>JAOVVA010000027.1:2136997-2167402 GCA_028565275.1 Leiocassis micropogon | reverse complement strand
GACGAACTCGAACGTGACTCTGACAGACGAGCTGAACACCTTCTATGCTCGCTTCGACGCTGCAGCTAAATACGGTAGCAATGCTAATGCTAGCGGCGCCAACGGCTGCAGACAGGAAGACACTGCCAGCACAGGAGCGTCATCATCTTGGAGCGTGACGTGAGGAGAGCCTTCAGGAGAGTGAACACCAGGAAAGCAGCAGGACCAGATGGCATCTCAGGTCGAGTCCTCAGACCTTGCGCAGACCAGCTAGCACCTGTGTTCACAGAGATATTCAAACTATCTTTATCGCAGTCAGTGATCCCCAATTGCTTTAAGGAGTCCATCATTGTTCCTGTCCGAAAGAAACCCCATCCGCTTCCCTTAATGACTATCGCCCTGTAGCCCTCACTCAGTAGTGATGAAGTGCTTTGAGCGGCTGGTCAGAGACTTCATCGTCTCTTCACTACCTGACAGACTGGATCCATTACAGTTTGCTTACCATCCAAACCGCTCTACAGATGTTGTCATTTCTTATCTCCTCCATACATCACTCACTCACCTGGACACTAGAAGGGGGAATTATTTCTAAATGCTCTTTGTCGACTACAGCTCAGCATTTAATACCATAATTCTCTCCACATTCATTACCAAGCTGGAGCACCTGGGACTCAGCTCATCTATGTGTCAGTGGATCTCCAATTTCCTAACTGGCAGACCACAGGCAGTAAGGATTGGCGGACAGGTCTCAGCCTCCTTCACTCTCAGCACTGGAGCCCCCCCAGGGTTGTGTTCTGAGCCCCCTGCTGTACTCATTGTACACGTATGACTGCGTGGCCACTACCAACTCCATCACTGCCATCAAGTTTGCTGACGACACCGTCGTGGTCGGCCTGATCACGAACAACGATGAGACGGCCTACCTGGAGGAGATTGGAAATCTGGACAAATGGTGCCAGAGGTACAATATCCTTCTGAACATCAGCAAGACAAAAGAGCTGATTGTGGACTTTAGTACAAAGCAGAGGAACTACCAGACCGTCTTTATCAACAAGAGCCCAGTGGAGAGAGTGGACAGCTTCAGATACCTCAGTGTTCATATCACGCAGGACCTGTCATGGTCTTGTCACATCAACACCGTGGTGGCAGCGTCTCTACCACCTCAGGCACTTGAGAGACTTCAGACTGCCCTCCAGGGTGCTAAGGAATTTCTACTCCTGCACCATAGAGAGCATCCTGATGGGAAACATCACGACCTGGTTCAGAAGCAACACCATGCAGGACAGGGTGGTGCGATCAGCTGAGCGCATCATCCGCACCGAGCTCTCTGACCGGCACTCAATCTATGGCAAGCGTGCTGGACCAAGGCCAGGAAGATCGTGAAGGACCTCAGCCACCCCAGCAATGGACTGTTCTCTCTGTTGCGGTCAGGAAAGCGATTCCGCTCCCTGAAGGCCAACATGGAGAGACTGAGGACGAATTTCTTCCCTCGATACGATCTCACAATTAGTACACCACTCAGGACTAAACCGTTTTTAAACATGCACAATTATGACATTATCTCTTTGCACTTATTCTGGACATTCATGTACACTTATGGACACTGCACACCTGCACATTCATGCACATTTACATATTTCTATTTAATTTCTTTGCTCATTGCACACAAGTCACTTTAAATAAGACACTTTCATGCATATTTGCACACACCCCAGTCATTTTTTATTTCCACTAAAATTTCTATATTTTTCTATATTGTAAAGAATCTTTTCTTTTCCATATTTGTACAGCTAAGTTTACTTCTATTTTTCTTATATTGTATATTTCTGTCTTCTATAGATATAATATTATCATAGCAAAAAATGTTTTCTATTGTATTTCTTTTTTATTTATATTTATTTCCTATTAATAATCTTTTATTTTTAAGGTCACGGGTGTATAAGCATTCCACTGCATATCGTATTGTGTATGACTGTGTGTGTGACAAAAGTTTAATTTGAGTTTGAATTTGAAATACATTAATTATATTAATTACTGCAGTAATTATCCAGTCAATGGCTCTTAAGTATTTGCTCTTAAGTATTTGGGGTGGTTCATGTTTTACATATGAGCAAACCATATATAAAATATATATATATATGTAAATCTGGGGTTGTACAGCAAAGGTTGCAAGTTTGGCTGCAATTCCAGACACCACACATTTACATACTTGTTATTTTCAACACTGGACTTAATTTTAAACGATGTAAGGAGCATGTAGCCCTATGGCTTGAGGCAATAATAATTATAGGGCTGCATCATTAGCCTTACTGACACTGTGGATTGTAGTTAGTGTCAGATTTGTGAGGGTTTTTCACCGTCAGGGGTGAAAACGTGACTGAGGGCTTCCCTTTGTGAGTTAGTGCTACTAGATTTGGTGCAACGCCCTGCATGCTACTCGGGTGAGGGATGACCTCCGTTAGGGCTTGTTGCCATTTGTGTTATATTCTTTCCAGACCACAGCGTGAACCACGCGGCTGCTGCTGAAGCATGAAAGAAAAAAGGTGGCGAAAAAAACGCACTTTGGAATATCACTTCAAGGACTCTGGCTCACATGCTGGGTCTTTTCTAGGAACGTGTCCAGCCAGTGTGCCTGCTCTCCTCCCACTCTCTGATTGCACGTCCTCTCCTCGATGTCTGCCACATCTCCTAGAACATCCACCACACTTCAGCTGTATTGTGCAAACTCAAAGATGATAAGTAGCCTCCACTCCATCGCTCCGGTTTTCTTGGTTCATAACCGCAGCATCATGTAAATCAGCATCACTAGCACTTCTGCATCAGTCCTCACTTTTTCTGATGAAGGTATTCACAGTCGAATCTCAGGTTAAAATTGCTTGTATTGGGTGTGTACGAAGGACATTCCTGAGAAAAGTCTAAACACACCTTATCCCGCTTTAGTTTGGTCTAAATATAGCCACCTTTTGTCTCACTACGTCAGAATTTCTTCTTGATGAAAGGAACATCAGAGGAAATAAAATTAACGGCGGTATGTGTTCAGGTGTTTTTTGGTATTATTGCATGACAGTGCTGATTAACACCAGCCAGATTTAACTCCACTTTCTTCCATGGTAAGAAATTCAAGGAAAACTCCTGCGTTTTTCAATCTAAACTTTAGCAACAGCATCTGTACCATATGTGTAATTAGTATATGCAACAAGATTTATGATCATGAGAAAAGAATAGAAATCATGTTTCTCTACAAACGTAGTTACAGTATAAAAAAGTATAACATTTGCTGTTGATGTCTGTTCATAATCTTTATATATATATATATATATATATATATATGAATTTGAACCTACAATATGATTTAAGGTGGAACATCCTTTTGAAAGTTTTATTTAGCTTTTCAAAAATGATAGAGCAATAGAGGGGGAAAAAATCCATACAGCATCTGATACGAGTAACAACAGCTGTGAAGGCATGAATTAAACAGATTTAACTGGCCTTCGATTTATTTATATATTTATACAGGAAATATACTTTTAGTAGAGAACTTTTCTGTTCTTTTCTCATTATAAGGATCTTGTTGAAATTCTCATCTGTCCTGATCACACAACAGATAGGCTACAGATGTTGTGGATAGAGATTAGGTTGGAAAACACTGGACTATTCCTGTAAAACATATGGAACTGGAGTTGTGTGCATTCCTGAAAGGGTGTGTGCAGTTTTTTTTTTTTATACAAAAAAGCTTGTATATGGATTGTCTTAATAATTTCTATACTATAATAACTTTGCATTTTAAATTTACGATTAATTATATTGAATGTCATCTTCGCGTCCATTTCTTCTGCTCACCTCGCCTTTTAATTACTGATCTTCTTAGCTTTTTTAACATCTCAGACTCTTCAATGTTGCTGGAAAAATCCAACAATTTTAATATAAGCTCATCATCCCTTAAGATGTGCTAACACTCGCTCCCTGAAGGTTTTTCCTTATTTAGGAAGAGTTTCTCACTTTGACTAGAAATACAAGTAGGCAACACACCTGTTATCAAATATGTCACTTTTAATTTTAGTCTGATTAACCATTTTGACCCGATTTACCTTTAGGTTTTTCTAGGTAATTAAAAATAGATATAAATCAGAGTGAGGGAATCAGACAAAGTGTTTCGTCCACTTAAAGAAAAAAAATCCAGTCTGACCAACTTCCATATTATCTTTATGATTTTTTTTTATTGGTTATCAATATCCTACATTACCCACGTTGCAGATCACCTCATAGGCCAGTCGAATTTAATCTCTAGTTCATCTCTGCTTTAAGAAAATGATGCGGCGGCATTTTAATGCTGTAAAGTGTGTGTAGCTCTCTCTCACCTTCTCACCTGTACACTCAACACTGTTTACACAACAGCATGAAATCATCTTATAGATCGTTCATGAGTCGAGTCAAATCTCAATTTAGGCACTTTTAACCTCCAGGGCCTTAATTCTGGGTCTTCTTGAGTCTGCACTAGCATCCCTGAAACGTCTACAATGGATTTCTTATTAATATAATGTCCGACGATGCTAGAAAATTTAGAGAGAAAAGTTGTCCTGTGTTTGGGAAATAACCATTAACATTATTGTGATATGCATTTAAAATAAGGTGACACAAAATGTGACTGCAAACTTTCCAAAGAAACAGTGGAAATTCAGTACCACTAAACGATTTAGCACTACACACACTAAAAACATCCCAATTTCAATTTCAACATAATGTGTTTGAGGGGGCGGAGCCGTGCTTTAAGTGATGTGGCATCATTGAGTTTAGTGATTAATGGATCATGGTCATCTATGCTTGTTGATCATGTTACAGGGGGATCCTCTGGAAGACTGATTATCCCATCGTCCACACTCTGACAGCGTGACCTTTAGTGGGATACACGCATTCCCAAGGCTGATTTGTGACACGTGAAGTCATGAATCATCAGCTGTAAGGAAATGTTAGAGTCTATATGCAGGAAGGATGTTAGATAATTAACATGCACGGTACGGAAATACCATGCCTGGGGTAACAATTATGCAAAGGCAGGGTGTAAAGGTGTGTGCATATCAAAATGTAATTCAATCATGAATGTGAGAAGTTATGTACCTGCAGGCGTGTGGCGTAGCGTCATTCCTGCTCTTATTTCCATAGCCATCAGGAGCCTTGCTTTCCCGTCAAGACTTAATTGTGCCTTTAATTAGCAGGGCTCAAAATAAATCAATGTCATTCACAAATCTGTAGCTATTTCCTAAATATTAAATCACACCTTGGATTCTCCACTAGGCCTGGCTGCGACACAACCAACGTTAGATTTTTTTTTTTTCTGCATTGCAAATTAAACCCCACGAACGTTCAAGTGGAGTCATTTATGTTGTTGATGTTGAAGCATACAGAGTTGCATTTCAATAAACTGAAGTGATTCAACACACGTCTTGCCCGTGAAAGCAAACTAAGTGACTATGCAAGGGTTTCTGGGTAAAATGTTTTGAAAATATGTTTAAATCTGCTAAAGCAGAGTTCATTGAACATCACTGTTATTATGGATTAAAATCATAAAGAGGTCCCTTCATCATCTTGTTTTTCATAATCCTTATTAAAACACAAACCTGCTGTAAATATGTCTATACGACAAATAAAAGCCTTGACTCAATTTGGCATTTTATTCTGAATACCAACACGTGCATGCATTTCAAACATACTGAAGCACCGCTAGTGCTTTTTTGATGCACAAATCTTGTACATCTTGTATAGTGTTATGTAATTATTTTACATAAAGCATTCTGATATTCAACACATACATAGAAATCATTACTCACGATCATACAAATCTCCTCAACTTCATCAAAATGTGGGTTTAATTCCAATCCAGCTGTCATATCTACAAACCGGGATGATTTTCTTCTCCCTAAATCCATGATTTACTTTGATTATGACACAGTCTGATTACCAGTTCGAGGGAAAACATGGCACTCTGCTGTCTTTTGGACAGGGACAATTAGGAACGCTGCAACTCTAATTCTTTGAAATCAGTGAAATTTTTTATTCAGCAGGATGTACTGTTGCCCTCGAGTCTGTGGGGAGAAACCAGTCAAAGGTTCAGGATTCTAGTTAGGAAAGAAACTGAACCCCATACTAATGAGAGAGAAGAGAGGGGGACGCTTACAGAGAAACAAAGGAGGATCAGCTTCCTTCTATCACTAAGTTCACAAAACGTCCCTCTCCCTCTGTGTGTGCTCCCCAGGGACAGTGGGCGAGGCTTCAAAGTGTCTCTGTGCTTTGGCTGGGACTGAAATAATTAGCCGTAGACCAGAAATGTAGCAGTATGCCTGATTTTTAACAGGGACGACAGTCAATAGACTAGTGAATGAACTTTTGGGGTTTAAACATGCAAGTATTCTGTCTATAAATTAGACTTTTATTATTTCAGAGCTCTAAAAACACTTGTTTTGGGTGAAAGGGTGATTTAATTTATTCATCTGTGATTTACTTAAATTTACATATAATCAATTTAATATTATTTATCATTGTCTCATGGTGAATTTCTCAATTAGCCCACATCTTCATTTATGTTCAATAAAGTAAATGTACTAGTACTTAGTTTTCCTTAAAGTGATCTGGGCTATTAATGTAATCTCCATTCCATTTCCCAGCCATTGATATAAAATGTAAAATTTAGCCAACATCCCCACCTAGCGGTTAAGGTTAGAAATGCAACATATGCACTATAATATGGTAAAAGTACTGTATGTGAATTCCTGGGCATAAGAATGACATGAGGGAATGTGATTAGAAATTAGGTTACAATTTTATATATAAAATGGGATCAAATTTATGGCTTAAAACAATAAGGAAGGACACTAAAATCAGTGTCAGGTAATGATAGAGAATGGATTATTGCAATACAATCAATATTGGATTCAAGTCATTTTTAATAGAAATTGAACATTGTTTTGTAAGAAAATTACTTCTTTTTAGGATGAACATGGTTATGACAATATCATTAAAAACAAAGCCCTGTTATGTGCACTGATGTCCAGCTGGAATAGTTGGAATACTGTATTTACGGACATCACAGGGAAGTAAAATGAGTGACATATAATGATAGATAATGGATTATTGCAATACATTTAATATTAGATTCAAGTCTGAAAATGTTTTTAATAGAAATCAAAAAAAAATTTGTACGAAAATAGGATTTACGGTGTAGTTTAATTAACCCTAACTCTTAATTTTTATGCATATAGAAATCGAACAGTTTGTTATGTAAGAAAAATTAAGTTTTTAGGATTTTTTTTTTTTGTGCGCTGCCATGTGCACTGTTGTCCACCTGGGGGCGACAAACGTTTGCAGTTGGAAAAAGGACGGATGCATGGAGGTAAAATAAGTGTCAGGTGATGATAGAGAATGGATTATTGCAATGCAATCAATATTAGATTAAAGTCTAAACGTTTTCAATAGAAATCGAACAGTTTGTATATAAGTATTTTTGTATATACGTTTTTAGGAGGAACATGGATATGACAATAACGTTCGAGAAGAAACCATGTAATGTGCACGTTTGGCCAGATGGGGGCGATGAAAAAAAATTCAGTTGGCTGAAACTTCATCCGCATCAAGCCAGAAGAAAAAGAACCGGAACACGTGTGAATTCTGTATTTCAAGATGGCGGCGTGCAGTATCGAAGACGTGCTCGATAAAGCTGAAAAGGACGAGGCAGAAAGATTAAAAAGCATCACCGTAGACAAAGAATTAGACGTCGAGTTTGATATCGGAAACCTGCTGGCGTTGGACAAGAACTCGATAAACGCTCGCGAGTTCAAGCAGCAAAATAAAGACGAGTGTCTTCGCGCGCTGGCGCGTGACAACACTCAGCTGCTGATTAACGAGATCTGGAAACTTCCGAGCGAGAAAGTGGACGAGGTGATCGTGGTCAAGCTGCCTGATCCCGTCACGCCGTTACCCCGAGAAAAACCAGCCCCCAAGCCGAGACCCCCGACCAAGTGGGAGCAGTTCGCCAAGCTGAAGGGCATCCAGAAGAAAAAGAAGACGAACCTGGTGTGGGATGAAGTGCACAAGGAGTGGAAGAGGCGCTGGGGCTATAAACGAGCCAAAGATGACACGAAGGAGTGGCTCATAGAGGTGCCCGAGAGCGCAGGCCCGAATGAGGACCAGTTCGCCAAGAGGAACCAGGCCAAGAAAGAGCGAGTGGCCAAGAATGAGTTTAACCGCCTGAAGAACATCGCCAGGGCGCAGAAGGTGAAGGTGCCTGGTGTGGGACTCGCTCCAGCCTCCCAGCAGTCCAAAGCAGAGCTGGCCAAAGCCGTGAGCGTCGCCAAAAGCTCCACAGCCTCAGTGGGAAAGTTCCAGGAGCGACTTCCTAAAGAGAAACCGCAGAGAAACACCGGCAAGAAGAGACAGTTCCAGCCTCTGATCGGTGACTTCGCCGGAGAGAAGCAGAAACAGCTGGAGATGCTCAAAGTCATGGAGAGCAAGAGACCCCGTCTGGACATCACCAAAGCCGTGAACAAGCAGATGAGGGAGGAAGACAGTGAATCTTCAGAAAGGAGAGGAGGAAAGAAGGGACGGAGAGGGAACGCGCCCGGGAAAGGAAGGAGACACGCTCAGGGTGGGAAAGGGAAAGGTAAAGGTCCCGGAAAGGGTCCCGGAAAAGGTCCCAAAGGCAAAGGACGAAGACCTGCAATGAAGCAGGGCAAACGATAGTGACTCTTAACACTTTAATATAATCTGCGTCTTTTCTATTTGAATCCGAGACACACCTGCGCCTGTTAATGAATGTCCTACACCCTCAGGAGTAAAGTACTTTTCCCTGTCACTGAGGTGCTACCATCACGCATACATCCTTTGTACATTTAATGTGTCTATTACTTGGAAGGATGTAAACTTTCAATTAGTTTTCATTGTTTCAAGGCCAAACTTTTAAACGTGTGTTGGTGATCCTTAAGGGTAAAGTAGTTTTAAACCTCCCTGTGATGGTGGCACTCATGAGACAAGCGAAGGTCCTGTTTGATGTCTTTTATTTCTGAGAATCTGTTTGCTGATATAATTATCATATTGTAATATTTTCTGGACAATTTTCTGGATGTCGTCTGCACTTCTGAGAGAATAATCAACCCTTGTTTTCCGCAACAGATTATTATTTTTTGTTTTGTGAATGAAAAAAAAGCCAATTGGTTGACCTTTTGTCAGCAGACTTTATCTTTCGAAACCATTGCAATGTATATCATATGTATATGAAAGATTGTCTGATGAACTTCAGATATAGTAGTGATGATATTGTGAATATTTTTGCTCTGGTGTACTTGAAGCTAGAACAGAATAAAAATTTTGGACTGGAACCATCAAAACTATTTTATGTGACCCGTCATAGTACTGTCCTACATAATATCGGCCAGGGTTTAATCTGAATTTATTGCTGTTCAGATTTTGTAATAGTATCTGGATGTTAAAGCTAGATGGAGGGATCTTTTAGCACTGAGAGAAAGATTCAGCGATATGGCAAAATTAGTTAATTGAAGGTGCAAGCACAATACTCTGTATATTACAATGTTTAACTTTTTTAACAAAGATAAACGCATTGTAGCTATACATTTAGGTCATTTTTCTTCAGGGTTTACATGAACGTACAATATTTGACTCAGGATATTGAAATTTGTTCAATAATTTTTTTAAAATGGGAATTATGTGTAAGTTCTTTAACAGCAGCGGTATGAAAGCACTGACTTATGCTCAGAAAAGGTGTTTTAATATCGTCACCAGTCATCTTTTTTTAATGACTTGTCTTTTAACAGTGTTGCTGGACATCAAGAAAATCAAAATGTTTTCACATTTTTCAAACATTATTTGAGATGTATATTAAACTCTTTCATGAATCATGCTAGTGATTGTTAAGTTTATAAAAAAAAAAAAAAAAGGACAAGTATTGGTGCCTTCGATTCTTCCACAGAACACTTTTGCTTTTCATAAGAGTTTTTAATAAATACTTGGTTACCCACGACTCCGCCTGCTTGCAGATTTTTGTGCCGTGTGCTACCAATACCTGCGAATGGACTGTGTGGTCAACTTGCTAACGCTACATACGCTGCTCCAATATTCAGGCAAGCCTTACTTCTGCCTGTGGTATGCGCCGTCGCTGTAGAAACGTCACAGTCTGTGGTTCGGGGTTTCAGTAGCTATGATCTCGGCCTGACATACCCATTTTCGCTACCATTACATTCAGTGAGGAACGCCTATGACAGACACGTTATGACGTAAAAGGTTTTGACACAACACCTTCAAAATGATCGTTTAATCATCCCTTTTAGTGTTTCACTTTTACATTTTCTTTATTAATCAGGATCTTTTTGAAATAGGTCCCCAATAGCAATTATCTTCTTTACATTATCATCTTTTCCAGAAATAATTTCAAATTATAATCTGATGTCTAACTAAACTGAAGGTAAATACGATTATATTGTATTTAAAGATTTAGTAAAAGAAATCAAGTAAATAATCTTGTGGTTATTTTGTCCTATTGTCAACAGACGATTGGTTGGTTTTGGTGATACAATGCATCCGGAAAGTATTTACAGCGCTTCACTTTTTCTACATTTATTATGTTACAGCCTTATTCCAAAATTTATTAAATTCATAATTTTCCGCAAAATTCTAAATTGCAGGAAAAAGAGAATCGCATGTACATAAGTATTCATTCACAGATCTATATACTGTAAGGTTAACAGTTAACAGTTCATGTCAGAGCACAAACTAAGTCCAAGGAAACGTCTGTAGACCTTCAAGACAGGATTGTATCCAGGCACAGATCTTGGGAAGGGAACAGGAAAAGTTCTGCAGCATTGAATGTCCCAATGAGCACATCTGTAAATGGAAGAAGGTTTCGAACCACTAGGACATTTCCTAGAGCGGGCTGCCTGGCCAAACGGAGTGATCAGGGGAGAAGGGCTTTAGTCAGGGAGGTGGCCAAGAACCCGATGGTTAGTCTAAAAGAGCTCCAGTGTTTCTCAGTGAACCCTCTGTGAAGAGAGAAGAACCCTCCAGTTCTATTGTTTTTTATTGCTCCAGAAGAACAACCATCTTGTAGCATCATGCTCAAAAATACTTGAGGCTGTAATTGGTGCCAAGGGTGCCTCCAGGTGCTTTTTGGCAAACTCCAGGTAGACCTGTCATGTGCCTTTTACTGAAAAGTGGGTGCCATTTGAACCCTCTACCATACAGGCCTGATTGGTAGTGCTGCAGAGATGGTTGCTCTCCTGCAAGGTTCTTCTCTCTCCACAGAGAAACGCTGGACTTCTGTCAAAAAGACCATCAGGTTATTGGTCACCTCTCTGACCAAGTCTCTTCTCCCCTGATTAATCAGTTTGGCTGGACGGCCCACTCTAGAAAGAGTCCTGGTGGTTCCAAACTTCTTCCATTTACAGATGATGGAGGCCACTGTGCTCATTGGGACCTTCAATGCTGCAAAAAAATTTCCGTACCTTTCCCAGATCCGTGCCACGATACAATCCTGTCTCGGAGGTTTACAGACAATGTTCTTCATGACTTAGTTTGTGCTCTGAAATGCACTGTTAACTGTGGGACCTTATATAAACAGGCGTGTGCCTTTCGAAATCATGTCCAATTAACTGAATTTACCACAAGTGGACTCCAGTCAAGGTATAGAAACATCTCAAGGATGATCAGTGGAATCAGGATGCACCTGAGCTTAATTTTCAAGGCCATGGCAAAGGCTGTAAATACTTGGCTGTACATGTGGGGTATTGGTTGTAGAATTTTGAGGAAAAATAATAAATGTAATCCATTTTGGAATAAGGCTGTAATATAACAAAATGTTTAAAAAAAAAAGAAGCGCTGTGAATGTATTAATTCAATAGAAGCTTTTATCAAGAGCAAATCGCAATTAAGCTGATTAAAAATGTTAAAGCTTCAGCACTGGCTTTTTGGTGATGATTTTATTCTGTGCTTATTGGTTAGTGTTTCTCAACATGGTGGTGCTATAATTAATGGTGATTATTTATATATAAGTTGAACATACTTTAATGTTTTTTTTTTTCCTTTTTCACAGTAATTTTAATATATGGATTTTGTTCTTGGTAATGTGCACTGTGAGCAAATCCTACGACTGATATATCAGTATTAATAAATACTAAAGCATTGAAAGAGGATTTTTTTTTTTTATTGTGCATTATACAAAAAAAAACATGGTTCTGCTCAGATATTTTATCATTTTATGGCAACAAACTGTCTACTTAGGGCTATTACTGGAATAAAAATGACAAATACTATAATAATTCTTTTTTTTTTGTTGAACATATCAGAACTTTGTGCCTCTGGTTAGGAATAAGTGGAAAATGTTTAATATTTCTCTTTGACATCTTAAGTAGAAAATATTTATTCATCCCAAATGAAGAAACAATGCTGTCTGAAATATTGTAGCAGAGGAAATGAATCTTGACTCACTATGTAATTCATTACTCAGACTCGGTTTTTAATTTGCATGTGTTAATCCTAATGATTTGCCCTATTATAAACACATGTCCACATGAATCCTCTGGAGCTGCTGGGTCTTTCAAAATGACAGCATAAACCCATCCTTCATTTAGTTGATGGATGTTGTTTGACCGCTTACACAAGTGGTTAGGGGAGGAGGGGGCTGGAGAGGGGCTAACCATCTGTTGAGTGCTGTAAAAACAATCAAAACATCACCAACCCACTACGGAGGACAGGAATATACAGGGACACTTACAACCTAAATCAATCAGACTCACTGAGATGACAGCAGCCTCGGAGGAGCTCAAATGTGCAGTGAGCCAGACGAAGAGAGGACAAAGGTCAGAGAGATATCAGAGCTGGCTGGGTTTTTATATTCCATTTGTCCAATGATTAAAATGCTCTAAAAGGCAAACTAAATAGTATAGCAGAAGAGGTGCAGTGACAGTGAGGTCCCGATTTAAAATCACGATTTAAAAACTAATTAGACAATAATGTTTGTATAATTGCTTACATTTTTTTCCCACAATTTTTTTTACTACAATACACTTACAGTATAAGAATATAGGCTTATTAGTGGATTAATGTCAGCTATCAATAATCAGCTGTGGAGAAGCAAGTTTATTTGGGTGGAAATATGGGGAAAAATATCATGTAGCCTATCATACTTAGCTTTCACATCGAAAGTGAGACTATCCTGGCAGATAATATCTATATACAGTAGCATTTCCTATTAAAAGATGAGTTATTTCTAACTCAAAAATTTTACTAAATAAAATCCATCCATCTGTAGTCCAACTAGGGACCATAGAGGCCAGTGGTGACCATAGTATTTATTCTCATTTGTACGACCATGGTAGGACCTCCATCAACATTCACACACTCATTCACGCACTATGGTATTTTGGAAAAGCCAATTACCCTAACCTAATCTGCATCTTTTTGGACTGTGGAAGGTAACCAGAATACCTGGACGAAACCCACCAAGCACTGGGAGAACATGCAATCTCCGTGCACACAGACCACAATGGGAATCGAAACCAGGACCTAAAGGTGCAAGGCAACAGGGTTAATCAGTAAGCCACTAAATAAAATGAACAGCTTGAAATAAGACTGCATAATCCTATAAGAAAAAAAAAACATCAGAAATATAAAATCAAATTTGTCTGTCCTTTGGATCTATTCTTTTTACTATCTATATGCTCCCCCATAAGCCAGTATGGAATCTCTTTTTATTGTTACGGATGACACCCAATATAATTATTAAATCTGCTCCCTGTCATTCCACAGCAAATTCAACACTAAACTTCTGCCTTGAGTCTATTCAAACCGCTAAACAGCTCCAGATCCAAAGTTCTAGTTGGCAAATCCCCATCGATTCTGTCACTTTCTTATGACCAACATCACTTTCTTTAAAATTAGTTATCCTCCTTAGTGATTAATCTGGACGTTTGATTCTTATCTTACTTTTGATAACATATTAAACACCTCTGCAAAACCTCATTTGTTCACATCAAAAACAGAGCAAAACTACAGTCTATTCTCAGTCTTGCTTACTCTGAAAAACTTTTCCATGCCTTTATCTTCTGGCAGGACTCCTGTAATGCACTCTTCATCTGAATATCTGGTCAATAGGGTTTTTAAAACTCTAATATGTTTAAAATAGATTTTTTATTTATTTATTTTTTTGCTAGAATCCTGCTGAGAGCAAGAAAATGTTCATCACATCACAACTGTTTTGCAAACTCTTCCCTGGCTCCCTGTTGTCTTCAGGATAGACTATAAAATTCTGTGTGTGCAACATTTAAGCAATCAGCCTAATTTGACACAGCCATAGCCATAAGACAGTTCTCACCCTAAAAGATTCTAAATCTAAATGAATAATTTTATAAGAAGTTAATGGATCTAATCTGCCTGTGTTCATGTTTGCCCTCTGTGTCCATATATATCTCGTGCGGTGGAGTTTATTTGAAGGAAATGAAGAAAGTGAAGCGGAGTCAGTGTGTCTTGCTGATACGTGATTCAGGATGAAGCAGATTTACATGCAAAGTGATGAACACTTCCAAGTCTTCCCCAACACTTCAGGGTTAGTAACAACAAGGTGACAATAATGTATGTGTTTATGTGATCTCTAATGGAACTTGTTCAGTTTGGTTACCGCATGATGAATGTCTCGCACAAGGCCGGTTTGTTGCATAAGCTGAGGCATGAATAAAGGTTTTATTGTGCACACAGTCTGACAGTTAATAATAATTTGTGATTTATGGTAAAAGTAATATTGTTTTTGGTTGTATAATTTGGCAGGAAGAAGGAGATACCGGTACAGACGTGAAGAACCTGACAAGGTATTGATAATGATTTGAGTGTGTAAAGCACTAAAATATCTTTATTTAAAATATCTAAAATATCCTTATATAAAATGTTAGTCTATTTGGATCTAATTTGTTTTAGCAATAAGATGGGTCTAAGTTGTTTCCTACCCAGAAATGTAATCAAGCCTATATTTATTTTTTTTAAATAAAAATTTATATACTGACATACAAAAAATAGCATTAAATATGTTATGTATGTACTGTATGTGTAATATACTACATATGAAGAATTTTGCATACATTTATCATTTGTAGTATGAAGTTTATTTTCTATACCCAAAATCGTACTGAAAATGGTCATAATGAATCAACAAGAAACAATGTTTTATAATATCTCCTCTCTTTTTGATTTTGGTTTAATGGTATCCTTAAACCCAGACCTGTTTATATCAGTGAGAATGGTGTAACAGGTGTCTTGGTAAGGGTATGACTGATCTAGTTTAAGAATTTATCCAACACACTTTTACTCCTTTAAACAGCTTATTCTCTTTACAGACACTCTCTCTGTGCCATTTTTTATGACTTGATAATTTGCTCCTTTTGCTTCAAGAAAGAAATTTATTTAAAAAAATAGATTTTAAAGAAATTCTTCCTGATATTTTAGGTGTTTTTTTTTAAAGCTAGCATTTCTAAACTTTTTTCAGGCCTTGTGTATACAGCTTAATTAGACTGGGTTACTATACAGTACATATGAGCTCACTCTCCATGTCCTTAAATTCAATATATATATATATATATATTCAATATAATAAATAAATTTCTAGAGAAATATATTGGCATGTTATACAACAATACTTACATTGACATTGGTTAATGTTTTTGATTATTATAATAGTGTTATTTTTTTGACAAATGTAAGTAATTTTCAGTGCGTTGTTGACATTACGACAGTTACTGACACAAAAGATTAGGCACAAAATCTACACTTTTTATTCATTGATTATTATTGGCATGAATTTCATCTCAGTGGAGGTCTTACAAAATTGTAAACTTATGTAACTACATATGGATCCTATGAATATAAAAAAAAACATTAATATAGAGTTATAATTCTACACATATGTATAGTGGTTTGAGTTTTCTTAATGGTTTTTCAGTCTCACTTGAATGTTTCATTAAATACTGGTATGCTATGTTTCCACTAGGTGGTAGTAGCGCACAGATAAGTCCCTCAGTGCTCAAATGAAATGGAACTCACTTGTGGTGATATTATCCAAGTCCTTTCCAAAGAGGATGAATTGAGGTGGTTTGGGCAGCTGCAGAACGGACAGAAGGGCTACTCTCCTGCCTCCTGTGTCATCGAGCTGAGTCACAACACACACCATGTATGTGAAGTCAATTCAGCGCAAAACACTTAAGCTCTCAATTAGGTTTATAAGACATTACATAAAACTTTTATTTAATTCTAGCATAAGATAGCTACTATAGCATTAAATGTTTGTTTTAATGATTGTTTAAAAAAATAATAGCATTCTGTTATACAGTAAAGTACACACGTTAATGTCTTTTATGGTTACAGAGTGGAAAGTAAAAATATTTTGCAATGAATTTCTCGTTTAAAATAAGCCTTTGCATTTAGGACTCAATACAATGATGTTATGTAAAGAAAAAAAACTGTGGTATAAAAACGGTGCTGATCTTGTTGCATCATGCATGTTTTGTTCCTAGATGGACGGGGCAACTAAAAATGGTGAAGGTTTGCAAAGACGCAGTTCAGTTCAGGTTGACTCAGTGGTGATCCTCCGGGAACGTGCTGGGTGAGTGTGTCTTTCCGCCCTGCTGCCTCCCCCCACGTTACTGCTCTTGTCTTCACCGCCCCTCCTGCCAAATCCACCCATCCACCCACCCCGAAGCAGCTGCTCCCCCCCCCAAACCAGCACACCCCAAACAGGTGGCTCATCCCATAGCGCATTAGTTAACAATGCACACAAACAGCATGCCAGATCTGATCAATTGGTGCAAGGTTTATAAGTGGTGCTTCGGTGCACCCCCCAAAAAATGGGAAGGAAGTGCACTTTTTTCCATTATGATATTTACTGCAATTAGGATGTAATTAAACAAATTCCCATAAAATGTGTGTAAACATGTAAAAATAAAGGAGATGAACATGATGTTTGTGTGTTAACTTGCTAGTGAAAATGTCTATAATGACACTATCTTTGTCTGGCTATAATGAGACCCCATGGAGGTGTCTTGGGCATGATGAGCTTTGGGAAGTGTCCCTATTGCCTTAAGTAGTGGCAACCACCAATGCAGAGGCTGCTCTCTCCCTCCTTCTCTCTCAAAGTACTGGAATCTGGGTCAGCGGGAATAAACAGCGCCTTTGTGCTTGTTGTTTCCTCTTTGTGTGGCCCAGTGGAGGCAGGCAGCAGGCCCCTAGGGGTGGAGGAAGGGAGGAGGGACCTTTCCTGACTTTGAAGCAGGACGCCCAAGCTCCCTCCTCGGTCCACAGCTCGCCCAGCCTGCTGCCCAGGCTCCTGTCCAAACATTGCAGAAAGAGCCAGTGCCAGGGGGCCAGTAACAGGGTAATTGAACATGACTGAATGGCACCAACCTGCAGGACAGCCTAGAGCTCAGCCCACGGTGTGAGTGCTGTAGCTGTTTTGGGATGCCAGGATCATCACAATGTACTGATTGTTACATAGATAGAGTGAACATGCCCTGCTGTTACTCATGTGCTGCTGTGTCTGTTAAGTGCTCTTCCACCAAGCAGTGTGGTAGAGTACACCAGAACTATTTGCACTCTGGTTGAGAACATGTGTTTGTGAAAGTAGGAGGAGTTCTCAGAAGGATGCAAACAATTTGCAACCATTTTTACAATTTGCAACATGGCATTAAATAAAAAAGTAGACATACAGCGTATTTTACATTAATTAACACAGTGCATGGCACTGTTCCTTTTCTGCCACATAGGGGTAATTAATGAGCATGAGACATTGCTGGCTGCCAGTAATGGTGACAATTGCGCCTGAGAGTGCCAATACATAAATCATGCCAGAAATAGAGAGAAGGTCAAGAGCAGATTTTGTCAGATGACAGTTGTTGACATAAATTACAGCACAATCCTACGTTATTTACATTATTCCATGTTATGTTATACTCCATGTAGTGAGCATATATACTCACTGACCTCTTTAATGGAAATACCTGCACATTCATGCAATTAGCTAATCATGTATCAGTGGCACAATAAGTAAATCATACAGATGTCAAATATCATGCAGATACAGATTGAGGTAGTGGTGACAGTAAGGTAAGGTAATGGTTATGTCAGTCTTCACAATAAGGACATGGCTTGGCTGGTTTAGACATTTCAGAAACTGCTGATCAGGGACTTTTTTTCACATTCATCAGTCTACAAGAAATGGTGCAAATACTAGCAACAGTGAATAAACCTCTTGACCTAAATCTGTATTATTTTAAGCATTGTGCTGTTGCCACATGTTTTGCTATTTGTATCATTACCTTGTAAGTGATTACCTGGAATACAGGTATTCCTATTAAAGTGACTGTTAAGAGTCTATAAAAAAATCGAACTGAAATTTCAGCTATAGAAAGAAATAATCCAGAGACAGTAACAGGATGGTTCTTGAATCATTGTGTACAATTATTGGTTAATTCTATTTCAGTCAAAAACAGGAGCCTCATACAGATCACGTCAGTGTAATTTTTACAAAATGTAGGATTTATTACACTATCCAGTGGAAAAGCACTGTAAGTGTACTCTGGAAAAAAAATGACTACAGTCCAGTAGCAACATGACTAATATGACAAAATGGAATATCAGTGTATTTGCGGTTAAGTTGGGATATGGGTGGAAATTAACCATAAGAGAGCAGATTTATATACCAGACGGGAGAAATTCTGCAAAATGTTTTTATGCTTACTGAAGGCCTATTTTTTACTGTATCCTTTCATTTATTTAATAGGTTTTACTGTTTTATATGCACTTAATTTTCACTTAAGTCTCGCTGTTGTGTCTTTTGTGGTTTTTGTCTTTGCAGTCATTAATTCCTAAACTGTATGACAGCTGTCTTGTACCTAAAGTAAAATGTTCAAAAGCAGGATAAAGCTTTTTTCAATATAAATAATAATTATTTTATATTGAACAGAATCCATAAAACACTGCAAAAAATGACCTCTTCAGCAAGTGATGCTAAGGAAATATTTTTCATTATGGGATGATGACAGTATATGATTATATAAGTCTATTATGCCTAGTCAATGTTGTTTACTAGTTTTAAATCTTTTAATTGTATTTGTAGATATGTTTTTTTTTCTAGAATTAAACACATTAAATAAACAAAATTATCTGCCAATAAATACAATTTACAATTTAAACTGGAAATTAGTTAAAGTATCGAAAAGTATGCTTAATAATCTTTATATTAGTTACTTATATATAAAAAGTTTTTAAGTGTTAAGATATTTACATTAAAGAAGTTAGTATGTATTTGTATCCTGTGAAATGGAGTATGACATACAGTAATATGCATGCATATGAATCATGTTGTGTAAAACTGTCAAATGAACAGCTTTGAGCCGGCCACCTCATAATATAATGAGATTCAACTCCTGACATATATCAAATCACTAATGAGGGGCCTCATTAATGGTCGCAAGAGTTTAAGAACACTTTAATGAAGACAACATGCACTAAATCTTCCTTTCCATTATACTCTTTTCTTTTGCTTCTGTAAAGCAGTGCCTTCGGGCAAGCCTAATTATTACTAATAACTTATTTTGAGGCCAACACACTCTTGCATGCAGGCACATTGTAATTTCTGGGGTATCTCTTTACACACCATCTGTAACTTGCTCTCTAAATATAGTGTATATGACTGCACAGGATCATGCACCATAAGTTTATACGTCTACCATTTCTAAATCACTCATCTCTATTTTCAAGTAACTGACTTTCTGGAGGTTTTTAGGCTACTAAGGTGCCTCGGCCATCTGCTCGACAGAGATTAACTAGTCTAAAAGCCGGGATCTTTCTCTTTTGGTTTCTGATGGAAGCCTCCCTGAATGCTTTAATTAGTCTTAATCCAAGAGCAAACTCAGCAACTGCTGATGTCATATTGATGTCCTGGATTGGGGGCCAGAGTAGGGGAACCCACATACTGCAGAGCTTTTTTTTCCCACATCTATGGCAGCTGGTACCTGGGAATAACCTGAAGAGCAGCTGTTAAGCTGGACAGTGAGAGCGTTTACTCATGCCACACCCAGAGAACACCAAGCTCACCCGTGGTGCCCCACTCATTCACCAGGTGCCCCTCCTGCAGCACAGTTCCATTCGAGAGGTTAAATCTGACCCATGCTTCATGAAAAAAACAAAACAAACCCTGGTCCATCTCTGGTTACACCCTTCAATCACTGTCCACTAAAGTCCGGATGCAGAAAAGTCACAAATGGAGAATACCTGCTGCCTAACTCACATCTCTTACACCAGCTTATTGTTTGTATTTCATTCCAAAGCTTGTTATGCACATACTACAACACAACTACTCCTTGGCTTGCTGTGATTACTCATAGTGTCTTCTTTTATGCTTAAACACTATAGTTATGCGCCCGGCCTGTCTAGTGTCCAAACTCTCAGCAGGAGCCCATGTGCAAGCCAGTGGAAATTCTGACCTAAATAAACGCACAGGCAGGCCTGGACGAAGCTCCAGCTCCTCGTGTGGATTTCCCGCCCGAATTCAGAGTGCCTGCCAGATGACTGGGGCTGTCATTGCTATAATGGCCGACCATCTGCTGTCTGGCACGCACAAAAGCTGGCAGTGTGCGCACACTTGAGGGGGAGGGGCTTCACGCTGATGAGTTTGCACCCTGCCACATGCCGTGTGGGGACACCTCTGAACACACACATATATTACTAAGCAAGGAGGTGATGCATGGCTGTTTATGCAGTTGGTATTATGTATAAATTACTTGATGACTTGATGCATCCTCAAATATATTTGTTTACAAATTTACAGAATTTTGCAATAAGCATACTATATGGACTACTAGCTTGCATAGCCTCCTAAAAGTGGGTTTATACTTAGAACCATTAATAAGAGGGAAATCCATACTTCCCAGCATAGAATCTATAAAGAGGGCAAACCGATGAACATTCAAGGGTGGAACCTACATAATGTCATTCAATGATAAAATTATTATTGTTGCATTTCCTAAATGTTTTAAAATGGCCTTTAAAATGGAGTTACTTGACTGGCTAAAATCAGTTTTAAAACCACTGACAGGTACAGTGAATACCATTATTATAAAATATATTGGCATATATACTGTACATATAACACATATTGTAACATATTTGGGCACCTGGAGAGGGCCAGGATATATTAGGTAGAAGGTGAACAATCAGTTCTCAAAAAAGTTCTGTTGAAAGCAGAAAATCTGAGCAACTTTGACAAGGATCAAATTGTAATTGTTTACATGCCTGTGTCAGAGCATCTTCAAAACACCAGGTCTTATTTGGTTTCCCCGGTATGCAGTGGTTAGTACTTATCCAAAATGGTGCAAAAGACAACCTGATTAACTGGCACAAAGGACATGGGTGCCCAAAGCTTGTTGATTGGGCATGGGGAAACAAATTTGGCCCAATCCCACAGAAGAGCTACTATAGCATAAACTGCTGGAAAAGTTAATACAACGGTGTCAGAATACACGGCGCATCACAGCTTGCTATATTAGGCGCTGTTTAGCTACCGACCTGTCAGAGTTCCCATGCACACTCATGTCCACAACTAAAAGTGCTGAGTGTTTCTCAGCTTATGAATCCTTATGGGCAGCCAATTGCATTTTAAAATGTCACTTTCAAGTGTTAAATAATCTGCTTAGTGGGTAACTCTGAAGTATACACATCACTGTCAGCTCATACAAAGGAGTTGTTTTGGGTTTGACCAGCAGGACTCCAGCTGCTTTCAAGCACATACTGTACAAAAGCGGCAACCCAAGCTGAAGTCAATGGAGCTTTTGACATCTCTCAAGCCAATGTTGGGCCACTAAAAGGCACAATAGCATGAGTCAGAAGAAGAAATGATTTAGAGTGCGTGTGCCATGGGCATGTAATGGCTCTAGGCAGCAGAAGGCATGTCAGTGGGGCCTATGCGCTCTTCCATTCGGGGGCAATTGAGTGAATGGGTCTGTAAAACTAACAGACTCAAGGAACAATGGAGCAAAAAGACATTATTTCATGGCCGAGTGGGCCCCTTTAGCTGGAGCAGCTGACCTGCAGAGAGGCCTCTTGTTCAGAAGGGGTGTATGTACGTAGACATCATAGCAAAAATATCAGCAATCCCCCCACTATCTTTTACACAGGTCAAGAAATTATAGTTAGCAATCAGCGTTGGTGCCATATCCACCTGGAGCTTGGAGAGAATGAAGATGATGGCCATGACATAAACAAAGATACCCCTGGGTGGGACAGAAAGTGATATAAAACCACAACAAAAAGGGACTGAAGAAATAGCACATTGAAGAAAGCATTTTATTTTTCCCCCTCAGTACGTACAAGGGTCACAAATGGTTACTAGCAGGATTTAGAGAGGCAGGCGATATATGTACAGCAAAATAGTGTTGGAAGTAAAATGTCTTGCTTGTGTATATGTCAGATAAACTGAATGTACTGTCTGTCATACATTGTAAACTGCTATATGTATCTACTTCCCTTCAAAATCTACGATTAGGTGGTTGAGTGTTAAATAGAATTTTATACACGAACTTGCACCCACATTAAAAACAAGACAAAAATGTACAAACATGCCTCACAACTCTGTTGTTACCTGCAATGTTAAATAAAAATAAAAAAAATTAAGTTGTATGCTATGAAATGTGATGAATAACCTAAAAAACTCTGGGATTTGCAAATACATTTTTGTAAAATTAAAATAATTTAAAAAGCTACCCATAGGACAGGATGTCTTAGTGTTGGACTAACCAACTGATTTTATATTTTAAAAAAAAAGCTCTCGGCACATGACAGAGGCTTGGTTTAATAATAATGCCTTAATGTAGACCCTTTTAAACCCACCTGAATAAATTCACATTGACCAGTATAACACACTGACACTGACTTGACAAACACACTACTGTAAAAAGTTTCTCCATTACCTACAACACCAGACAAAGATTAGGTTTAGATTTAAGCAGTAAAACTGTTCTACATCTCCAAAGGATTGTGCATGTGTTTCATTCACTTTCTTTTCTGATTCTTAGGTATAGCACAGCCTTCAATTTTACCTGCACAGATGAGATCGCTTAGTGAAAAAGACAAACTGTTAATTCAGTCCAAAGTCAGTGTTTCATCTGTACAAAAAAAAAAATCAACTACTTCACTTACCATCACAAAAAGACTTAAAATGTAAACACTTCAGGGGATTAAAAAAAAAAGACACTTGAACAACATTTAAAAAGTGCAATTTGCCTACACAAGCATTTGAAAGCTGCATGTCGCTACCTGTATGTAATTACACTTGTTTGAACTTACGGAACTTTGGAGATGATTTACTGATTTTAGATCAATACCAATTAGTAAAGAATGATTAGTGGCAGTGTATGTTGTTAAAAATTTCGGAAACATTTCTCACAGACGGTAGCCAAATATTCTTTCTTAACACAACAGAAATAAAATTCTCTTTATAGCTTTGAAATAAATAAATTAGTAAAGATTTAATAAATAGAACCTACAGCCCTAAATGATGGAGAAATCCATCTCGTCTTGGAACGTGTTACTTTGTGTGAGACTGCATATTAAAAATCAGTACCAAACATGACTTTTGATAGTTAAAAAAACTAAAGCAGCTAGGATGCAGGTTGCTGGTTTTGTTTTTAGGCTGCAGTCACTGCCATGTTAGTCAGCAAAAGGTAGGTCTGTTACAAAAACTGGACAGTCCAAGTGCTCAATAAACATCTCAACAACTCGAATTACAGCAATGAATAAATTAGAAAAAGAAAAACAAACAAAAAAGAGGTACCCTTCCTTTTGACGCTACCTTAGCAATTATATGCTGTACAATACATTCAGTGAGTGTCAAACTCAACAAAAACATGGAGCAGAACCCTTATTATGGTTCGAGCCAAAACAGTCACATTGCAAGTGCTATCCAGTCCCTCCTAAACATGCTTCAAGCCCCTCCCTTTAACAGTTACCCACAATCAGTAGTGCAACACTGCTAGTGCTCTTCGATCCTTAAGACACTATTTTTGTTTTAAAAAAAAATCCTCTAAAAATCAACGTATTAAAAATCCCAAAGGACTAACTGATATGCGTTTGTCTGTTTACTTCTTCTTTGGAATTTCCGTACTCTGGACCTGACGTGACGAGAGAAAAAGGCAGAAAATGCTCAATTACATGAAATACTTACTCTATATCTCAGTAACCGGCAACTAAGGCAAAAAGATCTTGGGTTCTCCTAATACTCCACACACTGTCTACGGATAAACGTTACACAATACGTTAAAGAATTACCTTAAGCTAGATCAACACACCTAGAACAAAAGCGTAATCTCAAGAGAAAGCCTAGTTGCGTTCAAATCAAGTCGTTAACACGCCTCCTTGTGGGTTACAATACTTTAAAAATACAGTGTAAGTCTTAAGCGCACATGTACAACAAAAAAAAAAAACGGTGAGCATTTAGTTTCCTACACCAGATTGTCTAAAACAGAAGTGCGAGTAATGAAGGGGCTGCTATCAGGAGCAGAGATGAGGCGGGCGTAGAGCTCACAGGACCAGAGCTCTAGAGGTGCACGATGGCAGCTGGGAAGAGTTCAGGTAGTGCCTCGCTTGCTCTGTCATGATCAGCTGGTCTTGCGTCTTCCCAAACACCACTGCCTCCCACTCGCTGCGACCCTGAGGGAAGAAAACATTGGATTTAAGCAAAAAACACATCACCTGCTTAAGTACAAGCTAACATTAAGGTCTCATACCTGTGTGGAGCCTTGGTAGACTGGGCTTCGGTGTGTAAGGAGCTCCTTTTTTGCCAGAGGGCTGAGAGGGCAGATAGGAAGCTGGGAATCAATTTTCAGTGGACCTGGAGAGCAGCTGAGGTCCTCCTCTCCTTCTCTCATTGGGGTCATCAAAATTGTGCTGCTCAACATGCCATCGTCATGAGACTGCATGATCAGAACGAATTACCCCAATCAGACAAATGTAAATCCTAATGTCAAGTCATTTCTGATAATTAAGGATGATTTCTGAATACTGATTGCTACTCTTACCTGAGCACTAGTGCTGATCTGCTGCTGAGGGAACAACTGCACATTGAGACAGTCTTTTCCCCAGTTGTCCAATAGCAACGACTTCCTCACTTTCCTGGCAGGAGCATCTACCTATACATCATCCAGGCAATCCAAGGAAAAAAGTATTTATTAAGGAAAACACTACAGTGTACAGCTCCTGATCAGGAGATCAGCATGATATAAGTGCTTCATACCTCATACGCTCTTTGTTCATGTTGTCCATGAATGAAGATATCTGTCCCTGTCTCTTCCTTCAATACTTCTCTAATGTCCTCCTCTAAAAAAGCCAGCGGCTGAGGCTGTGCACAGAGAGAAAACACACTCATGCAACATATACTTCTGGAAAACACACTCACACCCATGCAATAAGGCAGCATGAAAGTAAGGTCGTGATTTAATGATACATACCACCATTTTTAACGGCCCGTGCATCTTTTCCTGAGCAGCCAATGCATTTTTAAACGGAGTGGGTGTCCTCGGAGTGTGAGCCATTATGGACTTGCGAACTTTGGGTGTTCTGAATCTGAGCAAATAAAAAAGAGGTTTGTTGAAGAGAGCTGTCGAATTCTCGATTATGATTGGTCAGAACATGTCAGCCTGCAAACTCCTATAACTAGTCTAAATTTCCTGGTTATGTGACAAACCATATTTTTTCTTATTAAGTGAAAGAAAAAAAGAGTAGATAGCAAATAAATAATAATTCAGTTGAAAATCCCCATATTATGACCATAACAAATGAGAATTTCAATGAATTTTATATCCCTATTAAGTTTGTTAATTTCAGAACAAGCTAAAACAATTGTAAGGACATGCAGAAGCCCTACATTAGAACTGTTATCTAAGCAAATAGAAGAAATGTTACCCAGCATTCTCCTTCTGATGTTTGGGTGTGGTTTCTCTCTGCTGAGGTGTAACAGAGAAGTTTTTCTGTGCACACACCGGAGTGGATGTTAGTGCAGGATTGTCCAGGTTCAAATGCTCAGCCCCAGATATGTTGAAGAACTAAAGTAAAAATAAAAGGAAAACTGAGAGACACTCTGGGTGAAACAGAGAAACCTGATGTGTGGAATTGAACGACTGTTCCTGTTACACTCTGGCTCACACTTCATACCTGAGAGGGTGAGAATGGAAGTCCTTTAACTGGTGTGCTTTTCAGCGAGCTCTTTATATTGTCTGTAAAAGAGATGCAGTTTGCGTCGTCGCCGAGCGAATGATCTGCTCTGTCTCTCATCTTCTTTCGCGTCTGGCACAGTGGAGGGGAGTTAAATTTGCCTGCAGTGCGAGTGCTTTGGGGAATGGGTTTCCCCTGACTCATTTCAACACGGGGCCTGCACAGAGCAGGGGCCGGTGTGTGATACCCAACATCCTCTGTGGTGTCATCTTGAGCTGGGTACGTGCCATCATGGACGGGGGGTTTAGGGGGACTGACAGACTCAGATAGGTCAAAACTTCCCACCTCACTCCACGCCATAGGATCCTGTAGAGCAAGAAACACTTTCTCTTCATGTCTTATGATAATAATAACCATTGATTTTTATGTTTTATGGATATAAACTATGATTTGGGAACTAATGAAATGTAAATCACAGAAACCTTGCACTTTTATGGATGGACAATTTGACAAAAAATATCATATTAAATCTTGATACTTTTTCACGATATACAATACATATCATGACATTTAAATTCGCCCATGTTTGTACCAATGAAGCAGAAGGTTGAAACAATTGTTTGTACTGTAGTTGTCATAACAGGATATACCGTGTTTTTGACTACTGATGATTTGTTAGAGTTATATATACAATATACTGCAATATCATTTTATCACTATGTTTCCTCACAATTACTCTACATTTTGGGGGTACATTGTAAACCAAGCAACTATTTAAATTTAAACAATGGAAATTTGAGTTATTTTGGTGTCTCCTACTCACCGAGTTGATGAGGTCTATTGTTTCTGCAAACTCAGGAATAGTCTGCAGACTAGAAAGCACAGCGCTGGCCTCCACTGCCAGGAACTTGCTGGGAGAGACATGCAGTGGTACAGAACGAGCATGGCCCTTCTCTGCTCGACCCAGCTCAACACCTGATTCTTCGGTAGTCCCCGTGGTGCTCATGGTTTCATCCACCAGACTGTCTGACCAGCTTGAGTAAGTTTCCGGGTTCTGAATGAGAGCAAGCATTTTGAGTCAGACAGGTAAGTTTAACATTCAACATAGAGTGAGGGATTTTAAGAGGAGCAGTAGTAGTAGTTATGGTGATGAAAAATAATTTGGTTTCCAGATTAGTGAATAAAAAAACGAACACTAACACAGAATCAGTAGGCAAATCAGTAACCAATTACAATGCCTGCTCTAGAAACAAATCATTCTGCTTTTAGTGTCCCTCGTAAACATTAATAAGTTTATTATTCACCTGAGTAACAAGTTAAACCACACTTTAACATTTTCTATTAAATTACTCAGGTTACAGAAATTCTGTATACAATACACACACAAAAGAAAAATATAACATCACCACTGCCAACTTATAGAGCACAAAAAGGGAAAGAAAACAAAAAAGCATAAAGTTTTAACTAGGATGAAAGCAATGACTTTCAAGCAGGTTCTCTTCGCCAGGCGCTTTCATGCTGTGCACTAAAGGATCTAGTTACTGACAGCAGGCCACTATCAGGTGGAGTAGCAATGAGGGTAAGCTAGGGTCACCAAGCGCAGATGATGTGGGGGCAAAAAAGGGGGAATTAAAAGAGGTATGGAAGGGGTAGAGAAGCCTAAGCGCACTATTCTACGCGCACACACAGTGGTTCTTACACGAGGACCGGACTGTCTTCTGACTTCATTCTCAGCTGACATAAGGAGCAGCTCTAGCTCCTTAATTCGCTGCTCTTTGTCAGGATCGTCATGGCATGGCTGTGAGATGGGGAACCAGGAGGGAAGGAAGGAAAAGACAGAAGAAGAAACGAAGACAACGAGTTTACTGGTAAAACAACAAAAACTTGGCTCTGATCCCAAGTTCCACCAAGATGGAACGGCATTTAAAAAAGCCAGAAATTAAGATACAGTTGACATCATATCCATGATGTAATTCAGAATAAGAGCACTAATTCAGAATATATCACCACAGCACCAGCATGCAGTTCAGACAAACAACATTGACAGCTGAGTCATTTTTCTGATTAAAAAAAGGTTTTGCAGGAAGGGGGGAAACAGGGAAAGAACAAAATCGCAAAGGGGTAAAAAAAAACATGTAGTAGCACTTACAGAAATGAAGCTCGAGCTCTCTGTGATGCTGTCCATGCCCTGTCTGCTGGTAGAGCCATACATGTATCCTGCAACCTAAAGAATTGAGATAAACAAAAAAGTGTTTTAGGTTTTTTTCCCCACAGGATAACCACATTTTGTCTTAATTTCAGTCAAACCATTTACCACAAAAATGACACACTTTACTTGAATAACTATCGAAAAGAATAAAATCCAAGGCTTAATTATAGTATTTCATCCCTGGCACTGTGTTCAAAAATTATACATATTAGTGACTTAACAGTTGTCACCTGTGTCTGGCTGTTCATGAGCAGATGGCCGTGACCTTGCGATTGTTCCACAGACTGACAGCTTTTAGGGTGTCGTTTCTGAGGCTGATTGACAGTGAAGTTCCCGTTGCCATCCTGCAGGTAACCTTCCTGCTCCACTTTCCTACGCATGGTGGAGTTCCAGTGGTTTTTGATAGAGTTGTCTGTCCTAAAATATCCGTAAATGATTAGTATTTGTTATATTCATTAGAGTTTATCAGACCAGTGAAAAAACAAAGTGTTCCGTCAGCTGATTACGCTACAAAAAAGATTAGATCATATTATGTAGTAAAGCTATTAACCTAATTACTGGCATTAATACAGACAAACCATTATACCTTCCAGGTAGCAGCTTTGAGATCTCAGCCCAGCGGTTCCCAAGTCGTTTGTGTGCCTCGTAGATGATGCGGTCCTCTTCCTGGGTCCAGGAGGACTTCTTCACCTCTGGGTTGAGGTGATTATGCCAGCGTTCTCGACACTGCTTGCCTATGCGGCCCTGTAGGTGCTTAGCGATGACAGACCACCGCTTCGGACCATATTTGTGCACCAGTTCAATCACCTGTGATGATATTCCAGTAAATACAGGAATTTGTACCTTATTTTTGCTTCTTTAAAAAATTCATCACTTTAATGTGGCTCAATTTCTGGCCTAGCATTTGAAAAAGTACTGAAATCAATCTTAAATAAAAGCCAAAGTCTTTCACAAATGCTTGCTTGCTGCAGTTCTTTCTTTCCTGTATTGCAGCTATTTCCATTTACAGTAAGAGCAAGAATCGTACTTGCATAGTGAGACAGCATTCATTGGATTCCTCTGGTACTGAGGACACTCATGTTATTATCGCTCATGGAATGCACTACTTCACAGCTTAGCTATTCATCCCTAATCAAGCTTTGCTCTACTTAGACCTGACTTCCAAACTTCCTCACAGACTAATGATTATTACAGTACATAGATTAGGATATGTCTTTCTACATTATAAAATAAATTCGACAGAGTGTAGATTTTATGAAAATGTTTAAAAATCAGTCTAAACAGCATCCTTAAGTATAGTAATTTCTCGACACGTACTCAAGAGCAGAACCATGCAGGCTTTTACACCAGGGATATTTGCTACCCTCAAATGTCATTATTCTGCAGCGCCCACCTCCCATGTCCTCCCATCAGGCCCATGTAAACGCCCAGCTCGTCTTACCCTCTGATCCTCCTCTTTTGTCCAGGGCCCTTTCACCAGTTCTGGGTTGAGAACTTTCTGCCAGCGGTGTTGACACTGGCCATCTGTTCTTGTCTATCAAGAAACAACAAAATCTTAGTTTAACACCTGCAGGTATCACACACCTTTAGAAAAACCTAGGACTGACAAAACTAAACATATTCACAAAGTGAGCCAGAAAGTAGTAGTAATTCTCTGTAATAGTCATAAACCTTATGTTATACAATTTTATATATATTTATTGACTCTTACAACATAAATTATAAATTTTTAGTCATGCTTCAAAGATCTAATCAATCGCAGAGCACTTTTTCCTGGTCTCTGCTCTTTATTCAAGGTAACAAGATACTGTACTCACATGCATCTTTGAAATAAATTTACTATTATTAGATGTATTTGTGTTTATGCTTATCTCCACTGAATTAACAAGTTCTACATCACTAGTTGTTGTTGTTGGTCTTTCGGCTGCTCCCGGCAAGGGGTCGCCACAGCGGAATATCCAGTCCGCACTACAACTTGG
>JAOVVA010000027.1:2096452-2108338 GCA_028565275.1 Leiocassis micropogon | reverse complement strand
TTTAATTAAAATAATATAACTTACATGGTCTAAGATTGTAAAGTTTTAGGCTATCTGTAGTCTAGTGATATATAATATATATAATATTATATATATATATATATATATACAGTAGATAACATTTACAAACTTATATACAGCTCTGAAAAAAAAAAACACTGCAATTTACTCCAGAAAACGTATGGAATGTCATCAAGAGGAAGAAGGATGGTCACAAACCATCAACCAAAGCTGAACTGGTATAAAGTTACCCAAAAGCAATGTGAAAAACTGGTGGAAAGCTGTAACTGCAAATTGGGGTTATTCCACCAAATACTAATTTCTTAATGTTATCTGGCCAAAGCATTAACACAATTTGCGTACAAATTATTTGGATTTGTTTTATTTGAGTTATTAAAGCACTGCAAATACTGCATGTTGTTGGGTTATTTTGATGTGTTGTGATGATGTCATATGCTTTAAATATACACTCTAAATAACAATAGTTATATTTTAAATTTAGAAGAAATACTGTCAGCAGTTTACAAAAAATGAAACAAAACTGTTCATCTCACTAATACATGCACCTCTAAGAAAAAAAACATAAGAAACTGATTATTTTGCAGTGGTCTCATTTTTTTCCAGAGCTGTATATATGATTTAAATTTTAGGATATATACCCTGTCATCTGGATAAAAAAAAAATCTACAAAAAATATAACATCCATGTATTTAGGAGATAGGTCCAGTACCCCCACCAGTCGTAGACGCATTTGGTCTTGTGATCCAGTGTCGAGAACCTGCAAGTAACCACCCGCATCTTCCTATGACAATACACACCCTGAGGCAGGCCATTTCACCAGGAGAGCCCATTTACCCTGCCTGCATGCAGTTTACCACACAGGACTACACAGAGGTTGGACAGATAAAATTTTATTACTGCTTCATTGATTAACTTATAACCCGTGTTCCTGGTAAGATATACCATTCTGTGTACAATGTCAAACACCTCGGTTTTCTCCTCGTCAGCTCCTGGCTTACGCTCGGCATCTAAAAGTAGACATGAGCACTGAGGCTGAGCAGATGATACATGGTTACTACATGGCCAGTCGGAGACTGCGTTCCTCCATTTCTGCCACATCCATTAAACTGCTGTAAGAATGAGCTAAAAATACTTATGTATGAAGGAAGCAGGGAGTTTCCTAGCTAAACCCTAATATTTAAGAGGGCACAGTCCTGGGGCATTGTACATTTTTTTCCTCCAGTGCAGTCTAAATTTAATACACAAAAGGAATCAGTGGTTGGTTGGAAAGTTGGAACAATTAATAAAGACCATATGACCAGAAATAAATATGTTGCACAATACTATAGCCTACCCCTAAAAGGGAGCCTTCAGGTAAATGTTGGAGCTCTTAGAATCTTTTTAAATCTCAAATTCTGGGGCATTTCAAGTTGATTATGGTAAACAATATGGATATTTTTTAGTCTTTTTTTTTTTAGTCTGTGCATATGTGATTATGTAATTATTTCATGCATAAGAAAGTGTACTTTTAAATTCTATACAGCTCATTAACTTTCACCATCAACAATTGCATCATCAGTACTAATCACAAAATGCACTTTAAAATAAATTATTTTGCTTGCTGGTTTTGTCAGGATAACCCTTGCACAGGCTCATGCCAAGCTTAACCTGAGGACTCTTGTTCTGGAAGAGGATGCAGTTATTGCAGTGTTGCTGTGCGAGAAGTCCTTTACTATAAGACATGGTGAGATGTTTAAATGAATATTTTCAAGTTAGCCATTTCTTGCAGCAAACTGAACAGACTAAATAATACAATGTCTGACAGAAGCAGTATACTTTTAATTTGGGACAAATTGGTTTTTTTTTAGTAATGTATGTTACAAAAGTTTAAGATTCAATGAAGGATACAGTGGTAGCATAAAAATTACACTGGACAAACTTTATTTAGACAAACTTTCAATTTTAACATTGACCTTTTATATTAAAACACTATTTTTAATCGGTCAAGAGCCATCTCATTGTACAGCATGTTCTTAAGAATCTGTCTTGGGAACGCAGGTGCCTCAGCACTTGTTATTCCACCCGATGCTGTGTTTCCCTGTGATCTGCGTGACCTGGAGTCCCTTCATAGACGAGACCTGACCTTGAACACACTCCATCAGCAGATCTTGCAGTTCATATACAACTATGCGCCAGGAGCTGCAACCTACATTACAGAAGAATAGGGCACATTTAATCTTGGAGGTATCTCTACATCACCACAAAGAATTACAGTTCTATGGATGGGTATATGAAAACATGAAACTCATTGCTGTAAGGTTCAATTATTCTAATGTTAGGACAATAGTTGTGTGTTAACATTATACTGAGACATCTATGTTTGTAATCTTACTTTAGTTTTAAACGCATTAAAGGTTTGCTGTCTGGTTTAAAGGTGCAACTGATATCTTGCACCTCCAAGGTTAAAGTCTCTACAATTATTGGGGTAAAAATGGAAAAACAAATCCAAAAGATGATTAATTGTTAAGACAACAAATGTCAATGTAATAGTTTAGCAGCCCAACACAGAGTCAGTCAGTCTGACCAACCCCCCAAAGATGCTTTTCAGATAGTCACATTATCAACAACCCAATGTGGTCTGACGGGTAAACGGCAAAAATGTGAAATCATCATAAATGCATCATCTCAGGCACAATTTTTTGCATGAGGGGGAAGAACACCTTTAAAAGGTGCTGACTTACCCATGTTCAGGTAATAATAGCATTTTAACTAGCTGCTCACTTCAGTGACTAATGAACAACCTCACTATAGAACTCAATCATGGCATTAACCACCACAAACTGGTTGTTCACAAGAACGGTTCTTCTCACCTTGATGCGTCAAACTGCAGCCGATTCAAATTTGCTTCTCAGGCTTGATCCAGGGCAAGAAAAAGAGGAAAATACAAAGTGAGGTTTTAAAATAATAATAATAATAAATTAACTTGCAATCTTGACAGTTCTCATGTCTCAGATAATTCGTTTAGCAGCACTCAGATTAAACTTGGCATTACACAAAATTGCAGTTTACTGTTTACACATTTCTTGCTTTCTAACATCTGGAGGACTAAAAGCTCTGTCCACTAGGGGGCAGGTCAGAGTAAAAACACCTCACAAGCACCAACATTTGATTCCTCCGATTTTGTGCAAGAAGGTGAACAATCAAGATGTCATGAGGTGAAGAGAATTAGAATGTGCAACACAAATGGTTTATCAGGCCACTAAACCAATCATGCAAGATCATGTAAAGCAGGTGTTTTTAATTTTATCCACAAAGTACTGCATGCTTTCATTCTGTAAAAGCTAAAGAGCTACACTTCATTCCAGTTGTTCTTGGTCCCTCCAATTTGGCTAGAATAAAATCTTGCGGCCACATCAACCCTTTGTGGATAAGAGAAACTAACAAGCACAGAAAAGGTCATCATACTGTCAGCATTGTGTAGCAAGTAAAACCACAGCCAAAGCCTCATTAATTGTACACGGTTATAAGCTGGCTTTTCAGAGAGTCACATTATCAACAACCCATTTTGGTCTGATGGGTAAACGGCGAAAATGTGAAATCATCATGTTCAGCTTCTCATAAGAACAAGACTATAACATCAATTTAAAAAAAAATTAAAAAATTAAAATACCTTGTCTTGAGACATCCATGCTCCAGGATACTTCTATCCAGTAGTTAATTTCTAAGGGGAAAAAATGTTAACCTCATTTATGACCCATGTACTGCTCTTCAAAGCAATTTACTCTGATATTAAATGCTCAGATATTCACAGCATCAACAACCCATTCTGGTCTGATGGGTAAACGGCAAAAATGTGAAAGTCATCATTTGCAACTTCTCATAATATTATAGAACACTAATTAATAATAATAGAAAAAAAGCCATACCTTGTCTTGAGACATCCATGCTCCAGAATACTACTATCCAATAGTTAATTTCTAATGGGAAAAAAAACAGACAAAAAAAAAAAAAAAAAAAAAACGTGTTAACCTCATTCATGACCCATGTACTGCTCTTGGAAGCGAGTTATTTTGACATTAAATGCTCAGATATTCACAGAATCAACAACCCAAAACTGGTCAGATGGGTAAACGGCAAAAATGTGAATCATCATGGCTAAACTATTAAGAATAACAACCTGTTCTTTGTTTTTCAGTACATTGAGCACATCATATGGAAAGCTTTTGTATTACCTTATATAGTCTCCATATCACCCATGGTCATCCTTTGGGTTTCCTGCTGTACAGAGAAAACATGGATTGTTTAAAATACATCATCCTCCACACCCAAAATGACCATGTCAAATTCACAACTTACAAATCAGTTGTACTGTCCAGTGGGGGGATGGGTAAAGACCACCACCACCCACACATACATACACCTCAAATAACCACTCCCTAATTAGCTCTTTTCTGTCACAGCTATTGACTTTACACTGCTTCAGATAAGCAGCACTGAGGGAACAATCAATAAGTGAACTCAACTCCACTCCAAAACTTGACTGATGAACCAAAGGTCAAAGTGCACATGTTAGCACAGCTTGAGAGCACAACATCGCCAAAAGGTCTTACCACGACTAGTATAACTCAAGGTCAGGACCTTTACCAAGACCGTAGCCTCTGAAAGAGGACTAAAAATTCAAAATTTCCTCAACATAGGTCATGTGAAGACCATTCCCAAGCCAATGTGGCCTCATGGGACAATAGACCTGGTCGTAACCAGCGGACAGTCCTACCAACAGCAGTGCAAAGAGCAAAAGGGCAGTTTATCAATCCTAGTGGGACATGAAACTGCCAAAATGATTTATAACTGCTGTAAGTGATAAGTAAAGCTGCCTGTTGAACATCCTCTCTCATGATCACAAAAAAAAGAAAGAAATATACATGCACTGCATTACAACTTCAATCCAAAGGAAATCTGAACGCAATTTGGATAAATTACATCCTCCCAAACCTATAGCCACCCAACTCGACGTCTGGAAATAATTTAACTTCCAAAAAACACAAACTTGAAACCGTAAGCATGCCCACATGAACACATTTAATCAGCCTAAAGAGAGACTTTAAGCTACATACAGCTATGTACCTTTTGCAATAACCTCTACAATTTGTTTCTTATAAATTCACACAACAGTACTAAGAGGCTACAAATTTAGAAGGAAAAAAAAAAAACACAAAGCATGAATCCGCAGAATTCAAAATCTATGCCTGTTTTTTAAACACAACATTTATTCAGAAAAACTGCATTTAAACTTTTAAAATAATCGAAAGTCTACACTGTGTTTCCCATCTAGAAATGATTTAACTTTAAAGCGCTGAAAAGATGACCACGTGGTCAGACGTAGACACACGCTTGCCTCAAGTCCGAGTAGTTTATCCGACTGAAAACAATTTTTCAAATAATTCGGGAACTTAATACTCAAATTAAAGGAAGATGAATCTCTCCGAATCAAGTACTCCATTTATTTAGCGATATATAATCTAAGTAACGGCATGAAGTCGGTTGCCTACATTTCCTGATCGGAAACTAGGCCAGGAGCGACGGAGCTACAAAGTAATGCAAAACGCATGTCCTTATTTTACCAGAACGCGGTTAAACATTGTTGTAGTTAACTAGTCTAATCATATTTTACCTGAACAGTTGTAGTTCAGCATGGTAAAGCATTCTTGTGCTTTGTCGACTCGGCGGCCCTTGGAAAAGACCCTCCATTGCAGCCTCCACGCTTCAAGGAAAGAGAAGTTGCGCATGCGCGTTTTATTTTTTCAGCCCCGACTTCCCGTTGAAAAAGTGCACATGCGCACTAGACCCTGCTGAGCGCAGTGGAGGCTTCAATAAATTGAAAATACTGTAAGTGTCCCAAATTCCCCCAAACAGGCTCAAAATGTTTTTCAATCCGTTTTTTAAAAATGCTAGTCATGCTTCATTATCTTTTCTTATTTATATTTATAATATAAAAACATGTTTCTACACATCTCAGCACCTTCAGAAGTATGTGAACCTGTTTGTGAAAATCCTGCTGATGAAGTCGTTTTTAGTGGTTCACTGTTTTCTACATAAAATAGAATGATTTTATGTATTAAACAATGAATCACAAAAATGACATTAGTTGTTTTTTCACAGGTTGGGTCTTATATTCGTTGTTTTTATTAGTTAGTTAGTTAGTTAGTTAATTTTTAAAGTGGGAAATTGAACTAGTTAAATTTAAAGTGGGAAAAACTTTCATTATTTTACAATTAATTTCAAGTTTTAAGTAGATTGCATAGGTTTACATATAGTTTCATACATTTCTGATATCGTAAAAAGCAAAAAAAAAAGTTGCTTAACGTGCCGACTGAATGCACTGTCAGCTTACATAGGCCTATTAAGTGTTTTTGTATTTCTACGTTATGTGTATGCCGAGTAGAAGTAATGCCTAAAGATAACAAACAAGAAAGTCTATTTATCTTTGCTTGTTTAATTTAATATATTTGTTTTAAGTTGCTTTCAAAACTAAATCATTACTACAATAATTTACATGCAACCCTTGTGAACTTAAGACAATTATATCGTTCAATATCATGGGTTAGGGTTAGATGCCTATATTTCAGGATTTGGTGAGTCAGTCAGTAGGCAAGTGAATTCATGCAATATTTTATTTTATTTATTTTATTATATGAACTATTTAAATTATTAAGACAAAAATACAACAGACAATGTGAATGGTTTTCTGGTCTCAATCACTTTACAAGCAAAAAAGTGTGTTATATATCATCCAGATTTAGTTTTTAAACTGAAAAAAAAAAAGAAATAGATCCATAAAAGACAATTCTTTCTGCTTACATTATAATCTTAAAATGGCAAGTAGTTTTAAAATATGTCTTTTTTATTTTTAATTTCCTTACAATCTACAAATACACCGACAACCGGGTATGTGAAAGGAAAGAGGGTTTCTGCTAGACTTATTTCAACCATTGTTGTGATCCTGACAGACCTCTTCACATGACAGATGTAACGTTATTCACACATGCATTTAGTGCAAATACTTTAACTGAAAGTGCATAGCCAACAAGTCAAGCATGACAGCTCATTATCCCGACATAGCTACACAAAAACCTCTAAGAACGGAATTAAAAGACAGACATTTGCAAAGACAGAGACCCTTACCTGTTCATTAAGACAAAATCACGTTAGAGTATATACAAATTATGTACAAATGACAAATAATTAGGTTACATGTAAGTGTGCCGTAAACGCGCAGCAAAACAATCGCCATGCATTCGTTCCTTCCTGTTTGTACTCATTTCAAAAATGAAATAATATTTGTATTTCCTTTGCAGAGCGCGATTCATTTAGACAGTTCAGAGCGCTTATAACAGAAATTGCCCACATGTCTGGCTCTGCAAACATCTTGAAAAAAAAACACATTTTAAACCTTCACTTTATTTTAAAGAAAGAATTGTGCACAGATGAATTATGTCTGAGATGAGGATGACGATGCTCCTTGATTTTCATTCTGGCCCGAGTTACTCAGGAACTGGCCACTGGCACCGATATACAACCTTGAGCGCATGGGCCATTTCTGGAGGAAAATAATACATAAATGTGTAAGAATTTTTAAAACTAATCATGACAAGCAAAAACATAAGCGGGACTAACATTTTAGGTGTTATACAAAGTAATGCTTTTTGCCTTGAGTCAAATTTATTGTGTCAGTCAAAGTGCTATACAATAAAATATAATCATTACAAACTGCAATTAAACAAATTACAAATAAAATGAAATAAATCAATAAATAAAACAATTAAAGACAGGGCACTGTGTAAACCAGATATCTTCATACTTTAAATAGTCATCAATTACATTTCAAGTGCTTTATTTTGGATAGACCTAATACAACATGAATGAACAAAAACGCTTTTCCACTTTACTCACTTTGACAGGATGCAGGTAACCGCCGCCTTTTAGTGAATTTAACGGTTCGCTTCGTTTTGCGCCGTCTCCTTCTTCCATGCCCTCTTCCTGCAGTGTTTTGGTCAGATGGGCTATGTAAGTGGTGGCTAATATAAGCACGTCGAGTTTAGACAGTTTGGTGTCGGGTGGTACCGATGGCAGGGTCCTCTGGAGCTCCAGAAACGCGTGTCTGAGGGTCTGAACGCGACTCCGCTCGCGCGCAGCGTTCGCTGCTGCCGGTCGCCCCCTGGTCCCAAGACCTCCGCCTGCAGAAAGCACGCGCCCGCGTCTTCGGTCTGAAGTCAGTGCGTCAGGACTCGGGCTAGAGTCTGGGCTGGATGTTGGACTGTCATCCATATTTGTCACACATTCAGTTCCATCCACAAGAGATTAGTTCAGAACCTAAAAAGTACCCAGATAATAAATTTTCTTAATTATAAAAATAAATTATTAAACACTAGGCCTACGTCTGTAACACAGATCTATCCATGACACTTATCGTGCTGTATGACGCAAGATTTTCCTTTGTCACTTGATCAGAAGCTGCCAAAATGTCACTGATAATATACGACATCTATTAAATGCAATTAATTAACAACTATCCAACTATATTGCAGGTATATTAACGTTAACGTCTTGAGCATAAAAACTGCCTCAAGAGCATCATAAACGCTCCCATACGATTTGATACAAAAAGCAAAAGTTTGTTTCACAGTACTTATCACAAAAGTTATAATGGCTCGATTAAGTGCAATTCATTATTGCAATTCACTGCAATTACTTAATACAAGCATAAGGTCGCGCAAAATACAACACATCATTTACCGTGTCAAGCCTCAAAAGCTAATTTCAAAAATATTTTCCACACAATAATTTCTGCGCAAAAACAGACTGCAGAATTACAGCATTTCTGACCCATATTTTGCAATGAACGTTAAAATGTCAAACTTCACCAAATAATTTAGCCATCACCAGATCAAGCACTCTAAAGTGGAATTAAAAGAACTAAACAAATAAAGCAGACTATGCGTTACAATTAGTATACAGATAACGAGCGCAGACTTAGCCTACCTTTACGTTATTTTTCAGCAAAAATCCTTTCTTGAAACAGGACACATGAAGGCCGGGAAGTTGGGTTTCTCTTACACGCCGCGCCAAGAGAGAGAGAGATGTATAGTTCCGTTTCAGTTGCAAAAAAAACTATAACCCGGGCGCGGTTAGTGAAGAAGGTGCGTTTTTATGTCGCCCTGTCTGTGCCAAGCCCTCACCTGAGCACGTCAAGTCTCAGGAGCCTCTAATTTATTGGGAAAACAACGAGCTGACAAGTCCTTCACTTCGGTGCAATTAATCACAAGGCTTGAAAACGCACGGGCGGCGCAAGAGGCTCTCTCTCTCTCTCTCTCTCTCTCTCTCTCCACTTTTCCTTAATCCTTCGGTAGAGGGGAGAAGAGACCAACCTCCAAACGCTAGCATTTTTCGGCCACACGCATCTACCTCTGCAAAAGCCATGACTGAAATCCTGTAAAATGTAAACGTTAAAAATAACCCCAAAATAACCAGCTTCATGCAGCACTCTTATAAATAAGGATTTTATTTTTCGATCTCGCTTGTTTTGTATGTATGTACGTGGAAGTCTTTGAAATCAACCTTTCAAGTGGACATTAAGGACTCCAAAGCTAACCAAAGATACACATGCACTTTTAAAGGTTCAAAGTGTAAAAAGCGTACCATTTGGTAAAGTTGGATATCTCTAAGACTGTAATGGCACATAGCCTCTGGCTTTTCCTGTATTGTTCCAGTACGCATTTTATGTATATTTATGTGTTGCTTGAGTTAGGTGACCATGCGTGGTGATAGAATATTATGATGGTCACTGGCCCAGACAGTTGGACAGTGCCTACACTGCCCGATATTCTAACCAGCAGTCAGCACTTTGATTCACGGCCAATAAATAAACTCTAAACACTGCAATCAACAGGCAAGTATGAGGAAATTCTTGCGAGACTCCCAAATTAATCACCCTGATTTCCAGAGTCCACACACGGATATGTCGGGGAATTAATGAATGGAATTTTTCATAACGTGTATATCTTACACTGTTCTTAATACACAATGTTTTTGTAAGGGTGAAGTAACAGCTTTTGCTCCAGGCCACTAATTATGAAGCACTGCAAATGAGGTTAAGTAAGCTCCTCTGCCTAATTACTCTATGTCTTACACAGTAAACCGCATCATGGTTAAAAAAAATCTCCAATCGACTGGCCAATTACAACATGGGGTTTATTGCATGGTACACTGACCAAATGAAAGGCATTTGATCTCAATGTATTTATCATTAGTCTTTAGTAAATGCATTTATTTAAAACTTCATTATTTGAGTAATACCAAAACAGCTTAATATAATAAAGGAAATGTAGGACTATTTAAAAAAAAATGAAAATAGTTTAATCACATATTTGACATATTTCACTCATAAAAGTTTATTGAATGTACTTAACATTACAAGATAAAACTGATTCAGCCAGTGGTGATGAAGCTAGTATCATTTAACATTTTACTATTTGTACACAGTTACACAGCAATAATGTATTCTGCAAATTTTTAATGACAAACATTCTTTCTTTCTTTCAAAAAAGGTTTTAATGACGTAAACAAAATATACAAAGACATTTTGTAATGTACAGAAGACAGTAAAACTCTAAAATGGCTGTCAGATTGAATGTGAAAGTGTACTGTATGTCATATTTCTCTTAAAAATAACAGAAATGAATTAGAATATATTTTATTTTATTTATTAAATTGGAAATTCATTACAATAAAATATGACCAAAAAACCCCCCACTAAAAATGAAGACTTTTTATCACTGGAATGCAATAAAAACACAAATTCTTACAGACATCTTTTGATCAAATAACTGTCAATATACTGATTGAAGACAGAGGCAATGTACGAGCGTAAAGAATGAAGCGCTTGCTGTCAGTGTGTTACAGCTCCGAAAGTGGCATTCTGACATTCTGACAGACAATTACTGTGGACTTGATCTTTTTGTGAGTGCTCAGATCCATTTCGCATGCACTCATGATGAACTGTCTGTGTGCGGGGTGCAGGCCATGGGAAACGTCCAAGAGGTCCGCAAAGTTTCTTCTAGAGGAAGATCAGAGAGCCATGTGACTCTGAAATTTCGTCTCTTGAATATCTGTAATTAGTCCTGCGCTCAGGGGGTCTTCATGATTCTTCACACTCATGTGAACAACAAAAAATAACAGTCACTTTTACGTAGCTTAAACATGTTAAAATAAAATCATTCTTTGTAACATAAACAAAGAAGTATCTAAAAGGCAATAAAATCATTTTGTTAAATTTATGAATAAATTATCACAGAAGTCTAACATTCAGGAATATTTTGATTAACATTTTTGATCCAACATTCAGGAATATTTTTGATTTTGATGAATTAAAAACATTAAAGCTACTTTACAGTTTCCATACTATTCATAATATAATACAGTCTCAAAAACAAATATAAGTGTCCCTTTCCGTTGATTGCAATTATCAGGGGTTACTTTTTTCTTTCTTGGGATGGTCTATGTGGTGTACTGTTAAGCTTTTGGAGTAAATCTTTAATGGGTCATCAGTGATGTATCTTTAATTATTTTTTAAGATTATGAATATACAGAGTAAAATGTGCAGTTTATTACCTATATTCTAAAATTGTAAATTGAATAATAATAATAATAATAATAATAATAATAATAAAAATGTATTAAATCAATATCAAGATTGTTACTTAGCATTAATTACTGCCCATAAAATATAAATTGTTGCATTGACTAATGGATACAATCTATGTCTAAATATGGATTAAATTAAGCATCCTTAAAATATTTATGTAAGGATTGAAATAATGTATAGATTTA
>JAOVVA010000027.1:2076871-2088852 GCA_028565275.1 Leiocassis micropogon | reverse complement strand
AGTGTTAAGGCAAATAGTACTGAATAAAATAAATAAATAAACTAATTAATTAATTCATTAATTAATTAAAATTAGTATTCTTTTTATGATGGCCTGATCTATTTGAGGCATGGACTCTGGAAAAACAATATTCTTCATTAATTCTCAATCAACCTTCTCGAATAGCTGTTTACAGATCAGCTTTGCACGATTCAGTCTTGGCATGGTCCAATTTTCACCCAAAATTTTTAATCTGGTTGAGATCTTAACTGTTTCCTCAGTAATTATGCTTTTTCTGAAGAACACCGTAACACATTTCGCTCAGTGGCCAGATGCATTATCATCCTGACAGAAATGACTTCATTCACCTCAAACCTATATTCTATAAATACGTTAAGAAAGATGTCCAAAATGTCAATGTGCACCTGTGCATCATCCGTTGAGGTAATGATTGCCAAAACATCCAGCATCATCTCTTTGGGCAGTGCTCATTTGTGCTTCATCTATATTCTATGATCAGCTCTTTCACCTAATTTTCTTATCTTCAGTTTAGGTGTAAAGGCGCATTTTCTTTTGACCTTTCTATATGTAAATACAATGTCATTTAGCTGATTTCGATTTGCGATTCAATTTATAGCTCTTTCATAAACTTCTGTTTCCACCCATTCCCAGAAGAATAATATATCATAAAATGGTGCTGGGATAACATTGAGTGAAGAATGTTGCAAATACAACCTAAAAACAACGGAATATCAACATTTATGTTTATGCTGCTCATTGTCCATTTGCACAACATCTGACTATCTGTAGTCCATTAAATTTATAGTGAGTGCAGAATTCCTGACTGGAGAATGGAACGAACGTAACACTCACCTCTTGAGTGTTGTAGCGTGATCTCTCTGTTTAATTAATTTCTTACCTTTTGGAAAAAAATTACGGCTTCCAAGTGAAGTGAAAACAATGTTAGCAATAGCAGCACTAAGAGGCAAAAGAGATGTATGGAGTTGGAAGCACAGTACAAAGTTTTTAAAATTAGTTAACGATATTGCACAGTTGAGGTTAAGGGCCTTGCTCCAGACAACAGTAACGACAAGGGGATGTGGGGCTCAAACCTAATGAGCAACGCAGAGCCTCAACTGCCTGAGCCACCAGTGCCTCACTAAGTATCTACACTACTGTACTGTAATATGGGGTTCATACGACAGCCAAGCTGCAGGACATCTGGTTTCACAGAACAGATCTCTCACATTTAGTGCATGATTTCCTTTTCTTTTTTAACTGCATCACGATTTAATGGTTTGGTAACTTGCAGTGTTCTAGTATTTTTTGACATGAAGGAAGGTTTTGCTGTGTTTGTTTTTTGACAAAGCTACAGTATATATGTGCATTTACTAGCCTCAGCAGCAGGTTCTTGGTGGACTCGTATTTGAGCATTTAGTGTTTTCACCACTGTGGTCTGGAACCAGGTTAAAAAAAACTCGCAGCAGCAGTATTATCTTTTACTGGATATTTTTCAGTTTTGTTAAAGATTTCAAAGTCATTTTTGTTTCAACATTGTGTTGGGGTTTGATTCAATTCAATTCAATTAAATTTTATTTGTATAGCAATTTAACAATTGTCATTGTCGCAAAGCAGCTTTACACAATCCAAAGGATTATTTAAGTTTGTATGGAATGTGAATGTGTATGAATCAAAATGGTCAGATAGTCTCTGATGAGCAAGCCGAGGAAAAACTCCCTGAGATGGTAATAGGAAGAAACCTTGAGTGGAACCGCACGCTTGATGTTATCCCAATGTCATTTATTCACCGTTGGTGCGACTTTATTTTATCAAAGTAATTTTAACTTTCAAAAACAATCCTAACACTAACATTGCCACAATATTTTTCATCTTTTTCCTGTATTTGATCTGAAAAATGTATGCCATTAATTAAAATGAAAATAATTACATTTAATTTGTTTGGGATTTGAGTCAAATTTGTTTTTTGGTATGAAGTAAAAAAGCTGGGTGAACATCATCTATGTGTGGTGATTCCATAATTTCTTCCAGGAGTTGTAGATCTTATCCACTCTAAAATGTCTCTAAAAAATATTGGTAAACTCCCTTGGCTGTGCGCCCCCACTTCCCGGTTTGAAAATAGTTTTAATAAACCGGATAAGATAAAGATTAAAATCTGTTTACACATTTAGTAATTCACAACAGAGTAACCAATGCATGGAGCATATCTCAGCCAAAACACCAACACATCGTTAGGGGTTTTAGTGTTGATATCAAGTAATGTCTGATTTCTTACAGTCGTTATGATTAAATACATTAAGGTAACAGGATCTATAAGAAAAATAAATGTTCGCAAGGAAAATGTGGATGGATTGCACGCTTGGGCAGAAATGAATTGATTCAGTGCATTCGATTATTGCTTCAGTCAATATTAGAGGTATGAAAACAAACCATTTCCTGTACATTTAAAGTCTCATTATTTTAGCACATGCACTTACATGCTTGGCTATTACAATATATTTGGCTGCACTATAAGAGGCAAATTATTCCCCAAAAATATTATGGCTGTTTTACATGCTGGTTTTCACGTGAAATCAAGCAGTGTTTATTTTTAGAACGGCTGAGTTTTCATTTCAGACTGAGACCTCGGTTTCAGGGGCGCAGGTTGTATACCTGAAGCTAATGATGTATAGCAGTGGAGAAGGATTTGAACACAAGTGTCACTAACGTGGGGAAAAACAAACGAGACGTGTGTTATAACAGAATTGTATTATTTTTATTAAAGAGAAAAACACTAGTGATCCACACAGATACACAAACTGACAGTGCAGTGGAGACTCGGAGCAGAAACACCTAAGAGCAATCCCATTTTCTCCTTTTCTTATGAGCTCTCCGTCCTTCTTTATCTTTTCTTCTTTCAGCATTCCATCTCATCTTTCTTCATTTCTCCTTTTGTCATTTTTAATCAAACGTCAATATATTTTCTTACTCTCTCTCTTTCTCTCTCCTTTCTCAGTTTTCTTCCTGTATATTTCTATCCCTTTCACATCTCCTTTTGTGTTGTTCTCGCTTCCTCTCTTCTTCCATTTTCTTAACACTATATTCTCTCTCATCTTTCTTATACACTTTGCTTCTTTCTTATATTGTTTTCTTACTGGCCTCATTTTTTTTTGCCTTGTTTTCAGCCTTTATCTCTCTCCCTCTTTCTCACTCTACCTTTTTTCTTCACAATCTACTCTTTCATTTTTTCCTCTCTTTTCTCCTTTTTAAAAAAAAATTACTTTCTTTTTGTTTCCTGTTATTTTTAGTGTTTATTGGATGTTCTTGTTTTAACTCTGTATCGTTTTGCCTAATTTCATTTTGCCTTTTTAATGTTGTTTAGAAATCTACATTTATTTAATTTTCCTTTTCTTTCTCATATTCTTTCTGCTCTCTTGTGTCTTTCTTCCACATTTACCTTTTTTGTTATTCTACTCTTCATTCATTATATCCCTCCATTTTTATTTCTCTGTCTGTCAGGCCTTTTACTCCTTTGTCTCATCCTCCACTCTTCTTCTTATCGTTGCTCACCCTCTCTCATTTCAGCTCTTCGTTCCTAATTTTCCTCCTTTTGTTCTATTTCATTTAGTTTTCCCCATTGTCTCATGATTCATTTCTCTCTCCCCCACTTTCTCTATCTCTCTTCTTTTACTCCCCTTTGTTCTTCAGATGCTTTACTCTGAAATTCTTTTGTTCTGCTGTTTCTTACTCTATTTCTTTTATGTTCACATTTTATCTAACTTTGTTTTTATTTGAGCCTCTCCTCCTTTATTTTCATCTATTCCTCCTGCTCCACTTATCTGTATGACTGTTCTTTATCAAAACTGTATTTAATTTTTGTCTTTTCCAGTTTCCTCACTTTTCATTTCTCCCTCTTACTTTCGCTCTCAAACTTTTATCTTTAACTCTCTAATATTCTACATTTTCATTTCCCTTTTAAACCCTTCCTTGTTGTTTACACTCTTTCTTGTTCTTCATGCTTTCTTTTTTCCTTCTTTACTCATTCACTCTCTCCCACGTTCATTTTCTTTTGCTCTCTTGGGTTTGTCAGTTCTTTAATTAATCCTTGTTTCATTTACTTCCCTTCTCTCACTGGTTTCTAAATTTCCTAGTTTATTTCTCCATCTCCACCATTTCTCTCTCTCTCTCTCTCTCTCTCTCTCTCTCTGTTGTAGTAAGCTCAGATTGCATTCTGTAATAAGGCGTATCATTCCTAATGGTAAGGAGGGGGGAGTGGATGCAATGACCCATGTGTTGTTATATAACTTTGGGGAATGAGCTTCCTGAGACTGAGTGACTTGCCACCATTTATGCATGCAGAACGCTTGGCTGGGAGGAAATGAAGCTTCTCGGCTGGCCGCAGTCACCCCCCACCCAACGTCCCACCCACCCACGTCCCCCGTCTCTTTTCAGGCAGTCCTCCAGGGCAACCTGCGTGTTTCAGCCCCTTTACAACCAACGCTGGCTGAGAATATCCCAAGCTCCAAAGTAAACATTGGTGCTACCAAATATCTGAGGACCTACACAGGGTCATTTGTCCTAAAGGCACCCGCCTAATAGAAACCTGGTGATATATAGCCATTCTTAATTAGTTATACTTATCACCCCAATGCCTTTTCTTAGTTGATTCTTTTTAAGGAGGCATTTCCCCTGCCTATTTATTATTATTACATTTTCTTTGAATTCCACAAATGAAGTAGAATCCCACTGTAATTTAAGAAGGCCTCTTTAATACAAAGCACGCCATAAATGCGGTTAATATAGGCCACTCTGCGGATGTCCATTTGTTAAATGTAAAATGTAATATACTTTGCTATGGGTTCCTCCTCATTTAAATTCTTTTTTTGTTCCCCTCTGTAAGTGAAGCATAAACATACTCATGTGGTGATGATCACAAGCCTCATTTGTGATTCCAATGTGGATTTAGCATTAGCACGATTATTTTCAGTCACTGATATGGATTAATTTTTTAAAACATTTAATAGGTACGATTTCAAACAAAGCCTTGTCATAGATGTTTTCGTTTCAACGAGAAACACAGACTGTCTAATCAAAATCTGCATTAGTGTACAGTTTCAAAGCAATTTGTAAGCTATGAAGCTGTCTGTACTCTCTGTTACACCTTTGATCAGGTATAATGAGGCTTCTGATCCATGATGTAATGCAAGATGATGATGAACTCGTACAGTAACAGATTCCTTTCACAGTATGAACACTACGGTGAATTTGTATTAGGCACGTTAGGATCATGACATTATGCCTTGATAAAGAAATCAGAAATACAGAATACTGTACTTCTTCATTAATAGGCAGTATAAGCAATTAATTTACAGAATTTTTTTTTAAGTGTGTGATACATGTTTTGAATTATGCCACCAAGTTTATCAGGTGAAAGTCAGAACAATGTTTGTTTCTACTCATTTTGAGAAAATGATCATGCCTGAGTAAAATTCATCTAATCCAATTTTAAAACATGCATACAAATCACTTAATACTAATTATTTAATTTAACCACTAATGAACGTTTGACATTTCCAGGAGGTTAGCACCAGGATATGAGAAAAATATCATAACATTACCTTTTACAAAACTATGCTTCCCGCTAAATCTTAAAACATAAGTACGTAACCTACACTATGATGTTTAAAAAAAATAAAATAAAATCATTATCCAAGTATGGAGCCAGAGCTGTTGTCTGTAAGAAACTACAGGATGGCGGGGGTGTCTGCAGAGACAGAGAGCAGACTCGGAGGCTGAATGGACGCAGTGTGTCGAGCTTCTGTTTCTGTGATGCATCACTGACGCGCCACAGACGTCCAGCTCAACCTCGTGAAGGGTTGTGTACCGTGTGAAGACAACCTCCTCAGATCTGTCCTAGCCGAGACGTTTTCTGCTGCCCGGCTCGTGTTTACCTTTGGGCCAACTATGCCGTCGAGTTTGTTATTCCATTATGTAATGCTATGACTGGTGAGAAGCGAAATGACAGTTCATTTGGTTTTGTTGCGAGCCAGTGTATTCATGGTCTTTGTTAAAGTGTTAAAATCGCACTCTGAGACCGTACGGTCCCGCCCTTGCCAGAAAACTGCAGGACCCTGGAATGGGTCAGTGCTTCGTTTCAGTAAACCTAATGGAAATATAACTTTAAATTTTGTCTTTTGTGTTTCCAAATGTGTAAAAAGTCATATATGCGGGTAAAATCAACAATTTAGATAATTATCTATTTCCTAACATCTGTCATGGTTTAACTACAAGATGCAACAAAATGAAAGAACGTTTTTAAATACAACATACAAATACAAAATGCATGACCATTATCAGATATTAATAATATTTATTTATCTATTAATAAGTGAAGACGGTTAGATCAGCGTGCTTGTAAGCATGCGCAACATCGCACACACGTTTAAGGCAATGACACTTTCAATTGGCGGACGTGTTGACTTGATTGAAGAGCTTATCTTTGATGACTTGAGACATCAAGCCGTGAATCGCTTCAATTGTCGTTTTGCAGCTGAGGATTAAAAGAAAATGGAAAATTTCAGATCTTATATCTTAAATCTTGCTTTGAACCAAGACATGAAAGTCAGAACCTGACAATGATCTCTGATAACAACCAGCAATTGAAAAAAAATTAGACGGTCAAGGCATAAATAATTCAAAAATATTACATTGGATCAAAGAACATTGTAAGTTCTTGTACTTTTTTTTTTTCTCACATAGATCAATCAGTATTTAAATGGATGATGTAATTGTGTAAAAACTAAGTTTGGTTTCATGTTTTAATTATTAATAAAAATTTGAAACTTCAAATAATCTCAGACAATCCTCTCTCTCTCTCTCCCAAGACTCGTCACCTTACCTGTCTCGTGTAGCCTTGGCCAGTTTGTCCTCAGACTTCCTGTCGTGGGTGTCCAAGCCGAGCATGAAGCTTCCTCGACCCAGCTGCGCCTCGGCCTGCTCCAGCTTCTCGGACAGATCGAACACCTGCCCCGTCGTGTAGTCTGCATTCTGAACACACCACAGCGCCCGGTAAGCAGACCACAGCGTCACGCACAATTTCCAGACAATGCTAAATGCTCTGACGACGCAGCACTGTTGTGAAACTCACAAATTTGTTACAAAACTATCCGAGCTGCATATCTGGCTTGTGTTTGCCTCAGTATGGCGAAGTTATTGCAAAAAAAAAAAAGAAAAAGAAGAGGCTCATAGCTTCAGCCCGTCACAGTTGTGACAAAGGATTTCTCCAGAGAATGCCAAGACAGCGCTTTTGACAACTCATCAATTATTATTATTTTTTTTTCAGCGTCTCATGCATCGTCTCATTACATCGTTAGGTAAAGCTCGACATGAAACGTCGGCACCCGCAACGTCGGCTCAATTTAACGCCAGAGGCTTTCGATACAAAAGAAAATAAACTAAAACTAAACCAACATCTACAGTAAATACATCACTCACAAAAGCATTCTCTCTCTCCCTCACTGCAGGCGCATAGAAAGCTTAAACATTTAAAATAAAAGATCTAGATCTAATAAAAGTATTTACATTTGTTAATTAAATTTAAATAAACGAAAAGAATTATACTTACAGTGAGTAGATTTGATGAACTCAAAGTGTTAACCCAGTATTTATTCCAGAGGAGCTCGAGGAGTTTACGATCCAGAGAGGACTTAAAATACGTCACTTCTAGTGCATAATATCTAATAAAAAAATAACACAAATAAGATGCAAAGGGTGTCTATATTATTTAAACTAAAAATCAAAGAACTATGCATGTGCGCATATGTATGGTGGAATTAAAACCATCAAGCTTTTGAATTAAATTTAACAACTTATATAAATACTGTATATAGCTTAGATTAAGTCATGTTAATGTAATAAAAAAATGATATAATTAATTCAATAATTTATTATTTTAAATAAAGAAATAAAACATACTGTTTGCAGTGCACACCGAAGTCTTCGATTTTATTAAGAGGTATGGTCTGGTACTCTGAAGGACCCTCGTCTGGAGGTTTGTAGCCCTGTTATAGTAAGACAAATTAGTTAGAGATATTATGTGTTGTTTTTTTTTTTTTTTCAATGTAGATTCTTATTAATTTGTTTTAAATTATTATGCACCCTAGACAGGAATTGTAGTGTTTAATGTGATATGTGTAAATATGACATCATAATATACAGCAGCATTAACAGTGGTTTCTTTTTGATGTATAGTACAATAGGAAATGTATTTATGATACCTTTGGATACGTTCTAAAAGCTCCAAGATTGACTTTTCCTGCAGATATTGTACGTGTAGGATCAATCTGTGATAAAAAAAAAAAAATACAATGTAAAAGGAAAAACTATTTCAGTAAATCATCAACCTTCGATTCATAAGGCATTCCAAGCAGAGTCGCCTGATAAAAGCGAAGAACCTAGTTACGTGCCAAATTCCTAATTATGATTTTAGTCTTTAGCAGCGGCTCTGCAATCCCCCAGAAAGCGTAAATAACGTACTGTATACTGTTACAAAAGCAACAGCCATTAATCAGACAGCACTATGAACGTCACTCAGGCTATTTGTATCCCAGGGTCGGTCATGGATCACTGCCACTGCACCGGTGAAACGGTGTTTCGTTTTGCTCCCCCGACTTCCTCTGTGTATTGATGCGAATGAGATCAGGGAAAAAAAAAAAAAAGCAGCCAAAAAAATGAGCATGACCATTGGAGTATTTTTCTAGAATATTTACCACCACTGCAACAAAGGGCTCCTGAAACTGCTGATTAAGCATCTGAGTGCTGACGTCGATCCCTGACAGCCAGCAGCCGTACCCGGGGTGACTGTGGTACCATCCGATGGCGTTCTCCAATCGTCCAACCTTAAAAGGGGAAAAAAAATTCAGAGAATTTAACACCCTGCAGCATGTTTACATTGCAGCTGATGCTGGTGTGTTTATATTTTAGCTAATGATTCACTCACTCACTCACTCATATTCTATACCGCTTTATACTGTATTCAGGGTCGCGGGGACCTGGAGCCTATCCCAGGAGGCTTAGGGCACGAGGCAGGGTACACCCTGGACAGGGTGCCAATCCATCGCAGGGCTCAGACACACATACACATACTCACACACTCATTCACACACTACCGGCAATTTGGGAACGACAATTAGCCTGACCTACATGTCTTTGGACTTGTGGGAGGAAACCGGAGTACCCGGAGGAAACCCACCAAGCATGGGGAGAACATGGAAACTCCATGCACACAGAGATGGGAATTTTTTTTCTTTTTTCTTACCAGTATAATTAAACTTTTATTTCCTTTTTTTTTATCCTACTTTAGACGCACCTAGATTGTCAAGTTCACCAAGCCATTGATTTTTTTTTTTTGCTTGTTAGGTCTGACCTGTTCTGACGCACGGATAAATTGTGTCCTGATGTGCACACTGTAATAAAACTCCTATAATATCTCCTTTCTGTCCGTGACGTGATCATTTCTACTAACAACTAACATCGGTATGGGTTTAAAATCGCAACAGTCATTTTTTTTCCCTGCTATAAATATTGTTGAAATGTTGACATTTTACAGACATGCCATTAATCTCCTTTTACATCTCCATAAATAATTATAAGAATAAAATGATGATGCTTACAGAGTCATAAATTTGCTTTCCAGCTAAGAAAGGAATGTCAGGACAGTCCTTGCCACTTATAATTCTACAAATAGTAACCATATCAGCATAAGCGTTGGAGATGGAAGTTAGATAGAATCTTATTTGACTCGATTAATTTATGCATTACAGGCCCATTAAAAAAAATAATAATAAAAATAAAATACAATTAATGAAATTATGAGATTGGAAACGTTTCAAATTCATTACCAACCCTTTCGAGCACATTGGACTGAAGAAGTAACAGCTTAGAGAACAATCGAAAGAAATAATTTTTTTTTTTAATTACATCTACGTTATTTTTAATTATATTGTCTACATAACTAGAGGAACTATAGTGATGAATCTTATTAGATCTTTACATTTACGCAAATGTAATCTGGTGTCGCGTGGTACTGATGATATGATATTGATGAGTGAAATAATGCTGCAGCTAATTAAATTTTTTTTTTAATTGGTTAATCTATTGATTACTCTCATGATTACATATTAACCATGTTAATCTTTCACCCTTTTATTCAAACTGTTTTTTAAATATAAATTATTACACTTATTTTCTGCGAAATGTTTTAGTACGACATCTACTAATTTTTGCTACTCTTTATATATTTCTCTCATAAATGATTCCGCATTTATTACTCATTCGAACATAAATTCTATGGTTAAACAGATCAGTTTTAACCTTTACCTTCTTTAAGCTTATGTTGTCCTGCTATGGTGAGTCATTAAATTTTTCCAAAGCATGCAGAGCACCATTTTATGATTTGTGATTGAAGAAACATGTCGAGAAGAAAGTGTGTGTGTGTGGGTGGAAGTAGGCGAAAAATAAAATCAGATGAAAAGTTTGAGACACAGAAGAAGACAAGATCGGGGAAGGAAGCGTCTTGTTATTGTAAGGAAGGCTGCAATGAAAAGAGGAGGAAGAATGAGACCTAGAGTTGGTGGTAATGTAACCTACTTGATTTTAACAGCCATTAAACAACGAAGAGGGAGAAAAGGAAGAAGAATTCTCATACGTTTGATATCAACACTTCAATGTCGTTCCAGCTCTAAAGCGACGCTCTACCTGTTTGGCATTCTCTATATAAGCCGCCATGTACTCGTACGCCGCAGCCTGGGCGTTCACTCTGGTCTCTGTGCCTTCCACCGGCAGGGCAAAGCTATCCATGATCATCATGGTCTCTCCGTCCACCTTCCCCAGCATCAGCCCCATCACCTCCAGGTTCCCTCCGGAACGCGCGTGCATCACCATCTTCAGCAGAGCCAGCGCTGAGATCTTGCAGTATTTAAAGTAATGATGGCTGTAAAGAGAGGGAGAATGGGGTTAAACTGTGCCTGTGAAAGTTATCATGAATTTATTGATTTTTTTTTTCATCATTTTAATCTTAACTTAGTAAGACTCAGTATTACTGAGACAGCACACTGTGTATACATGTCTGTTAGATGTGCTGTTTGTTTATTGGCATCAATGCTTCCTGTAAACAAACAAACAAACCAATCCTCATGCACTCATACTCAACTCTTTTGTCCAGGGTTTGGCTGCGAGGATCTCCTGCTGCTGTTTCTTGTCATATTTGTAGATCTCGTCGATGCTCTGGACTTCCTGGATGCTGTTCGAGAGCTCCCAGGTCTTCTGTGCTACACTGCTGCCTGCCATGACTAGCTCACAGCTAAAGCTACAGTGGAGCTGGCTATAATATAACTACAAAAAACACAAAACGACTTTAAGATAAGTCACGGAATAACTAAGACTCTGAATAATAAGTCTGTGAAATGGCATGAATATATGATGATTATAATAATATAAATAACAATACACAAGCAAAGTCTTCTGCTTACTAGGTGCTAGCTAACAGCGTCTGCTGCTGTTTCTTCTTCTTCTACGCAATAATACTGCTTGGTCAAGGTTGCCAGATCCCACTAGAAAACCCCTAAATTTGACAACCTGGGTTATTTGATAGAAAATGTTGGAATTTCGTTGATAAAAACTTCTGAAAGCATATTAGCAATAATTTTTTTTTATTTTATTTTTTTTACACATTTAATAACTGGTGTTATTATAACTGGGGTTCCAGCAACACTAATGACATAGTTTGGGGTCACTGATATTTATTTCATATTAGTAATTATACTCAATTATTGTTTCATAATTTTAGTGTTTATTATTTATATTTATATAGTGTTTATTAGTTATTCATTATTTAGTGTTTAGATATTTATGTTATTGATAATCAGATTTACTCACTCACTCACTCATCTTCTATACCGCTTTATCCTGTATTCAGGGTCGCGGGGGCCTGGAGCCTATCCCAGGAG
>JAOVVA010000027.1:2064200-2076519 GCA_028565275.1 Leiocassis micropogon | reverse complement strand
AGGAGGCTTAGGGCACGAGGCAGGGTACACCCTGGACAGGGTGCCAATCCATCGCAGGGCACACACACACACACACATACACATACTCACACACTCATTCACACACTACGGACAATTTGGGAACGTCAATTAGCCTAATCTACATGTCTTTGGACTGTGGGAGGAAACCGGTGTACCCGGAGGAAACCGGTGTACGGGGAGAACATGCAAACTCCATGCACACAGAGACGGGAATCGAGCCTGGCCTAATCACGTGCATCTCAACCCTGATCCTGGACGACCCTCTGCCGTGAATTTATTTTACTACTCTACATATCAATAGAATCATTCTTTATACTGTTATCCTGTTCAAGGTCATGGGAGGCCTGAAAGCTATAGGGAATTTGGTAACATTAATTAGCCGAATTTATACGTAGGAGGAAACCTGAACACCCAGAGGAAAGCCACCAAGTATAGGGAGAATGTGTACAAGTCCACATACACACAGACCCAAAGGCGGGACTCGAACTGTTGACCCTACTGCAGCATCTGCTCTATCACACTCACTCCAATTCAGAAAAAAAGTATCTTAATTAGCTAAATTACTTAAATCAGATGATCTGGGAGCTGAAACTACACTATAATGTGCAACCCAAAGGATCCTCCATGACCAGATTTAGGAATTATTTCATAATAATTATAAACATGTATAAAAGAAAAAGCATGTCATTGGAAAACAATCAGCATGACATAACACTTAACCTATTACAAGACCTTCTGAAATGTGGGGTGTTTTTAATTAATTATTATTCCTAGTGTACTGGTTCTTTTGAGGGGTTTTACCCACAATGGCAACCTTTCAAGCAACTTCAAGGTGTATATAGCGCCCCAAGCGGTCAAAAGCGAAAATGTTCTGTATTGCAAAAAAAAAAAAAGTCTTCCAAAAGCACAAATTATTTAAAATCTAAGACTTTTTTTTTTTTTAAATATAGATCTTTTCTTCTGTTAAAGAGAAAATGGTGATTGCAATGTATTGTTAAAGTAGTGATATCGTTGTTTGTCCGTGAACAATATTATGGATACTATAATAATAATAATAATAATAATAATAATAATGTCCTCTTTCTGTACACGAAATAAATCACGTGTATGTATCTCAGCGAATATCTAACACATACAGGAAACCTAGCACTGAGAAAATATAAATAGACATTAAACAGTTTTTTTTTAACTGCACCCTCTGGTGGTGAAATTGTGAAACTGTGATTGCATGTATGAATTTTCTTTTTAAATACTAATTCGAAAAATATATATTTTTTATGAAATGAAAAATATGAAAAAAGATACCCAATTATATGAAGTACATATGGGCTATATTACCCGATGTGTGCAAAGAATAAAAGGAACCTGCTGTAGACGTTTAACAGCCGCACTGCATTACCCATGATCCTTTGAGAGTCGATTGTTTTTGACGTCATCCAGGAAGTGGAGAACAGAAATTCATACAAGCTGCTCGAGAGTGTTTATCCAGTGTAAAGTTATTATTCAAGCTAATTTCAGTATATATTTTTTTATCTGTTATAGCGTGAGACTGTGTTATTTGGCGGTTAAGTTGCTGTTATGGTGAAACAAACATGACACATGTGTTCAATACCGCACAGGTAGGACTAAAGTGAGGAAAATCCCAAATCACTTCCTGTTGATTACAGAGTGTGCACTATCGAGGGGCATTAAACCATTATAGTCTCCCCCCGGGTAGTGTGCCTATACAGGGAGCAGGGAGGCATTTGGGGTTCAGCCCGTGCCTTAACCCTCTCAGAATCCAACCTGAGAATGTAATGATCAGTACCAGATAAACCCTGTGTCCTCTAAACAGCTGTTGTTGTTTTACTCCACAGGATCAGATCCACAGACAGGATGAACATGATCACTTTCCTCATCGCAGGCCTTCTGGTCCATGTCGTCTTCTTCATCTCCATATTTGACATCTACTTCACGTCCCCCTTGGTCCATGGGATGAGTCCTCAGCGTGTGCCCCTGCCGTCTCCTGCCAGGCGCCTGGTGCTGTTCGTGGCAGACGGTCTGAGGGCAGACAGCATGTTTAAGCCTGACAGCAACGACACCATCAGGACGCCTTATCTAAGGTAGGGACAGTGTGGAGAGAGCGTTCGTTCGTTCATTCATTCATCCATTCATTCATTCATTTATTCATTCATGTTCTCTTATTTTTCTTCTGCCTTTACTTTCTTCCTTAATTTATATTTCTGCCCATCATATCGCTATATAAACCCGTCTGCTTCTGTCCCCTTCCTTCTTTTCTTCCTTTCTGCCCTTTTTTCATTCTTTCCTTCTTTTTTTATGTTCTTTAATCCCTTCCTTCCTTCCCTCCTTCCATTAATTGCTTCAATTCTGTCCATCCTTTAATTACTTTAATTCATTCACTCCCTTTTATCCTACTTTTCTGTCCTTTGTCATTCTTTCCTTTTTCTTTCTTCTTTATGTTCCTTCCTCCATTCCTTCCTTGTTTCCTTTATTTTGCATTTTCCTTTTTTTTCATTCCTTCTAACCATCTTTCCTTCCTTCCTTCCTTCTTTCCTTCCATTAATTGCATTACTTCTTTTTATCCTTTCATTACTTGCCTTCTGTCCTTTCCTTCCTTTTCTTCCTTCTTTCACTTTTCCTTCTTTTCTTTATTTTGCTCTTTCTTTACCAAGGTTTTTTCCTATTACCATCTCAGGGAGTTTTTCCTTGCCCCTGTCGCTGTCGCCCTCGGCTTGCTCATCGGGAACAGTCTTATCATTGTGATTCATACACGTTCACATCTCATACGAACTTAAATAGTTCTTTTGATTGTGTAAAGCTGCTTTGCGACAATGTTAATTGTTAAAAGCGCTACACAAATAAAATTGAATTGAATTTAAATTTAATTTACTCTCTATCCAAATACTACCTTTAGCCTTCCCTATTGCTACCCTTCCTACATCCAAACCCACCCATCCTTCAGTCTTCCCTTGTCTCCTTTTTTCCTTCCCTCATTTATTCATTAATTCATTCAATAATTCATTCACTTCTTTCATATTATCTTTCTTCCTTTTTCTCTTTTGCCCTATTTCATTCTTTCCTTTTCCTTTGTTCTTTATGTTCCTTCATTCCTTTCTTCCTCCCTTAACACTTTTGCACCCTCCTTTCTTCCTTTCTTCATTTCTTTATTTCTCACCTTTTGCTCGTTTCTTTTGTTTTTTTTGTTCTTCCTTCCTTCTTCTCTTCCTTCCTTCCTTCCTTCCTTCCTTCTTTCCTACCTTCTATTACTTGCACTTTTGTTCCTTGCATTACTGTCCTTCCTTAACTTTTCCTTCTTTTTCTTTGCTCTTACTGTACTCATTATTATTCCTTACTTCTATCCTTCCTACATCCACACCCACCCTTCCTTCAAGTCTTCCATTGTCAACTTCCTTTCTTCCTTAATTACTTACTTACTTTCTTCCTTACCTCATTCATTTCTTCCTTCCCTTGCGTACTACGTTTCTTCCTTTTTCTCCTTCTGCCCTTCCTTCATTCTTGCCTTTTTTCTTGTTCTTTATGTTCCTGCCTCCCTTCTCTTCACTGTATCAGAACAGTCCTATAGATGTTCAAATGGAGGTTCTGTGATGTTCCTTTGCAGGCCAGTCAGAAGTTCTCAGAAGTGTCCCCTCCTGTGAAACGCATGTTTCTGTGGAACTTACAGTGTTGTACTGTACATTCGGTGTTAATGTTGTGATCTCCTTGCACAGAACCCAGAAACAAACAAATCTTCTTTTTATTCTGTTACTTCCAGCATCATGAGTTATTCACATGGAACAATGCAAAGCTCTGTGAGTTTTTTAATTAGGCAGCTCATTGTATTTGTCATTAGGAGTGTAATTGAGGAGAGCGGTTCATGGGGAGTGTCTCACACACGTGTACCTACAGAATCCCGTCCTGGACATGTGGCTCTTATTGCAGGCTTTTATGAGGATGTCAGCGCTGTGGCCAAAGGTAATTAACACAGAGTGGCAACGTTTATGTATATGGTATAACCGATGGTATAAATGTGTTTGCGTGGGCTTGTGCAGGTTGGAAGGAGAATCCCGTGGAGTTTGACTCTGTATTTAATGAAAGCAGGCGCACATGGTGTTGGGGAAGTCCTGACATCCTGCCCATGTTCGCTAAAGGTAAATCACGAGTAAATCACGGCCATGGAACTGTTATAGAATAAATACAGAGGCTCTGTGTCATTGTTATTATAGGAGCGAGTGGAGATCATGTGCACACTCACACGTATCCCGCTGCAATGGAGGACTTCGCTTCAAAGGACGCCTCCAAACTGGATACCTGGGTCTTCGATCAAGTGAAGGTGTGTGTGTGTGTCTTTGTAGCTGAATGAACAGGGGGAAGTCCTTTACATTGTGATCTTAGACGTCTCAGGCACGGTTAAAGGTGGTCCTGTAAAGCCACAACAGGTTCAAAAAGAATTTAATGAAAAGTTTTCATGGACAATGATTAACATTTTGAGCCTTGCAAAGTCACATAACCAATGTAAAAACAAAATCTAATCATAATGTTAGTTTTATAAAGAAATCAGTTGTTCACTTTTAACTAGCAATGAAGGAAAAATAATAGTAAGGTTTGGGAGTATTTTTATTTTTTTTACAAAAAATGCCTTAATGGTATATGTAGAGATATAAGATTATACTCAATAGGAGCAACAACAAATATATTACATAATAATAACAATAACAATCATTTCAGTAGTCTCCTTAATTTTTTTTCCTTTGTTCCTTACTTCCATCCTTTCTTTCTACCTTACATACTTGCATCAATAATACAATAATATTATATTATAATATTATGTTATAATACTGTGTGTGTGTGTGTGTGTATATATATATATACAGTACCAGTCAAAAGTGTGGACACACTTCTAATTTCATGGTCTTTTCTGATTTTTATTTCTTTCTCCACTATAAAACAATACTTAAAGTGTCACGAAATACACTATAATCTCCTTGAACAGTTGATATTGAGATGTATATCTGCTACTTCTGCTCTGTAAAGCTTCATAACGGCTCTAATCTGAGGTGCTGGTTGTTAATTGGTGATTTCTGAGGCTGGTGACTCTAAATGATCTTCTCTGCAGCAGAGGTCAGTTTTGGTCTTGCTTTCCTGGGAAGTCTTCATGAGAACCAGTTTCATCATGGTGCTTGATGGGTTTTGCAAACACACTCAACACAATACTGTTCTTGTGAGAACTGCTCCAGAACAGCTGACATTCATTTAAAAAAACAACTAACTGTTTTTATTACTTAATTATCTAATGTCATGTGTGTTATTTCATAGTTTTGAAAAATCCAGCATTGTTCTAAAATGTGGAAAATAAATCCAAATTTGTGTTCAAACCTTTGACTGGTAGACGTGTGTGTATGTGCAGTACTGTGCAAAAGTCTTGAGCACATGAATATAACTGTTGTAGAGCAAGGATATCTCCAAAAAAAATATTCTACATTAAAAAAATAACTATAAAAAGCAGTAAACAGTAATTAATGAAACAAAGTCAATAATTGGTGTGACAAGCCTTTGCTTAAAATATAATATCATTTACAATTCGTGTAGTTTAAAAAAAAAAGTTTTTTAGCTGGTTCGTTTTATTGGACATCCTGCAGAACCAGCTGCGGTCCTTCTGAGGTTTTTGTCGCCCCTGCTTTTTTTCTCATGCAGCAAAACGCAGGAGCTTTTATGATTTTTTGTTTTGTCTGAAAAGTGGTCTTAATGTGGACATAATATGCTGCATTCATTTATGGCCAACAGATATTTCCTGTAAGATTAAAAAAATGTATGTATAAAAAAAAGATTGCACAAAAGAAACAGACTTTTGCACAATACTGTGTGTGTGTGTGTGTGTGTGTGTGTGTATAAAAATGTTTGTTTGTTCATACATGTCTTCAGCCCTTTGTGAATACCAAAAATTATATATTTTTTCCTATTGCACATTTAAAAATGTCCATTGTCTCAAAGCAGCTTTACAGACAGAAGATTTCTAAATATAATTTGTAAAATGTATACATTTATAGCTTTCTCACTTTGTCCCTAATGACCCTGATGACAAGCCGGAGGTGCTGGTGGCAAAAAAAAAAAATCTCCCTGAGACCAAATGATGAAGAAACCTTGAGAGGAACCAGTAGCGAAACCATAAAAAGCTCTATGCTATTGTATAACAGGAAATGCATTTCAGTTAACTTAAAGTCCACTTTGTTGAGGCTGAAGACTTGGGTTTAAAATTGTTCATGGCAGTTTCAGTCCTAAAACTTTTGCGATTGTAGCCACAAGCCATAATTTCCTTTATGTTAGTTTATGGCCAGCAACAGTGATCATTATGTCTATGAATAGTCCTCACGAAGACAGACAGACCAGAGCCGGATGTGCACCTGTGCACCGGAAAACATGACCTTTAATCGAATTGTTCATATTAAAGTCACATGGCTTATTGTTAAACCGTAGGTATTGATGGGCAGAGCTTGTATTGATCAGCTTTAAAACTATGGAAAATATTGTACAGAAGCGATTCAGTATTAATGATATCTATTCGTATATTGTCTGTTTTCCAATGCAGGACTTTTTCAGATCGGCCAAACAGAATCAAACTCTCATGTCCCAATTGCATGAAGATAAGCTTGTATTTTTCCTTCATCTTCTGGGAATCGACACTAACGGACACGCCCACCGGCCCATGTCAAAGTAAGCTGTTAACTCAAGCATACCGCTGCATGTTGTACTGATCAGTACACCCTATGGAATCCTTCCCTTGTAGCTTTGATAGCTTCACCTTTCACTATTGTGGTTTTAAAGAGAGTTCAGTGTCTTATGACATCATATGTGTGAAATAACCACAGCAGCGTTAAGTGTTAAGGTGTTGTCTTACATCTGAATAATAAACACACCCTGTAGGCTTAGATTATAGATTAGATTAGAATGCCAAACATAGTTATATGCTGTAGGTGATAGAAAATCTGAGTAAACATCAATATTAAAGTCAGACTAAATTTATTTTGAATAAATTATATTTCCTATGTCTTTTGTCACGTCAAAGTGCAAAGATTTTGCCGTATATACAGTATTTCTGCATCAGTGAAAAATCCTTCAGAGTTGAGCATATCACAAGAAAGTTCTATCAATATATATATAGACTTTTTAGATTTTTATTAATTCCTGGTTGATTGATAACATGTACAATATACTGTAGATATTTAAAAAAAATTTCCTTGTCTCAAACAAGGGAGTATCTGGACAACGTCGGTCTGGTTGACGGTGGAGTGGCCGAGATCGTTTCTGAGTTCGAGAAGTTCTTTGGGAACGATGAGAAGACGGCGTATGTTTTCTCGTCTGATCACGGCATGACAAACTGGGGTAAAGTTTTAAATCTGTTTCGACTTAATGAGCTTTTTCAAAAAACAAATAATTGTTGTTGCTTTTTCTCCTGAAGGAGATCTTCCTGAATATTTTCTAGTTTATATTTTCATGGTGAAAGTGGAACCACGTCAGTGTGTAAAGTAACAGATGTGACGCAAAGTTCAGGAGCGCGGAGAAAACAACAAGCATACTGAAGAGGAGGCTGAAATTGAAAGCTGTAAACGAACAGGCTGAGCAAAAAAAATCAGGAACCAACAAGGATATGTCGCGCAAAATTAGTAAAGCACAATATAGCAGCTGAGAAAATATGAGAAGTGTCGTTGTTTACTCTTATTAGTTCCTGAATATTTGGACACCCTGTCTGTTACTGGCTAAATTCACATTTATAACCAAGATTTTTCACTATGGATGCGTTCACATTACAAGCCACATTGTCCCGATTCTGATTCTTTGATCATATCAGATTTACATGTCGTGACAGTTCACGGTTATAATGCATGCGCAGAGGCAAACCTTAGCAGGAATTGCGATCTGACCGTTCTTAAGTAAGTCGCATGACCCCATATTTGGTGTCACAAAAACTCTGACATCATTTGAAATATGAATTTCTGAGTAACTACAGTCCTAGTCAAACGGAATTAAATAGGCTTCATGTTGAAAAATAAACTGTATTCAAACGGATATAGATTTTGTAACCGATTTCACAAAGTTTCACAAATGTTCAATATGCGCACCGCCTATGATGCCTTAAGTACTGGTTGTGGTATTTGTGTAGTGACTCTGGAGCTTGTTTTTGCTTTTATATAGCGATCGGTTTAATCATCACATCGTACAACAAAATTGTTTTAAGCTATCAGATCATTTGAAAGATTCCATCAGAGATGGAAAAAATGCCAACAGTGTTTCTTAATGATCTGTGGTCCTAATGTGCCTCTCCATATTATTCAGCTTGCCTCTAGCTCAGAAATAACCTACTGAAATAAGTAAAACATTTATTTTTACATATTTAAGCATATAACTAAGACACATAACTATGGCTGCTTATTTGGTTCTGCTTGTAGGGTCTCATGGAGCCAGTCATCCATCAGAGACCCTCACTCCATTGGTAGCGTGGGGGGCCGGAGTTCAGAGAGCTCAGAGAGCCACGACTTTTCAGAATTATGACGATGAGTACAGCAGAGGTATGTTTTCATCTATTTAACCCCTCACAGACATTATGTAGTGTGTAGTATGTAGACTTTAACTGTATGGTTTGTGATGATCTCAGACTGGGGTCTGGAGACGTACAAGAGGATTGATGTCAACCAGGTAGAATTTTACTCTTTGTCTTGATTTTACATTATTTGAGATTAGGAATAATTGCAAGGGTGGTGATTCTTCTGATTTGTTTTTATGAATACAGGCTGATATAGCACCGCTCATGTCATCCCTCATCGGGGTTCCCATCCCACTCAACTCTGTGGTAAGACTGAGATCTAGACATGATCTTTTATATCCCTGGCATAGTGATGATGATGATGATGATGATAAATTTTACTTCAACGTAATCTAATTGTGATTATAATAAAAATAAAAAGACCAATGTTATATCATTTACCCTGTATAAATTATGCATCAGGTTTTGGTTATGTGGATGGAACCTAGAGATTAAAGACCTAGAGTATTGTTCTGAAAATCTTTTACACCCAAACAATATGTTTTTTTTTTTTTTTACCTTTGTCCTGTTATTGAATTGTGATGATACGCTGAACAAACCCTGAAAAAACAACATGGTACCTTTTGAAGTTACCTTTCGCATGCAAACGTCAGAATGCGGTAAACTGTACAATTAATTGCCGATACACACATTCTTGCCAGAAGTAATTTTTCTTAATTTGGTAGTGGTGTGTATCACCTTGATTCTTTAATCTCCATCAGAGTAGTGTTGTTGTTAGTGCAGTCGATCACTCACGTTTAATGCAATGTTTCATAGTTATGTATTAGCCGACTTTGGAATTACTGTGGTAAAATATTTAAAATTAAAAATTTAAGTTAAGGTTAAGGCTGTGGGTTACTGGGTTAATAATCGGAAGGTTGGGGGTTCGAGCCCCAGCATCGCCAAGTTGAGCCCTTGAGCAAGGCCCTTAACCCTATCTGCCCAGGGGCGCTGTAAGCTGGCTGACCCTGCGCTCTGACCCCAGTTTCCTAATTGGGATATGCGAAGAAGGAATTTGACTGTGCTGTAAAGTACATGTGACAAATAATGGAATATTCTTCTTCTTCTTCTATTTGAAAACTATTTTTAATACTTAGGTCATCAGCGGTCGTACAAGCATTTCACTTCATACCATACTGTGTATGTGACAAATAAAATTTTAATTTGATTTGATATATTTGTGCAACATAATTTTTTTCCAATTTTTTTTCAAGTGTTGAAAATATGGGCTAATTTTTAAAAACTTTTTGGCTCTTGTTGGCTCCAAATCGTTCACTTTGTGCCTTTTGGTTGCTGGTTTGTAGGAGTCGATATGCTGAATAGTAAATTTTTATTTTTATCTATTTATGTTCCTGTGATTACACAGAATGTGTGGAATTTTAGAGGTTTTTTCCCCTCCTCCCCTCTACTGATATGCAACATCTCGATATGTTGATTTGCAGGGAGTCCTACCACTCGAGTACCTCAATAACAGCCAGCTTTTCAAAGCTGAAAGCATGTACGCAAATGCCGTCCAAATCCTGGAGCAATTCAAGGTGAGTTCCCTTTCGCTTCTTTTGATTCGTTTGAATTATTGCTTATCTTCAGAATTAATATAATGATTATTCTAATCATGTACGTCATTATTTTGTTCATGATCAGGTGAAAATGACACAGAAAAAGGAGACAACTTTGTCATTTCTCTTCACGCCCTACCAGTGAGTGGACCGTTGGTCTTTTTAAGCCATATTGCGTTCGGTCATGTTACTACCGTCTCATTACTGTTTCCTGTTTAGAATCCTGACTGATTCTAAAATGACTGCGTTTCTAAGTCACACAAGATCACTGATAGAGAAAGGGCACGTCGATGAAGCTGTGAGTACCGAACGAAGGTTTAACAGTAGTTTAAACACTGATGTCACAGTGTTCACTAAACTGTAAACCTTCTGCTCTTTTCTCAGATTTATCAGTGTAAGGTTCTGATCGATCAGGCCATGGAGGGATTGTCCTACTACCACACCTACGACCGCATTTTCCTGGGCTGCAGCGTGGTATTAGGGTTCATTGGATGGACGTCTTACGTGGTTTTGGTCATTCTGAAGACTCACGCCAGTCTGCGCAAACCGCCTGCAGGAAGAGACACAGTAAGATAAGATGTGCACAATTTTACAAAATTATATGATTTATAAATAGAATATTGAGCTTAAATTAGAAAAAGTAAGCTGTTTTTTTTTAATTTTTTATAAACATGTAGTAGTACATTTTGCAAAGTGTTCTTTGGGCGGCGGAGGGCACATTGCCGTAGTGGTTAGTACTGTGGTCTCGCTTCTCCAGAGTTCGAGTCCCACCTCTGGTCTGTGGGTGTGGAGTTTGCATGTTCTCTCTGTCTCTGTCCTGTGGGGTTCCCCCAGATTCTCTGGTTTCCTCCCACAGTTGAAAGACAAGCAGATTATTCTAACTGATATTTCCAAATTGACTGTAGTGCGTAAATGAATGTGAATGTGATGTGCAGCCCGTCTAGTGCCTCGAATCCCCCTGGGACAGGATAAGCAGTATAGGTGGCTTTATCATCTTTACGGAGCTGTCAGCCTTTCACTGTTCAGATACTCTGTGCATTGCTTTCTTTTAGAGGCAGAAAAAATCCACACTGAAATGTGTCTATGGTACTTTTAGACACCTGACACCAACCCACTAGCCTTTAGCTAATGAAAGGAATGTCCATCATTTATTTTTTACAGTTATTTCACTTAGAGGAGGATCTTCTTAAATGCTTTTTTTTTTTTCATATAGTCTGAATTATAGGCTGAATTTTATATACTGCCCTATATCTGGCTAAAAGATAAAAAAGTTGCCATTTTCATCATTGCATAAGGTAAAATAATGTTAGAATTATTTTGTCCAACACATTATTAAAATCTAGAAGCATAGTCCTGAACCATCAACCCCGTGGAGGAAATGTTTTTTCGGAAAAACTATGAAAGATCAGAGATAAATACTTAAAAAGTAATGTCCGGTAGAAAGCAAGACTGTGTTTAACAGTAAAGTATTTCCATACACACACACACACACACACACACACTCTTACAGGGTTAGGAATAAACAGCTGTATGTCCATAAGAAAACACTTGTTAATGAGACTCATCAGAAAAAAAGGCTTCCGTTTGCCAGGGAGCAGTGAAGCAATGAAGAACATGAAGCGATACTCCCATCATGCATCTTGTCCACTGTACGAGCCTCTGGAGACAGTGTTATGATCTGGAGTGGCTTCAGTTGCTCAGGTCTAGACTCAGCAACGTTATGTGGCAATAAAATGAAGTCAGCTAACGACCTGAATGTACTGAATGACCAGGTTATCACATCTATGGAGTTTTTCTTCCCTGATTGTATGGCCATATTCCAGAAGTTGGAATTGTAAAAGAGTTCTGGTTCTGGGAGCATGAGAAATTGTTTTTTCACATAGTGTGTGCCGTAATCAAAGCTAAAGGTGGTTGAATGAAATATTAGACTTATATTTCAATGTTATTTATTTATTTATTTATTTATTTTTTGGCCAGGCTGTGTAGTACATGGTAAACATACGTACATACTGTATATGTGGTTCAGTGGTTGGCTTGAAAAAAGTTAAATTTCACCCAGGGGACAGTTTAAAAGTTTGAGAACAGCTTCTGCCGTTATTGAAGAAATAGACATAGATACTCCAAGATTTTGAGGTTTCATAGAACCGAGGTTTCACAAATCATAATT
>JAOVVA010000027.1:2031991-2058555 GCA_028565275.1 Leiocassis micropogon | reverse complement strand
GTTGCATGAGTGCGTGTGGCATGGGCAGCTTACACATCTGGAAAGGCACCATCAATGCTGAAAGGTATATCCAAGTTAAAATATTGAAATTTGAAACTTCAACATCATTGCATTCTGTTTTTATTCACAATTTGTACAACTTTTTTGGAATCGGGTTTGTAAATCGTTTTCAATTTCAAGCTTTCAACCTGATTTAATAGTACGAGTCAGTGGTCTGTACGACAAAATTATGTATTTCGACCTGCTGCGACGCTTGTGTTGACCTTATTTCCCTTTAACACAGTCACACAGTACGATCATAAGGCCTGTTGTGTATCTGCATTATCATCTGTTGAAGTACATTTTAAATAGTTTTATCAGGCCCATGTGACTCTGATCTAAGCACTCACAGTTAAAGACTTCTGAGTGTCTTTCCATCTTCACTATAGTGCCTTTTACTGTGGCAATTTTACAGTTGTTGCGTAGTTCTTCTCTGAATTGTTCTTTTTTTTTTCTCACCACAAAGATTTCAACTGCTCATTTTGATACTCTGTGGTTGAGCTGGAGAACTTTGGAGGAAGTGGGATGGATGTACAGCCTTCTGTAACCAACAGAGGTTTTTTTTTTTTTTTTGCAGTATAATGCATACTGCAGAGCAGAAAGATATTACGTGCACATTAGTTTAAACGTTCGGACCGATACAAATGTACTTAAAGCATTAGTTGATTTCGCTCTCGTGTACATTCATGGTCAGAGTCAGCCAAAAATGTGGGACAAAATGTCTAAGACAAAATGTGCGCAAATGTTTTTTTTTTCTCTCTCTTTTTTTTTTTTTTTTGCAACTTCCTTCAGTCCAGAATTTAAGGTGTGAAAATGCATGTGCAACTTTTACATATATAGAATTCTCAATGCTGAACCAATCGTGTCTAAATGTGAAATTTAAAAATGGTTTATAGAGAAGAGAAACCAGAGTTTCTAAAAACAGGTGCTCGTACACATGTTGAGTCTGGTGCCTTGCTTTCTTCTTCAACTTCTCACGAGTTTTTCCTTGTCACTGTCACCTCCCGCTTGACTCAATATGGATCAGGATTCCTGCTGTATGATGTCTGTTTTGTTACATAATCTATAGTGCAATAGACAAAAAAACTTAATTGCATTAAACAAGTCGTTGGAGTGGGCTTGAGGGGGAGTTTCCGTCATTTACCCATGTCATAATGTCAACCCTATGTTTAAAACAATGCTAACTTTCCCTTTTCCGTCAGCGTGTATTATTAGCTCTAACGGGTTCGTATTATATGGTTGTTTCTAGACTAATTAACTTTTTCAGTTCTGCTTGGTTGGTCTTTTAAGCTGTTTCAATTTGGACAACAATCCTAGTGTTAATCATAATATAAAATATATATTTTATATTCAGTTTAGGTTTATGAATCTCAAGGGCCCAACAGTGGCAACTTGGTGGTTGTGGGGTTCGAACCTGGTCTCTTCCGAACCGTAGTCCAATGCCTTAACCACTGAGCTACCCCTGGCCCGCATAAAAAAAAAAAAATGCATTATTGCTGCGGTTCGGGACGCAAGGGACGTTCATATAGCATGTTAGCACATTTTTGTACATGCAACAGACTATCAAGAAAGAAATGTGTGATCTGAGAAAGATGGGGCTTTTGCTCCTTTATGTCTAGCAGCACCTTCAGTTTACAGATGTTTGGTTTGCATTCCATAAAGGTACGAGGCCCTGTTTCCTCCCATACTGTCATGGCTGATGTTCGTGTGGATCCATATGGAGCAAGAAGCCGTAGATACACACGGAATGTCCAACAGGAATGAGGTAATCTCATGAGTGTCTCATCCCTAAACCGCTGAATCGTGTTATCTCTTTCTATCTAAACAACTCCACTTTTTTTTTTTTTTTTTTTACTTCCATATTAAACTTTTCTAGCTTCTGCAAAAGGGCATTGGTTTTGGAGAAGTGGCTTGTTTGATGCAAATCAGAATAAAAGAGAAGGAAGAAAACCCACTCATACATCCACCCACTCACACACTCACTTAATCATTCAGTCATTTACACACAAACAAACACGACCAGTCGCAGCAAAATCTGACACCTCTTTAAATAAACCACTCTCACAAGAGGTTTCTGAAGAACACAATAAAAAAAAAAAAAAATAAATAAATAAAATAACGCAGTTTGCCTCGAGACGCACTGACTAAATGAATGAGATAGTTAAAACGCGATATAGATATGTTTTGTTAAACGGTTTATAAGTCGTACACTTTTCATTTGTATGTTCAGTTGATCCGCCCATTACATTCTAGGTGTTTCAATAAATGTTGATTAATTAATGCTTTTTTTTTTTTTATTGGTCAGCTTACCTATCATACCTATCAGAGGAGATCAGTAGGCTTTTTGCTTACTGTGTAGGAAACATAATACCTAAGTGAACTGTGTCATCTGTGTGTCAGTGTATACTTCTGTGGAGAATTTGGTTCCTGTTGTTGGGTTCCACTACTGTAGGTAATCCACCAGTGGTAAAGCACAAAGCACACTCAAAAAGCTTCTATAAAGGTGGCAGCGCTATCGGTAAACCCTTAATCTCTTAACCAAATATCAGGTGCAGATACTGAGAACCACAACATCTGGCACAGCATGTCAATGCAAAACCTGGAGCAGAACTTAACCACATGCCACCAAATGTGCTCATTTTTGCTATATTAATAAGATTGTTTTTTCCCTTTTGGTTTAGGTTCTACTATTTGTAGCACTACATTTATATACATTTATACACACTACATTTGAAGCACTACATTTATAAATAAATGAGATAATACCAATTATTTTCACATACTCACATGCATACGTACATACAGTATTGGTTGTATGTATGCTTTACTCATAATAAGGTTAAAAAATTTACATATTAAATAACCTATTAAAACAGTATATTACTTTACAACTGAACAACCTTATTATTAAATTCAAGGTTATGTAATTAATTATTATGCACATTAGATCATATGCTTTATAATTAAATGTATATTAGAGAGCAGACAGACAAACTTTAGAGGCAGAGGCGTGATAGCTATGTTGTAATGACATGTTGTTAAAATTGAATGCTCTAAATAGCGCCCTAAACTGAAGTCTTTAATCTGACTAATGCATTTATCTGTAAAGATTTTATCATGTTAATGCTATGGATGGCATGATAAACTGAACAACAAGTACAGTAGGTGTTAGTGAACGCTTTCACAGTCTTTAGCTTGTCTAGTGTGTTTATCAGTAAATATTTTGTGTTTTGGTAAAGTCAAAGATTCAGCAAACACTGTGTATTTTGTGGATTTTCATTTATTATTCTTACAATTATACTCTGGGTTTCTGGGTTTCAAGTGGCTTTACGTAATCACCACAACAAAACTTTCTTTGCAGCTCTCACACATCGATTTCGCCGAAAATATCGACTTATCCAGAATCAGGCAGCTGAGTTTGGACGATATCAGAAGATCATACTTCTTTGTATCCTTACATTTTCATTTATTATTTTTTAAATGTTATTTTGTACCAGCATTGTGTTTACAATTCATCGCCCCCCCCAAATCCAGATCATTATTTACCCTTAATAATACACACCAGGTATTCTTTATAATCATTGCTTTCTTTGGTACAGGAAACATTGCCTCCATCAACAGGTAAATGAGGACCTTGGAAACATAAAAGTGACAATTCTACAGAAAGTTTAAATAAAAATAAAAGCATTTTTCTGTTTCTGTTATCCTTTCTCTTTGACAGTTTTGACCCGGCTTCTATCTACTGCTTTTTAACCGTCTTTAATCCTTTCATCATGGGTGGACTTTTAATGTGGAAGGTACGACACTTGCACACAAGTTTTCTTTCTGTAGTGTACATAAATTAATCACAAAACTATTTTTGTCCGAGTAATATACTGTATGGAAATTTGGAGACGTTAAACCCAAACCACCGGAGAACAAGAAATACTACTTCTCTTTATCTGTGAAAATACTTTTTATGATCTGACTTTAAAGGTGCAGTTTGTAATTGTTTTAAATGGGAGACAAAATAATAATTTTTTTCCCCCAAGCCATGCAGTCTAAGCTTTGAAATCAAGAAGGACAAAACAGGTAGAGTTTTAGAGGGTGGGCGGAGCTATTTTAAAGGCCAGAAAATGGAAGCTTAGTCACTGGTCTGAAAGATGTTGCAGACTTCACCTTTAAAAAAAAAACAAAAAAATGTTTTGTCTTATATTACGTGTTCATGTTGCTCTTTTTTCAGGTCCTGGTTCCATTCATAATTGTGATGTGCACGTTTGAAAGTGTTCAAGTGTCAACACGGCTTTCGTCACGAAGGTACAGGGTTTATCGTCTCACATCATTGGACGCACGAGCGCCTTTAAAATTTTTTATAAATAAATAACTTACTTTCTTTGTCTATGAAAGATTCCCTGAAAAAATTTAACTAGTTTTTTTTAAAAGAAAGACATTGTTTTTACACCACATGGGAAGAATAGAATTGTAAGACAACTTTATGATTATTTATGTTTATAACTATATTAAGTACATGATGATGATGATGATGTTCTTTTCCAGCCTTTTCCTCATCGTGCTGGTCATCTCTGATTTAATGGCGCTGGTAGGTTCCTCAGGCAAAATGTTAAGCTGTTGTTGCTGTTTTTTTTGTTGTTGTTTGTTTGTTTGTCAAGCTAGAGCTCATAGTTTTGTATTCCTTTTCCTCAGCAATTTTTCTTCTTGGTAAAAGACTATGGAAGCTGGCTTGATATCGGCACAAGGTAATGTCTAAACATTTTATATTTTGTATTTTTAAGTCCTTAAACTCCCAGAAATCATTGACATGGCATATTAATATAAACCTGTAATTTGTCACAGCCGCTGTTATAAAAAATTATTCAACCCCTTCTGCCCAATAAATCAATACCAACTGATTGATCAGTCGAATCAGAATCAGCACCATGACACTAAGATGAAACAACAAGCTGGGAGTTAAATGGGCTTTCCATCAAATATCTGAATTGTTCCATGAGAGAAAGTTTTATACAGATCTAGCTAATGTGTTTTATTATTATTTATTTTCCTCTCCTTATAGCATTAGTCATTATGTTATTGTCATGTCCATGACCATCTTCCTGATGCTGCTGAGTGTAATGACACACATCCTGACCTCAAACAAACTCCAGCTTGGACAAAAAGTGAAGGTGCACTTTAAGTGATCTACATTAGAATAAGAAAAACATTACATTGTAAGTACAAGCTTCTCATAAGGATGAAAAAAATGCCATTTCTGGTAAATACTGTACACTGTTAGAATTGGGGGGGAAATAAACCGTATAAAGTATGCGTGTGCAGCTATGCAAACGCTTACCCACTTGCTGGAAATAGAAACAGGAAAACAAGCATGTTTTTAAAATTTTTTACTTTTTTTATTCAAGAAGCACCCGAACTAAAAAAACAAATGATGTGTTAATGCGATTGTGTGTACTTCATAACTTTAAAAACAGGTGCTTACAAAACAAGACTGCTTGATTTTGTTTGTGAATTTATTTATTTTGTAACATTTCTGTCACATTAAGAAGTTAATTTTTTTTGTGCTGATTGTGGACGCTTTACATGGCTTGATATGAGTTGTACTGGTACAGAGGATTCTCCAGTCTTAGCCAATGATTCTTCTATAAAGATAAGTAAATCTATAAATATAATAAAACTGTAAAGTTGGCGCGTCTGTACATCGAAGTTATTTGTGGAAAGATTATTTCGGAGGACGTAAGATGAGTAATAGAACATATCAAAATAGTTTTTGAAAGTTTTGTTTGTCTGATTGTATGTTTGTTTGTTTTAAAAAATGAACCTGGGAAGAGAAGATATGCTACTTTGAAATTTTAAATTGTAAACGCCCTTATTATTAAAAAAAAGCACTGAAAAAAATCATTATTAATCTCAAAATTCAACAGATGGCGCTGTACATTTTTTAATACATGCTTATGAGTGTGCAATTGAAATCTACTTGATAAACGCGATCTCACACCTTTAACACGTTTAACACGTAAAAATTTTAGTTCATTACAAACTTTTTAAACACGGTTATGAGTGTGCAATTAAATTCCACGGGAACAAAGTCGCAGGCACATCTGGTCATAAAATATATATTTAAATGGAGTAATGAGGGATGACTTAAAGTGAAGCTTAACAAACATTAACTGGAATTTTTCAAAAGCTTTGATTATTAAATCAGTGTTGTTTTGAAGAATTGATGATCTATTTTACTTGAATGGCTTTTATTTGTTTGTTTGGGTGTGAGCTGATTGTTTTTTATATGTGTATGTTATTATTTTTTTATATTAAAATTTTATCTAGAGGACATGCGAAGTGTTTATCCAAGGTGTTTCCTCTTATATATGCGATCCTCAATCCCAGTTTTAACATTTGCCTTAAAATTTGAACCTTTTGATTTTGCAGAAAAACAGAAGACAGTTATCAGAGTAAAACCTTTTTTTATTTCTCTATATAATCCCCTGCTGCACTAATGCACTTATCCCAGTGTTTCACTAGTGCTTGGACACCATCAAGGTAGAAAGTTTTCTCAGAGCCCTGATTGGACTGCATGCTTCCCCTCTGAAATGCCGACCTCCCAGGAACTCCTTTAATGATCTAAACATGTGGAAATGGGATGTGGCAATAACTGTAACGTGCAAGTGATGTTAGTGAATGATTGTGTGTACAGTGCCCACAGACAGATGCCTCTTTTTTACAAGTTATCCATCCATTTTCAAGGATCAGGTGCTGAACAACTGCAGTGAGCTCCGAGCCACATCGGCCGTGATCGTCATTTACAGACATACAGCCTTCTTTAAAACATTCACACCATTCAAGTGTTTTACAGTAAAGAGTCTCATCACGTAAACTCCCCAGATGGTAATCCCATTGAGAACTTGTGGTCAATCCTCAGCAGGCGGGTGGACAAACAAAAACCAATTCACAAATTCTGACAAACTTCAAGCATTGCTTATGCATGAATGAGCTGCCATCAGTCAGGATGTGGCCCAGAAGTTGATTGACAGCATGCCAGTGTGAACTGCAGAGGTCTTGAAAAAGAAAAGGGTCAACACTGCAAATAATGACTCTTTGCATAAACTTAATGTAATTGTCAATAAAAGCATTTGACACTTATGAAGTGCTTGTACTTGTACTTCAGTATACCTTAGTAACATCTGACAAAAAAAAAAAAAGATCTAAAATCACCGAAGCAGGAGATTCATATTTTTGCGTCATTTTCACAACCTTTGGCCCCGGTTGTACCATGTTTGAAGTCTTCTGTAAATGTCAATCAATGTTCATTCACCAGAAATTTCATCACAAGTCCTGGTTTGACTTGATATACACCCGTCATTTACGGTATTTGGGCTAATAATCTTGTCTCTTTCTAGAGAAATCTTTTTTAATATTTATGTCAATATTAATACCAGGACCTTGGTGACAAAACTGTTTTAGATAATGTACTGTATAGTAGGTGATTTCTACTTAAAAAAAAAATATTCTGATAAGATCTGTGGAGTAATGTAATAACTGCTTGTGGTTTTAATTTGCTTCTTATTGGTTTTTACAATCTTAGCATCTGAGAAACATCACCCTAGGCTTTTTTGGCTCAAATTAGATCAGCTAGTAATCTTTTTTAAATTATAATCAAAAGTATAGGGCTTGGCAGGGATGCCAAGACCAAAAAAATATGTTTGCTTGTTTATTTATTTATTTGGGTTGGAGGGGGGCTGCACTTAATTTGTATTCCATCTTTGTCTTAGGCCCTGCCACCACTTCCTTCCTCTGTCTGTTCGGGAGAGACAATTTCAAAGCTCAAACTGATAATTTGAATCGTCTTCTCATTTAATATAGACCTATCTCTGACCTTTGTAAGATTATGTTTTAACACACAGTGATTAAAATAGAAAGAGGCTGAGTGAAACCTAGCGTACTTTGGTTGAGGAAACTGCTCGGAGGTGTTACATGTGCAGTTAGAGTGAATGACAACCGAATGTTGCAAGGCCCTCCTACCTCTTTTTTTTCTTTTTCTTTTTTTTCTGTCTTATACACCACACACATACACACATGCCCTCAGTTCAGCTTATAGAAACAGGACAGAGCAGGTCATATCGAAGCGAAGATGAGGAGATTGAGACACCAGCTCTTTGCTCTACTTCCTCTGGTGGTGGCTTTCCACTCCAGCTTCTGCTCAAATGGTATGTAGTGCATTCTGTCACTTTGTTTTACTTTGTATTCATAAATTATTATAAATTATAAAACTATTTGATTTGACTGTTAGTAAGGGTCAAACTTGATGGGGGGGGGGGAACCAGGGGAATGGACCATACTAATGAAACTTAAACATAAAATGTGAATTAAGTCATTAAGGCCAAATAAATAAATCCAAAAGTTTGGATGCACTCATATATTGCATACGGGTGTATAAATATACAAGTAAGAAATTATATAAATCTTTTCAGGTCTAAGATCAGGATCAACAATCTCTTACTTCCATTTGAGTAAGTTCCTGAATAACTTGTACTTGCAGTAGAGTAGTACTAGTAAATGCACTTTTACTCCACACTTAGTGGGGGTTTTTTTCTTTCTTTGTTTTCTTCTTGTGGCTAAATAATGTACTTTTGGGTGGACGTGTGGTGTGCTACATGCACTCTGCAATGGTGTGCCTTACACAGCATAATCCCCAGAGTATTGCATTTACACCCAGATGAACTCTAAAAATGTTAAGTCAACTCTGTGTACAGACGGTATAAGTGGCATGAAGACATTTTGGGTTGCGCTCATTATGATTCCAATGCATAGTGTAGCTAGCGCTCAGTTTGTCTCTTTCAGTTTACCTTAATGAACCTTTTTTTTTTTTTTTTTAATAGGAATTGACCAGCCATAGTCTAAACACAATTTATTATAAGATTATCAAAGAGGCGACACATCATGTGGCAGAGAATATCTAAAAAATATCCAAGTTGTTGTCCTTGGTTGCAAAATTGAAATTTTAGCATTAAAATGGTAGGCCCTCGGAAATAAAACGTAAAAGGCCCTCGGAAAAAAAAAGGTACTGTTACCACCACAAAGCTGTTTTGTTTCAAAAGGACATCCTGATTTTTTTTTTAAGTCTTGTATCAACCTTCCTGTGTCTTCTTTACCTCTGACTGTTTACTCTGTTACTGCTTCTTACAGAAACAAAGGATGCCTACATGTATACAGACTATAACGCATTAGAACAAACACATTAATACACTGCACAAGGTGATAGCAAGTGAAAAATCTAGTCAATTTAATGTTCAGTTTCTTAATATAAAATAACAACGGACCAAATATAAGATTATTAAATGTGTTTTTGAGACAGCCTGTAGATTACTGAGTTACAGATCAGAAGGTCAGTGGTTTGAGTCCCAGCATTGCCAAACTGCCATTGTTGAGGCCTAGAGCGAGGCCCTTAACCCTGTCTGCTCCAGGGGGCGCTGTATCCTGGCTGACCCTGCTCTCTGACCCCAGCTTCTTAACTGGAATATCCGGGAATTTTTTTTTTTTTTACTGTGCTAGAAGGTACATGTGACTAATAATCGAATCTCAATCTTCAAAGTGTACATTTCTTGTTCTTCCAGAAGAACATTTTTTAAGCAGTTTTAAGCATTTGTTTCTTCACAAAAATGCTTAAAAATTCAACTTAAAAACTTGGCAAAATATGTACAGAAAGAAGTTTTTAAACTTGTACTTGCTTTGTTGTAATCTTTAGTTATTTAAACATATTTTAGTAGCACCTTGTCCTGTGTTATAAACCTGTGATTTGAACCGGCGCTACTGTCAGAACTGCTGTTATAGAAAAATCATTAAATTATCAGCACTGTGGTATACGCTGCAAAAAATCTAAGCATCTTAGCAAGTGAAATATTCTTGAATCTGCCCAAACTATCCATCACTCACTCACTCACTCATCGTCTACACCGCTTTATACTGTATTCAGGGTCACAAAGGGCCTGGATCCTATTCCAGGAGACTTAAGGAACGAGGCAGGGTACACCCTGGACAGGGTGCCAATCCATTGCAGGGAACACTTACATACACACACTCATTCACACACTACGGGCAGTTTAGGAACGCCAATTAGCCTAACCTGCATGTCTTTGGACTGTGGGAAGAAGCCGGAGTACCCAGAGGAAACCAAGCACGGAGAGAACATGCAAACTTCATGCACACAGAGACGGGAATTGAACCCGGACCCTGGAGGTGCAAGGCGACAGTGCTAATTACTAAGCCACCATGCCGCCTCTCAAACTGTCTATAATGTCTTAAAATAAGATTACCACAAATTAAATATAAGATTATTAAGCTCACTGTATTGCTCGACAAATGCTGCTAAAATTGCAAGTGAAAAATGTCTTATTCTGTTGGAAGATAATTTTGCTAGCTTTAGGAATTTCTTCCTGAATTATCTTCCAATAAGTTATTTTTCACTTGCAATTTTAGTAACATTTGACTAGAAATAAGCTTTGTAATGTTATATTTGGTTTGTTGTAAAGTTATTTTAAGAAATTATACCTAGATTTGGCTAGATTCCAGAAAATGTCACTTGCTACGATGTCTTTTTTTTTTTTTTTTTTGCCGTATAAATCCTTTTTATATTTCTTATCGATTCGAAGGTTTTAATAGTCACTTGAAGTTAATTTATGCTTTTCTGAAACTGCTTTTTTTCTTCAAAACTTTGGTCTACAACAGAGGTTCTCACGATGGTTGTTCTCACAAAGTGTTGCTCTCAGAGTGCTTAATTAAGTTTAGCAAATGCCTGATCTCATCTTAGTGGCGTCGAGAACAGTAATCTGTTCAACAGGAAATATATTGTTTATATACGGTACTCATCTGATTGTCTATCGGTCATGGATGAAAATAGTACGGCAGATGTGTTTTGTTTTAATTATAATATCTTGTTTATGTTTATTTCCACTTTTTTTCAGTAACCACGAGTCAAACTTTCGAATCAAAGAATAACACCACCGGAAATGCTACCTGCAAAAAAGACTCTAAAGATTTGTCCTACAGAATCGCATCGATCATCATCTACACCCTTGTGCTGCTGGTTGGAACTATTGGCGTGTCCCTAATGATCAATGTGCTAAAATCAAATCTGCGCTCTTGGACCACCATCACCTTTTTCAACTTGATCTTGGTCCACGTTATCTTCATGGTCACCATTCCTTTCCGCATCTACTACTACATAACGGACTGCTGGGAACTGTCTCCGACTTTCTGTAAAGTAGTCAGCAGCATGATCCACCTTCACATGCATGTGGTCTTCATCATCTACGTCATCATCCTCACCATGCATTTCTTGCATTACTTTAAAAAAGTGGGACAAATGCAGTTTTACCGGAGTCTCCATGCCATGGGGTTTAGCATCGGCATTTGGTCCCTTGTGATAATCGTCGGCCCCGTGGTCTTAGCTCATTATGGAACGAATACGACTGGCGGTGACAACAAATGCTTCCACTTTGGTAAAGAGCTCAATAATACAGCGGTGTTTGGGTGTAACATTTTTTTGTCGGTTGGTACAATAATTTTGTCGTGCATCGTGAGCTTTATGCTTGCAGTCATTCTTTACTCGATGATCAAAAAGTATGGTGCATCTTCATGGGCTCAGCAGGAGTTCTGGGCTCAGATGAAGAACGTCAGCCTGGTGCTTATCATCCTCTTCTGCCTGGCGCCGTATCACCTGTATCGGCTGTACTATCTGAAAATGTACAATTCTGAAGAAAAAGAGATGGAGAACGAAGTGTTTCTGGCCATCACGTCCCTTACCTGCTTCGACATGATGTTTGTTTTTGCAGGAAAGGGGATATGCCACAGGTGTGGGGGTTGACTCCAGAAAACGCCTCTCTGTGGTGGAACCTTCTGTCAAACAGTTGCAGGAAAGGAGCTGGAGAACTACAGTCTTGCTTTGCTGCTGAGTTCAATCTGAGCCATGCAGATCTAAAGGGTTTACAACTGACTCCCACCTTATGTTAGAATCTCTGCTGATGGATGCTTTGAGATTTTGATTGTCTGAACCGTAGATATTTCAGAAACAATAAAAGGCACCTAGCTTGCATAAGGTGAACTTGCATCTGCTTTATTTTTTTTTTTCTTGGAAAGGTCCTTGAAAGGTTTAATTTAATTGGATATTTATCAGTATAATAAAATGGTATAAACAGATCAAGAATAAAGATAAATAAAAATGTCTAAGCAGTTGCATGTGCACATAATACCTTTCCAAAGGCGTTTCGAAAACTGGCTCGGGTCTGAATGCTTGTCTGTGTTTATGGGTACTTCCTGTCTTTCTTTTTATAGACACGTCCTCTTTATCTCAGTGTGTTCTGAAAGTGCCAATGCATCTTCAGGGCAAAGGTTCTCAAAGTGGTGTCTGTATAGCTTTTTGTTGTTTTGCTTTATTTTAATTAACAATATCAAAGTTGTTATATTTATTGTAGTGTGTTCTGTTGTTCACGTCGGAGAGAAATATAACTGCACACATTTAAATAAAAAGCCTAATATTTAATTACTTGAATCATGTTTAATTCATTCATTCATTCATTTTAAATTTGTGTCTAGGCTGGCTGCAAATGTTTGAGAACCTTTACTAAAAAAAAAGCAAGGAATGGAGAAGAACCTCAAGGCAGAAGAAGACTAAATCTTGTAAATGCAAGATTTGGTGCCTCCTGCTGCCTAATACAGTGAAGTGCAAATATGTTAATGCAAAGTGAATAAAGAGTGAAATAGTGGATAAGAAAAAGAAAATAGACGATGAAAAATAATTGATAATTATCAGTTACATAATTCCCAAATATACTTTTTAATGCATCAGAAGTGGTTTGTTGTTTGTTCCTGCCCCTGAGGGTGCAGAGGCGCAAGGGGAACCCAGGTAGATTTAATATTATATTATTGTGTTATATTTAAAACCATATATATTAAAGCTACCCAAGTTTTAGGTTCCCTTATAAAATTCTACTTTCTATAAAAAAAACAGACTAGTGGTTCCCATCAGTTTGTTATTTTTTTGTGTTTGTTTGTTTGTTTGTTTTCCCGGAACCAGCAGCCCTAGTTTATTCATATTTAACTACAGAGTCAGCAGGCTATATAATTCACTATACAACGCTCTGAAGTTTTGTAACTTAATCTCATGGAGCATTTCTATTACTGTGAGTTTACCATCAGAGACCATCAGACTCCTGTAGGGCTTCTGAATCTCAACAGAAACTATTACGTGCATCTCAGATCTGCTACACTGTTAAACCATAGGGACTTGTGATACCGACCCGTGGAAAACACAATGAGTAATCATTACAGACTCTTACAGAATGAAAATGCTGTGATGTAGACGTGTGAATCTGCATTCAATATGCGTGAAAATACTCTTAAATATACGTAGATTAATTTATTTCCTGTTTCTCATGAGATTCTCCAAAATAACTAGAAGATTATTAATTAATGTGCTCATATATTTCAGGCTAAACGTATGATGATTTCAGTTGAAAATTAATTAAAACTTGAGTAAAAATCAATAGAAATGTATAGATATATAGTTAACATTTTTGTGATCAGTATCTGTTTACTGCTTTACAATAAGTTTTAGATAAATTTGCTTATACAGTATAAGGAGTAAAGTTGTGTTTCAAATACTTTCTTCCTTCCTTCCTTTTTTTTTTAATTTTTTTTAAAAAAAACAATAGCAAATAACCAACAGCAGCAATACTATGATGTCTTTTCTAAAAGAAATGCAAAAATGGCCATAACTTTTTTTTTTATTAACTAACACATTTTATTAACAAACAGTCATTTAAACTGCACATGTTGCACACCAACTCTTTCCCTTTACTCTTTGCAAAGGCACTCTACGCAACATCATCTCTATCACAAGCCATGCATTTCCACCATCGCTCAACCCAATTTTGAAAATCTCCCTTGTCACAGCTGATTTTCTCGCACTGCACTACAGAACGGAGACGGAGATGACACTATTGACAAGAAAAATGCTGACACATGGATGGAAAAAGTTTAAAAAAGGAGAAACCACGCCATGCGAGACCATAAACTGCGACAAAGAGGATTTTCAAGTGGAGACTATGGTGTAGAGTGCCTTTGTATAGAGGAAGAGTTACTGTACCATTATGTACAGTATAATTTGGATGACCCATGTTAGTTGATAAACTAGTTACGCTCACTTTTGCATTACTTTTTTCTTTACACCTTTTGTAATAATATTAAGAGTAATGTATTATTTATTATAATCCGAAGTAGTACTTTATGTACAGTATATGCCTACAAGAACAAATGGCTCTATAAATGCTGTATAACATGTCTATCAACATATACTGTACATACACACACTCACACACACACACACACACACCACTGATTCATTTCTTTCTGTGCTTTTTTTTTTATTGCGCCTGGTTACTGTTTAACATCTCCACCCAGCTTGAGTTTGTTTAGTAAATCGATGTAATGAAACTGGCCTAACACTGCAGAGTGTGTCCCAGCTTTGCCCTGGTTTTTTTTTTTTTTTTTTTTAATCCTGAGGACACTCAACATGACCAACTGCTTTACAACACTCCCACATTTTCTCTTCGCTAGAAAGATAGCAGAGTCGCTCATTTAGCTTCGGTGCTATCAATGAAAAGTCGCGTGAGAGAAAAGGTAAGAGCTGTTGTGTTTTTTTGTTTTTCCTTTCTTTTTTTTCCCCCTCCAGCTAGGCCGTGTGGAGTGCGTGGTAACCATGCTGCTTCCACCCGCTCGCTCCACACGTACCTCAGTTTTGTACCTCAGTTTGACCCGGGTTAGATTAGCCCGAGTGCTAATATGTTGATCGCTGTTTGTACGTTGGACTTTATGACGTCAGCGGCTGCTACTTTCGTTTAAACGTTCGAGGATGCTAGTAGGGCTTGTCGAGAAATAAAACACATGAACGCTTGTGAAAGTGTTTGACACTATTTAGTGTGTTAGTAGACAGTTTGAAATAGTTTACTAGTTAATATATATATATATATATATATATATATAGAGAGAGAGAGAGAGAGTATATAAACAGTTAGATTTGTGGACAGAACACATTGTGAGATTGAACATATGGTATCCTAGACATTTTCATAATATACTTTAATATTGATAAATTTACAACACATACAGTTGTTGTTTTGTTTTAAGTTTGGTTGCGTTACAGTTTTATTTTTTGAAGTGGTGGCCGAAAATATTAAGACAACATATTCCATGTCTTATAAAAAGATTTGACTAATTATTTCTCGCTGAAGAGTTGTGCTAATCAACTGAAAATCTAGTGACAATGATCTCCAGTTTCGGCAGCCATGGCATGGTTCACCTCCAGACCGAAACCCAATAGAGAATGGTGAAGAAGGCAGTAGCAGTTAAGAAACCATCTTCAGGACATGATCTTCAGGAAGCAATCAAGCAGGCATGGATTTGAGCAAATGACACCTGCGTACTGCAGACTCTTGAAGAATAAATGACTTTATACTATATTTTGTTCCTATTATCCTGATTTGTCATTTTTATTTAAAAAAATGTTTTATAATGGTCATTAGATGTGTTAAAGTGTTAAAGGTCAAATGGTTTCCTGATGAGATGTGATGGTCCTAGTGGAGGCTGATGGACTGTGATGGCAACCTCATGGTGAAGGAAATGTAAAACTATATTATTATAACATCTTGAATTTACACAGTTTACTGTAAAATCTATATTAAAGTTATGCAGTAGACTTGGTTTTTCAGTGACCTTGATATAGACTTCCTTTTATATGACTTGGATGAGAATCAGCTTGGACTTGAAAGTGTTTACAGAATCACATAAATAAAAAAAAGGTATTTGGCCGTCTGGGAATCCCATTCAGGTTCATTTTATGTAAAATACATCTAATTCTTTTCCTCTGGATATGCTTTTGTGTGTAAAGTGAAAATAACGGGTGTGACCTTGAAACAGTGTTGTGCGAACCCTCGCACTTCCCCTTTTAAAATAAAGTGCTGCGCTCGGTGTCGGAGTTCAGTTAAAATATAACTTCCTTTTACTCAGAAACTGACGTCCTCTGAATTAATTGAGAATCATTGTGGTGGTTTAAGGTGGCTTGATGCATTTCAGCTGATACTGATCTGATACTGTGAATCTTACAGCAGATAAGCCGAATCAGAAACTTTGATAGGTCGTGTGCTCAGAATGTATAAAGAACCAGTTAATCCTATGCAGTATTACTCCAGGCTCTCCAGGCAGTATTGACTCAGATCGGTGTATCCCTCGTTAGCAAATCCTCATGGTTGTGATCATGGTCATAATCACGCAAACCTTCCTTCCTGTTCCTGGTCATTTGCACTTAAAAAAAAAAAAAAAAGCATGTGGTATGCGTGCTATCAGACTACTGCTTAATCGTATGCCTGCTTATTTTTGGCAGGTCTTTTTAAAAATGCCAGCATTTGAAATGAAAAATCATTGAAATTATTTTGATTTTGAATGAAATTAAATAATTTCCTTAACCCTATTTCAATGTTGGAGCAAATCATAATAAAGTAATAAATATCAAAGTATGCAGAAGTTAAAAGCTTAGAGTCTTGAACTTTAATGTCTCTTTCCAAACTGTGCTGTGACGATTTGGTCAACCACTGAAACCCATATCAGCTATTTGGGTTATCTTTATCTGACAGTCATGGATGTGACACCATGATCCTAATGACCCAATAATAAAACAGACTTAAACTCGTGTGCTTCTTGTTTATCTATGAGAGAGATACATCTGGACCAAATTAGTACTCGTCTAATGTAGAATCTCTCTGAAAATATAAAAAAAATTCATAAGTCTAAGGTAGAATTAGAGATGTACTGTACTCTAAGCTACTGTAGGCTGATCTGGAGGGGAAAAAAATTCTCTAACTCAAAACAAAAAACAAACCACAACCCATTTTCTTATTTTGTAGTAGATTATTCCTGATGTGTGTGAGATTATCCATTATTAATCCATTAATAGGCAATAATAATAATAATAATAATAATAATGATAATAATACACTGTCTTAAATACAAATAGGCTTAAATGGTATCAAAAAACTGGAAAAAAAATATTTCATGGGAGAAGTAAACATAAAATATATTTTTATTTCTTAAACACGTTATTATGACCATTATTTGTTTCCTTCTTTTTAGATTGGAATCTTTAAGCATGTCTGAAAGTGAAATTTTCCCCAAAAAAGTCTGAGTTTCCTTCAGAAGAGGACGGATTGTTCTGAGGTCCCAGAGACAAATCGGTAGGAATCTTGAAATCGTCCTTTTTACTCTTAACAAAATTATAGATTAATTTAAGGAAAATTGGAAAAATAGTAATGGAGTTGTAATTTGGTCAAATCTGTTTTGAACAACAAAAGTGTTTTTTAAAGTCGCTCAAGGAAATGTTAATAATGTATTAATTAATAAGCTAAACCTTACTTGTTTAACTTGTTTTTATATACACTAGCTGTGACAGCACATACTTTCTACATTTGTTGACTGATTGACTCTATTCATGTGACTAATTTCATAAAACTTTGATTTATTTTTCTTTTTACTTTGAACATTGATTCCTAAGTTATAGTTTATCATATTGTTATTCCCCTCAGACCAAATTCAGAACAGTTGCGACTGATGCAATTAAAGGAGCACGAGATCTTTATGTTCTGTTCTTCCACTCTCTTTAATCTCTCCCATAGTTAATGGTCATTTTCTATAGATTAAGAGCTCTCGATTGTCACAGTATAACCAGATTTATCACCTCGTCCTCCCGATAAGTTTTGGATAAGGAGAGGAGATAAGTTTAGTGGATAAGTTCTGAGCGAGGAGTTGAGGAGTTGCAATCGAGGCTCCTCCCTCGTTTTTAGTGGAGGACAAATCGGCATTCTGAAGAGATGGACACTCTTAAGGAATCAGTGCTGTAGACATCGTCCTGTTTAAAATTCAGTAGAAAGAGTTAAGCAGGGATGAAGTTTTCTCTCACTCCAGTACCCAAATCCCTCCTGGACATGGAAGTGGCTAATTATTGTGAAGGGCTGGACCCGACGTACAGCACGCTAGGCTTTGAGAACGCTGACATGCTGTACAGCGGGGGTGAGTATCGTGACTGACGTGACTGATTTGATTGACGTGACGGCAGTGAAGCTGTTGTTAATTCTTTGGAATTGGAGTCAGGCCCTGTTATTAGATGTCTTTAGAGTTTTAGAGTAATGATTACTGATTAATGTGTAGTTAAATAAACGTAAAAGCTTACAGATTTTTGTTAGTTATATGAGGCATCTTGACAGGGTTCATGTGTCATCCACCAGGACTGATAAGAAACTGGGAAATGTAATGAGTGTACTTCATAAAAAAAAATAAATAAATAAAAAAAAAAAGGCAAATTATTAGCCAGCAACAATGGATGTTTAACAACCTGGTTTAAATTTCAACAAAAGTTTGACTCACAAAAACTGAAAAATGAGCTCCTTTTAAGATACTATTGCTGGGACAAATTTTCTAAACGAATATATAAAACTGCATAGCACTGCCTAGTCTAGAATCCTTTTTTTAAAAAATTTTTTTGCAATCTGACAGTCTGAGGTTGAGGTCATCATAGCCTGATGCTGTAAGAAGTGGTTTATCTAAAACACTTGTTCTTCATTAACCAGATGCTGGCCTAAGATTGAGTGATGACCAAGATAGGCTTGTTTATCTTTACTGTTCTGTACAGGGAATCTACTCTGCTGAGATAGAGGCCATAAAATAACCTGAATGGAAAACTTCAAATTCAAAGCCATAAGCACATTTTATCAAGCACAAACAAGTCGTCTTATCTCCACACTGATTGAGGTGTTCATGTGAGAAGGTGTCCAGATTGCAAAAAATACATCATCACGTTGTATCGTTTAATAAATTAATAAACTTCCTGCATAATTAAACCTAGGTTTTTGTCACAGTGATTCAAAAGAAAGTAAGAAATAAAACCCTTGGAACATGCTGTTATAGGAAAATAATCAACGATGGCACGGCAGTGATGACACGGGATTTCTGTGATCCCATCAATATATTGCTGTTAATTCATTTAATTATTAAAAATGTCATACTAGCTATAAAATGATAGAACGTATGATGTTTTACTAATGAAATCAATACAAATAAGTAAGTCAAACAAGTTCGTTATCTATAAACAGCTCTCTGTAAATCTCTCTCACTTTCTCAAATTTCTAAGAAAAAAACCCCACAACTTGTCTATTCCAGGAAGCACCATGTGGGTGCAGGTTTTCATTCCAACCAAGCAGAAGCTAGACCTGATGGTATATTGAAAGACTAATTAAACAGGAGTGGTTGTTTCTTCTGCATGTTTGGAATGAGAGTCTGCATCCACATGGCCCTTCCTGGATCCAGTCGGACACCCCTGAACTATACTTTTTAAAATGTGTTTATTACCAGACTATAAACAACCATTCACTGTACAAGTCCCTGTAAAAGAGCTGCTGCTATAGAAGCAGTCTAGCACAATCACAATTCTTATAAACCTGCTGTTTTACACTTTAAATCCGCACAATCAGAATCCCATCATTCAACAGTGCTTTCAGGTAAAAACCCCAATACTGCAGGTGTGTGTGCTGCTAGACATTTAGAGTCTTGTGGGAGAAAAAAATGAGGTCCTAAAGGTTGATTTAAAAGTTCTTCGATTTCTTGGGAACTTCTCAGATGAAGGGTTCTCCATCCACTGCAAAAAAACGACACCTTAGAAAGTGAAAATATCTTGAGTATGATTAAATTTATTGACACTTTATTGACAAAATAACATTACAACAATACAACTAATATAAGCTTATTTCTAGTCGAATATTACAAAAATTGCAAACAAATATTTCTTGTTTAAATAATTTTTAAAAAATATTTGGTTTGTTGTAATCTCATTTTCTAGATGGAAATTCTAGATAGGTTTGACTAGATCCAAGAGTGTAGAACCTTTCAGAAGCTTCAATCAGAGGAACAAGTTAAGAAACACTTTGACACCTGGACTAAACATTCCACCCAGCATCCCAAAGGGTTCTTTGGGTTATCCCTAATTATTCCGGAACAGAGAAAAAGGTTTTCTTAAAAGTCCTGGTTCTGTGAAACCCCTGTGAAATGTTGAGCTATCCAAAGTACAATTGAGGATCCTTTTTCAAACTGTAGAGCAGACTTTAATTAGTTTTTTTCCCCGTTTTCATAAGCAGTAAAGCAGAGCTTGTTGTTTTTTCTTTTCTTTTTTTTTTCCTTTCACTTCAAACTTAATTTTTCTTAAAATTAAGAGCATAAAACATGTCCTGAAATCTATTAGACTGCGACTCAGAAGCTGACAGGGCAAAATTGCTTCTCCACGACAATGGCTGTACTTCTTATTTTTTCCTTTTTTTTTAAATTCTTGAATGAGGAAGGCACAATGTTGGGAATAGGTAGACGGCCTGGTGCGAAAGAGACAGCTTTCAGCGCATTAAAATTCAATGATGAGATGTCAATCTCCATCGAATACGTGTCTGCGAGATAAAACATGAAGGCTAAATCCTAATTAAGTCTGTTCTGCATTAAAGGGAGATTTCAATCAGCTCGGGGCGAATAAAAGACTCCAGTCCCCTTGCTGCGCTTCTTTTGTTGAAATGTTATGATTTTGGATGCACAAAAGAATGATTGATTCTTTTCGTCTGTGAAGGTGAACAGAGGGATGCTGATCTCTATTTCACGAGAGGGTCGAGCCTGCGTGCTCTTTGTTCACTTATGCAAGAAGTTCTTTACTGAAATCCTCTGCCTCCTCATTAACGGTGCTGATTACAAGACGGCAGGCCGTACGTGGTGCTGTAGATTTATCGCGACAGACGTTTCCTTTGTGGGTCAAACCAAGCAAACCGGTTCTCTTTAGCTACCAGACTCATGGTTTTGACCAACGACTTTGCGCCGTATGGATATTACACTGCTAACATGTTCTTGCAAGTGATTTCATAAGATTTCTAGCTGGCATTTTAGATCCAATGTGATTAATCGAGAGATTGACAGCCATGCCAGACTTTAAAGCCGAGTGGTTTGAATGGGAATGGTGTGTCTTTGCTGTGTGATCTGCAGAAAGCATGCCAACGGAGACCAGCATCAGCAGTGGGGACAATGCTGTGATGTCCAACTGTGCCATCTGTGGGGACAAGGCCACGGGCAAGCACTACGGCGCCTCCAGCTGTGACGGCTGCAAGGGATTTTTCCGCAGAAGCATCCGGAAGAGTCACGTATACTCATGCAGGTAGCAGACGATCCCTCAGGGCCTTACTGACTCATTGTGTTTCTAGTGCTTTTCATTTCCACAATTATTAACAGTTCCTCAAATGCCACGTACAGAACGTGTGTTTTTTTCACTCGCTTGATCAGGTTCAGTCGCCAGTGTGTCATCGACAAAGACAAGAGGAACCAGTGCCGCTTCTGCCGGCTTCACAAATGCTTCCGGGCTGGAATGAAGAAGGAAGGTTAGCAAACTTACTGTACATAACATATTTAAAGCAGGGTACTACTGTATTCTTGAATCCGATCAGTCTAAAATTGTTGATTGATTGATTGATTGATTTTTTCCCCCTAAAAGCTCCATCTGAAAACTTTTTATGCACAAACAGAAATGTACAGGATAGAATGTGCTTTTATTGTAAAATAATTCTCTTTGCTTCAATTGCAAACACTGATTATTTTTCTGTCTCAGCCCGTCCCGTTGCATTTTAATTCCTTCCAAAAGCTTATAAACACCAAGGAAACAGGAAATGCTTAGCACTGAAATAAGGTACGCCATAAAAAAGGTGCACGAGGACTGTGCAATTTATTGGATGTATAACCTTGGCTGGGGACTTTATGACAGCTGATCATATGCTCTCTACCTCACTTTCGTGTGGGTGTGTGTGTGTGTGTGTGTGTGTGTTATTCAGGGCGGTGATCGGTTAAAGTTTTACCTCGCACTGTTTCTTGCTCATTAGCTTCCAAAGTAGAAGCATTATATAGGTTATAAAGTCACGCAAGGTAATTTTTTTCACACAAGTGCTTAGTTTTTATTCTCTTCATTTGACTGCAACCTACACCCTAAACATTACAGGATGTATCACTATTAATGAGTTTGCACCGCTGTTGATGTGGATAGTTAATGAAGTTTAGCACAGTGAGTAATTCCAGGGTCAATAGTTCAATCCTTAGCTTGGGTTCTTGTCTGTACACGGGTTACTATTACACGCCTAATCTATCACTGATTATTTTTCTATAACAGCACATTCCAAACGGCTATATTCTTACTTAAGGACAGCAGTTTGAGTGTGAATCACTCTTTTTTATGTTTCCATCCATGTCTGTCTATTTTGCATAACTGATTTAGGAATTGATCCAAACTGGGGCAAAGTCACAGCAATGTCAAACGTCTGAAACAGTTTTTCTTAAATGGTTTCCTGTTCTTATTGAGGATGTTTTAAGGGTATTTCAGGTATACAAATGAGTAAGATGCTATAAGCTACTATAAACAAGTGGTAATTAGCCATCAAAGTTGACTTTTTTAATCATTAAAGCAGCGTTTCCCACAATGTAGCCGGGCCAGTAAAAGTACTGCAGGTGGACTAAGTTTGAAGTTATTATAAAATATTAAATTGTTAGGATTAAATATTTACATTTAGAGGTAACCAGATAAAACAAAAGCCACGGATTTAAATAAGAGGTTATTCCTCCTTTATCTTGTGCGTTGATCAGAGTTGTAGTTAAAGGTTTATTACGATTATTTAGGCACATATTTCGATTGCGACTTAAACTATGCTATATATTTTATTAAATGTACCATTTTGTATTTAAACATATTTATGTAGGTTAACAGCAAATAATGGTGCAAATGATCTTTTGCACAAACTTTTGCACTCGGCAAGCATTACCGAATACAAATTTGCAAATGCTAATTATGGACCCATTGGCCTTTTAACAATTAGTATCACCAGAACAAATGTTGACGTTTCATGTCATTTCATCATGACTACACTTTATGAATCTTATTTCTCGAAGGTGTGCAACCCCGACGAGGAGTCAGACAAACGCCATCATCTTAGCTAATCAGTAATCTTTTCAAGTCGTTATTAGCATTCTAAACAGCCGTGTGTGTTTTTTTTGTGTGTGTGTGTGTGTGTGTGTGTGTGTGTGTGTGTGTGTGTGTGTGCGTGCGTGCGTGCGTTGCTATTCAGCTGTGCAGAATGAAAGGGATCGTATCAGCTCCAGGAGAAGCTCACCGGACTCGCATGACCTTCCACCTATTACTGTGCTGGCTCAGGCAGAGTCCCTTTCACAACAGGTTGGCTGCTGATTGTACACACATACACACACACACACACTTTGTATTCCATTTGCATTAACGCAGCATTTCACACGAGCAGAATTAACCTCGTGATAATTGCAGCCTTAATATCTTAAGCTCATTCAAAAGACGCTCAATGTGACATTCTTCATAGACTCTGATCCGTCCTTAACAAAGCTGATTAAAGATGGAATATACAGAAGAGAGGCCGATATGAATATCTCATTAGAGGAACTCTGAAGAAGGTTTCAGATATGCTTGGTTAATAATGATGATGATGAGAGGCTGCATCTGTAATTTGCATTAGTCGCTGCTTAAGCATCGGTTAATGTCATCAACATTTCCAATCATCTGCATGACTACTTATGCGAGTTTACTTTGCAAGGCAACAGCTTGTGTAATAATAAACGGTTCTGGAGGACGTCCTAACTTCACTCCATCTGCGTGTAGATCAGCGTCGCCAGTCCGACAGACTCCGCTGATGTCTCTGAGAAGAAACCAGCCACCATCGGGGATGTGTGCGAGTCTATGAAGCAACAGCTGCTTGTTCTGGTAGAGTGGGCTAAATACATCCCGGCCTTCGGCGAATTGCCTCTTGACGACCAGGTAATGGCCATTCGAAAGCCAAACTGCCTGCGCTAATTGGGGAGGCACTTGGCTTAAATTGCAGGCCCTTTCGCTCAAGCTCAATATTTGCTATTCACATGACTGACTCAATTTATCCCTCCATTCAGCCTTGCTCTTTGGTTCTCCTGTTTTGTGCAGGATTTCTGATCTTCTCTGCCATGTCCTTTGTTATTGTATTGATTGAGTATGCTTATAGTAGGCTGCTGATGCTTTTTAAATGAGCTAAATGTTCAGGCAGTTCTCCCTCTGTTCTGTTTTTTTTTTTTTTTTGCAGGTCAGTTTATTACGAGCACACGCAGGAGAACATCTTCTGCTCGGAGTGGCCAAGCGGTCAATGCCATACAAAGATGTCCTGCTGCTCGGTAACTATCGATCAGAATTTACATCAACTCTTTATAAATGCATCTGTACAAGCAGGAAGGTCTCAATCGTAAATTAGTACAAATGTTGTTTTCTACTTCTTTTTTTTTTTTTTTTAGGTAATGGCTGTGTTATTCACCGAAATTGCCCCGAGGCAGAGATCAGCCGAGTGGCTAACCGCGTCCTCGATGAATTGGTCTCACCTTTCCAAGACATACAGATTGATGAGAATGAATATGCAGCTCTGAAAGCCATTGTGTTTTTTGACCCTGGTACAGTCTCATGTGATTAAAGTTTTAAAAACAGCTTTACAGTGGCTAAGAAAACAGCTCTTCAAAAGTCTCCATCAGATTCTGTCTATAGTGTATGTACATGTGTGAGGTTACCATAGACCAGAAATTCAATAAAATCACCCTTTAGTGAGAAAAATTTTCTTTAGCCCAAAAGGCTGGTTTTTGACTTCCATCCATCCATTGTCTATAACCTATCCTGTTTAGGGGCGAAGGGGCCTGGAGGCTTTCCCAGGGAACAAGGCAGGGTACCCTCTGCATAGGGTGCCAACCCATTACAGGCCACAAGCACACAAAGTCACACACCCATTCACACACTCCCGGCGATTCTGAAATGCCTGAAATCAGCCTGCATTGCATGTCTTTGGACTTGGGAGGAAACCAGAGTACCTGGAGAAAACCCACAGAGCGTGGGGAGAACATCCACACTCCTGTTTACCACCAACAAATGCAAAACTACACATTTTGCACTTAAATTATAAAGTAGTAAGGATGAGACAAATGGGAGGAAAAGGTTTTAGGATGTTCTGCCATCAGAAATTATACAAATATAGGACTTCATTACCAAAAACATTATAAAATTATAAGTAAGATTTTAACTAATTGAAGTTGATGCCTGTGCCAGGCTACGAAACTTGAAAGTCTGTCTCTCTAACCCATTTAAATGACTTCTGTTTTATGTACGACCTTCAGATGCCAAAAACCTCAGGGATCCCTCAAAGATAAAAAGCATGAGGTACCAGGTTCAGATGAGTCTCGAAGACTACATTAATGACCGTCAGTACGACTCTCGTGGGCGCTTTGGCGAGCTGCTGTTGCTTCTCCCTACACTGCAGAGCATCACCTGGCAGATGATCGAGCAGCTCCAATTCATCAAACTCTTCGGCCTGGCCAAGATCGACAACCTGCTGCAAGAAATGTTGCTAGGCGGTGAGATGAGAGAAAGCACTTAATTTCGGGATTCATTTAGATTGAACAGAAAAAAAGTACATTCTTAGATAAAAGGGCTCTTTAATGTCACGGTCAGAGAAGAAGCTGTGGTTTACCAACATTGGAAAGTCTACAGCATGGAGGGTTTCTTGGAAACTTGACAAACTGCATTTATTAGCTTGAGAGTAAGAGGGGGAAAAGAAGGAATGAGTGTCTATGCTAAATGATAAGAGGAATTAACTTGTTTTGTCAATGTTCCCCAACATGAAATGTAATTATAAATGGATAAATAGACTATATAATAATTAATGATATTAATTGCTTCAACAAATATTTTCTTACACAATCAGTATCTTAACAAAATATATAAATAATGGCAAATTAAATAAAATTAGGAAAGTTGCTTTTTATGTAGAATAAGTGGTTTAAAAAATTTTAATGCTCTAGTAAAAAAAAAAAGAAAAGAAAAAGATGGTATCTGTCTAATTCACATTATTTAACTTATTTTGTGATTATAAAGTTATAAAGTACACTAAATTTGGCCCTTGGCTGCAAAATATTTTGCAACCCGCATCCTAGAGAACGACAGTTTTATAAAAGCAAATTAGCGCTAACATGAGGACCCAGAGGAGAACGTGCATAATGAAGAGGTAATGATGTCGGAGCCATCTTTGGCCCTGAAGAAAAATAAACAACCCCTTTAGGATTTAAGATGTCATTCATAATCAATACCTAAATCTATATGTCGATGGCCTCACAGGTCTGACTGCAGAACAGCCCTACTTGCACCACTACGGCCACCCGCAGCTCGCTCAGGATCCGATCACGGGGCAGACATTAGTCATAAGCTCCATTTCAGGCCCTCTGCATGTACAGCAAATAGGTGAGATCATCTTTTCTAGACACTATTTACTAGACTATTTATGGATGCAGTGAGAGAGGACATGAAGTTAGTTGGTGTGAGAGAAGAGGATGCAGAGGATAGGGTTAGATGG
>JAOVVA010000027.1:2020162-2031891 GCA_028565275.1 Leiocassis micropogon | reverse complement strand
GATAGGGTTAGATGGAGGCAGATGATTCGCTGTGGCGACCCCTGAAAGGGAACAGCCGAAAGACAAAGAAGAAGATCTTTTCTAGACACATCCCTTGTTAAAAATGATCAATAGTGTGATGTTTTGTGACTTGTTCTTCCAGCTTCTCCAGACACCCCAATCCCATCTCCACCTCAAGTTCAGAGCCAGGAGATCTACAAGGCCTCTTCTAGTCCTACACTCTTAATGGTGACACAGCCCATCTCCAACAGAAACTCTCCTGAACCACCGGTCTGAGGCATGAAATGGCGTCCCTGCGTCCTCCCTGTGTCTAAGTGGAGCTGTGTTTGTAAATTTGTATGAGATGTAAAAAGTATGAAATGATAAAAAAAAAAAATATCAGTGTAATGTTAGAAATCTGTGCAACCATCGATGTTCTGTGGGATGAGGTGACTCCAATTTGGTGGACAAACACTTATTCATGTCATTATCATATAATGTGCAAATATAGCATTTTTTAATTTGGTGTTGACCTGACTCTAATCATCATAGAAGCAGATTGTGCCTGAAATCTTTAAATTACATGTAAATATGGTTATATATTAAAAAAAAATAATAATAAAAGTAGAACAGTTGAAGGACATGTATGCAAGTTATTTAATTAACCTGTAACCTGTGGAATTTCAAGAGATTTATGATTGTTTTCATCACTCCCTCAATGTATGAGGTGGTATCAAAAAGTTTTGAGATTAGCTCTGTTTACAAACTTTGTTTTTTTGCCTCCCTAAGATGTCTTAAACCTGGCAGCAAAATCCGCTGTTGACAGTCTGGGGACAAATTCTCGATGCACAATGTAATGAGCATGCACTTGGTCGAGCTGCGGACCTGCCTTGCCTTTTTCGGTCTTGGAGTTGACAGGCTCTTTCACTGTGAAGATTGTGGCTTCGTCTCAGGGTTGTACCCATACACACAAGCTTTGTCACCGGTAATGATCCTCGACATGAAGGACGGGTCATCCACGGCACGCTGACGGAGTTCTTGGCAGTCTTTGTCGTGTTGATTCTTCTGTTCCTGGGTCAGCAGCCTGGGGACGACACAGTGCATGTTCAAATCACATGTGAGGATTGCCTGGACTGTTCAGTATAGCTACGTTTACACTGTCAGTTAAATGTGACCCAATTTTTTTGCTCATATGTGACACATAACGGATATGTTCTATGTCCATGTAAACAGGAAAAAACGCATGCATTCCGATATTTCGAGATCGGTTTCAGGCCTCCTTCATATGTGGAAATAAATCAGATAATGCTTATTTAGGCTAAATAACATTAAGAAATCAGTATTTGGTGAATGAAGCATATGCACAGGCTGCAATCATGGCGTATTTTCCTCCTCCTCCGTTTCAAAACAATGGTGACGTTTCGCGAACTTTGCATCTATCGCAGATCTAGTGTCAAGCATATTTCGCCTTCGTCCATTTTGGCTAGTGTGTAGCGCAAGAACCTCCCTTTAAGTATGCGCGATGTTTCAGATGGTATGGCAAGTGTAAACACTTGAATCGGATATGGGTCATAGTTAAAAGAACATGTAAACAGACGGTCAAAAAAAATGTCAGACCACTGTCAGTGTGTCATAAACCCCGTTTACACTGCAGGTCTCGATGCCCAATTCTGATTTGTTGCCTATATCTGATTTTTTTTTGACTGTCTGTTTACATGTTCTTTTAACTATGGCAGCAATGTTGTGGATTGTCCTCCGAACGGTTTCGACATTTTCGAAGGTTGAGCTCATTGAAGGTCATCCTGATCTCTTGTTGTCTTCCTGTGTTGTTCTTCCGCTCTTGAAGCGCATGTGCCACTCAACCGCCTCAAAGGACGCATTGCAGCATCGGCATGAACTTGCAGAATCGTGTTAAACATCTCTGTGGCAAATTTGCTCAGTTTCATGCAAAATTTTACGTTTGCTCTTTGTTCTAATTTGCTGTCCTTGATGAAATAGCAAACATGGTAACGCACGTGGTCAGGACAATGTCTTTTGGCACACTGACTTATGAACGTCAGTACTCCCTGTGACTGTGCATGCTGCCTTGTGCTGCATCTGTTGGCGTTTTACAAAAATTTTGTCTTGAAACTTTTGATACCACTTCATATACAGTATAGGGTCGCAGGGCTTATCCCAGGAAACTTAGGGCACGTGGCGGGGTACGCCCTGGACAGGGTGCCAATCCATCGCAGGGCACACACATACACACACACTACAGGCAATTTTGGAACAGCAATTAGAGTAATCTGCATGTCTTTGGACAGTGGGAGGAAACTGGAGTACCTGGAGGAAACCCACCAACAAGGGGAGAACATGCACACACAGACCTGAGGTGGGAATCCAACCCGTGACCCTGGAGGTGCAAGGCGAAAGTGTTAATCCCTAAACCACCCTGCCACCAATTATGTAGTTGTCATTTATTATATTATTAAAACAAACATTTGCTGCCTAACAATGCTGATTTCATATGCTGAAGGTACATAACCTACACATACTGTATGTGTATACATTCACTGAAGCATAGTTAATGTGCATGTTAATTTAGAAAACCTGGAAAAATATTATCAGATTGGTTTTGTCCTTTTTGGGGGGATTTAAAATGATGCAATCTGGCAACCTTGACCAAAATCAGCACGCGACAGGTCTGTACTTGTCTACAGCACGTGCATATTTATTTTATTCTTGGTTAGCCGAAAGCTAAAGCTGATTAACATCTCCTTCTTTTGCATATTCTTATAAACAAATATGAATCAAAAACATCTTTTACCATCGGTGAGGCAAAAGTAAGTTTTTTTTAAATTATATTTCAGTATTCTATTAAATATCGTCGAATATATACAGTTTTTAAAAAATAAATAAATATAGTTTTAGCTAACGCTAGCTGCTCTATGTTAGCCGCTAATATATATGACTAATATAAGTTGCAGCTAAATATGTATAATATGACCTTAATTTTAAAAGTGTATTTGGCAATAAATTTGATGAGGTTTAATACAACAATTACATGATTATGACATAAAACCATAGACTGTTCTAAAGAGAGGTTTTGAAATTGCAGCTGTCAGTCAAATCGGCCACGCCCCTCTGTGTGTATACAGAGTCAGCCAAAAAAAAAAATGGATACACACTACAGGAAAAAATATTTTATATATATAATTAATAATATTAATTATATTATCATATAAATAATAACGTATAACAATAAATTTAGTATTCAAATATTAATACAAGTTACATTCCTGAAGTGTGTATAATTTTTTTTGGCTGACTCATATATATAATATATATAAAATTTTTAATGTATGAATTATCTAAAAATTCACCCCCTGTACGGAGACCGAAAACCGATTTTTATACCCGGATGTAAACATGTTTATTTAAAACATGGGGCAATATGGGGATTGCCTCACTTTTAAAGAGAGAGCCCCCAGTGGACATACGAGGAACTGCGATGACAGACAAACAAACAAACAACCTAGCATAATCACAATAAGGGAAAAGCCTTATGTAGTATTTTTTATAGTTTTTTCCCTACATAATAAAGTTGAATAAAAATTGCTGTGTGTCTTATCTTACATTAATAATGATCTATGATATAATATTATGCTTTCAATTATACAATTTACCAATAACAACAAATACACAGACTAATAAACAGTGGTCAGTAAAATGCATTATATTACAAACATGGCGATTTCTGTTATACTTAGTAACCACTTAAATATTTATTTCTATGTCTTATACAATTTTTTGGAACTACTATTAAGAACTAATGGAATAGACTGCTCTAATTTAGTGATATATAACAACAAATAATCAGCATAAAGGGAAATCTTGTGTTCTACAATATGAGCTTTAATACCTGAAATGGGTGAGTTAGCGCTAATCAGATCAGTTAAAGGTCCGATAACAATAGCAAAAAGTAGAGGGGAGAGAGTACAACCCTGTGTTGTACCACATTTTATTTGATATAACATTATTACTTATAATACAAGATTGGGGTTGAAATATAATTTATATGTGCAAATATGCTTTTATTTTGATTTATTTAGGAACAATTTAACATGTTATACAAGTTGTTTTTAACCAAATCAATATTTGAATCATTGTTTAAAACATTCAGACATTAATAAGATTATTGTGATATATTTTTTAAGCTGAATACATCCTAAAATTAGCTATTACGTGTTAATAAATTAAGCAGGAAATTATAGTAATAATATCCAACTTGGTTTATAAAAGCATGGAGCCATATTCGAGTCAGAGTGGTTTGAGAATTTCAAAAAGAGATGGTCTTGTGGAATTTTCACACATCCTCTGAAGTTTACAGAAAATGGTATTGAGGGGAAGCATGTCTAATCAGCGTGTATGAAAACAAGAGAGGAGAGGACTGGCGGCGGTTAGTTGTGGTAGTGTGAGACTAACTCAAATAACTAGTCTCAGTTCTACAAACTTTAATATGTTCTGCATCTATGAATGAATGAATCAGTCCACATAAACACACAGGCTGGTGATAAATCTAAGCGAAAAACTAACATAGAGTGTCTTAGTAAAGTGTTGGCTATCCACAAGCCTCCAGTTCACATTGGAAACTGTACCGGAGTGATGTTTAAAAAAAGAGTGTTGTTGTGATGATGGTGGTGCTGAGTGTCATCTAACACCTCTCTCTAAATCTCTCCCATAACCCCAGCCGTACACATGGGTTGAGATCTGAAGACCGTCAAGACCCTTTGACTCATATTCATCCTCATCAGTGAACCCACAAGCCCTGTGGACAGTGTTCAAGTCATCCTGGGAGAGACCCGCCCATCTGGATAGAAATATTTCACCACAGGTGATCACTGAGAAAGTCCTTTTTTTAAAAAATTTTTTTTTAACAATTCCTTTGCACTGACCTTTCCCTCTGCAGGCATAAACCTAAACCAAAGCGGAAGAAAAAAAATGTCCTTCACAAGTATAACAGAGTCAGCCATTTTTCCTTTAATTTGTCACCTGTCTGTATATACATACATCCAAATAACCTCCTTATTTATGTCTGAATCCCTGCTGGAAAAAAAAACAGCTTAGACGAGCATGAAATTCATGCTAGTCTAAGCTGTTTTTCTCCAGCAGGGATATAAACATAAATAAGTATGGATATGCAGTTTTTGGGGAGGGGCGCGAGGGTGAGGTTAGGGAGCTAGACTGTAAGGATTAGGAGAGCCAATGAGGTCTGGAGAGTTGATATAAAAATCAGGATTTGCATGTGTATGCAGAGAAATACAATATGTATTAGGTTTTCTTTGCCTTAAACGCTTACAAAATTCTACATTCTGTTGATGAGGTCCTGAATTGGATTCCTCACACTTGTACTTACACACACACCCTTCCTATTAATTCCAGTGTAGTTACTGAATAATTCAGTGTAGAACCTGGATAATGTGCTTTAAGATGCTGAGCAGAAATTGAAGGTTAATGGCAAAAAGGAGGAAGTAAAAAGCAATCCGAGTTATTATATCACAGCATCTTTTGCTTTGTATTTGACAGGACTATGGTTTGAACGGGTTTCTAATAAGCTCCCGAGCAGCATGTAAGTACAAATGTGTTAAATCCAATACCTTATGGTCACTGGAACCCACTGATTATGTCCTGTTTAAGGAGATCATTTTGTCCCAACACTAGTAATACTGTTGTATGTCCACTAGTACCATCTTTAAATCTTCTTTTCTCATTCATTTAATGTTCACATTTTAAACCTAAACATAATGCCTTTTTTTCCCCTCTGTAGGGACACATTCTCTTATTATGTTCAATAAGGCATGGTTTTGTGTGGTAAACATAACATACAAAGCAAGGTCTTTGCAAAATTATATTAAATATTTCCACCACACAGCACATATTGATAAAAGTGGGCTTTTTAAAAAGATTTAACAGAAGTTCCTTCACCTGTAGTGGTAGTTTGTGTTGGTTTTTAACAGCTCTCTTTTTTTTTTTTTTTATTACCAGTGAAATACACAAGACTGTATTGTATTATGAGCAGGCCAGACCTGGACCGGCCATCAACTCAACAATTATGAAAAGCTGTAATTAACTCTGTTGCTTTTTTTTCATTTTTTTGTTCTTTTGTTACTGGAAAACAAATCTCATATCCCCAAAATATGAAAGTGACGCAGTCAGGAACACCATAGCTATTACAGTGTAGCAGAGCTGCTAGGAAGGCAGAGCGGGGCTAAAATAAACACAGCAAACCCCACCAATCACTCCATAATGGAGTAGCAGCTTGCGTGGGGTTAAACTGCAAATCTCGACATGGGAGAGAGCTGAGCATCCAGTGCTCTTTTAATGAAGAGCCGCCCAGCGCACCGTGGCTCTTATTGGTACACAAAACGTAGTCTTAGTATTCGAGGCACACATCTCATTTCAAGCATGCAGCTTTGTGTGACGATGTGGTATTAAGCCTTGATAAGCTGTCTGCGAGCAAACCGAAGTAGGTAGAATAAGCATATCCCTTCTTTTTCCTCCTTTTTGTACCGACTTGACACCCTACATGCTTTGACTTTCATCACTGTGACTGTAATCCATACGATCTATAGGGTGAATAGGGCGAATTTTATTTTTCTCTTTCAGCAGAAGGCTTAGATATAAAGATTGAGCAGATTGTGTTCATTTGATGGACTATTTAAAAGCTTTTTTAACACTACAATTTTACACAGAAAATTCGGGCTTTAAAACGCAGTAAACTAAACAGTTTCTGACATGGATAATGTATTGAAGATTTTCTCATGAAGCAAAGGGATTTTTTTTTCTTATATTAAAGCCTGTTTATTTTCCACTGTTGAAATATTAAATGCCTTGTTTTAATATCTATTGTGTTTAGCTCTTGCTGTGCTTGTCTGCTGCCTGTTGGTGTCAGTAGAGGCCCATAGTGACTTGGTGATTTGGCTTATTCTCTTTGTTGTTTGTGAATTTGAACCATTCTTCTTCAGAAATCTGCCTTGATCTTTTGTTATGCAAAGGCGAACCTTCAACAGTAATGTCGTAGCACTTCTATTGAGTTTGGTGCTTTTCCAAATTTGTTCCTTTATATAACATTCAAGGAAGTAAAAAAAAAAAAGATCTTGAAAATGTTTTTTTTTTTTTTTTTGATGCAGTTAAGTAAGATTTTTAGGATTAAGGTTAAGGGCGGCACAGTGGTGTAATGGTTAGCACTGTCGCCTTGCACCTCCAGGGTCCGGGTTCGATTCCCAGCCAGGCTCGATTTCCGTCTCTCTGTGTGCATGGAGTTTGCATGTTCTCCCTGTGCTTGGTGTGTTTCCTCCCACAGTCCAAAGACATGTAGGTTAGGTTGATTGGCGTTCCCAAATTGCCCTTAGTGTGTGTGTGTGCCCCGCGATGGATTGGCACCCTGTCCAGTGAGTGAGTGATTAAGGTTAAGGTTGTTGAATATAGCCCACATTTTGGCCTGAAGATCAGGTTCATTCTCAGGACACTCACATGCAAGCTACTAGTAATGAAAGCAGAGTTTAAAATTAATAGGGTCTGTCTGGCAGAAGTCCATTTCGCCATTCAATGTGAGATTAAGGGTAAAGATTACGCCCCATCATTTTTCTCATACACATTTATGCACTTATTGCCCAACTAGATCAACAGAAAATTCTCTTGCCGAACTGGGCCGACATTCACAACCTGTTCATTTATTTTATTTTATTTATGATTTTTTTACGATGCCTACCCTTTTTCCACATGGGGCATGTCTTTCTTGATTAAACCTCTGCAGCTTTTGGAGCAAGTAAAAGAGTCATTAAAGGGTAGAGACTGGAACCGTGTGTTCTTGCTCCAGAGTCACACATTTCCTTGGACTTGGTTTATCCATGCAGCGCTCGGAAAAAAAGAAGCGGAGCAGACGATGGAGAGAACGCGGTCGGCCTTCGTTGACACCTCGCATTCTTGCATTGTCCAGACAGACTCTGGAGAAAGCACTTGTAAAATGTATTCAATTCAAATCAAATTGGTGTAGCCCGGAGTAATCTTTTTCTATTAGATGTGTCACTTTTTGAAATTCTTCCCTAATATCCTTTACGACTCCCAATATAAGATTAGCGCTTTCTGTGCTGCTGCAGTTTCAGTGCCTTACTGAATTATTCACTGAGGCATGACCTTCAGTTATCAGGTTAGAAAGACCTTGATTATAACAGGAAGTCAAGTGTAGAAAATCATCACTCTGGGCTTGGGGGGAAAAAAAAAGAAGCTTTTTCCGAAATTTAAACGATGTACAAAATGTACACGTAAATAATAATATGATCTTAATTACATGGTCATGGTAGAAAAAAGAAGAGCTTTTGTACAAGTTGCCATGTAAAGAATTCAGACAGAGTCTATTGTGTTTGGAATTAAAAGTGAATTATTTGCATTTACCACCTCTGAGTCTTGTCATGTTAATAGGAGTGGAGCAGTAGAGCTAAAGAAACCAGGCAGTTTATTCTAATAATTTGCTTACAGACATATACCATCCAGTTTAGTGATGGAAGCCATTTGTTGGTGATAGTTTCACATGCTTAAAATTGCACTCTGCATGCTTTTTGTCCTGTGCAGTTAGAGTAAATGGATTTAAGCCCATTAGCTTCTGCCATGCCGGAATAATAGATGTCTCATTACGACTGCTAATAAATAACGTTTCCAGAGGACATCTCAATTATTAGTAGTCTATGTGGAATAATACTTCTCTCATTATCTTTATGGTAAGCAAGGCCAGAGGAAGGACACGTTCCCAGGACCGGAGTGTGCATCCTGGTCCTCTTTCTTTGGGACGCTTGATCATAAAGCGACCCTCCTTTACAACATTTACTAGATTTATGACGTCTTGATTGGATATGTTTATGGCCTCTATATGAACAACTTTTATAGTTTGTCCATTTAGTGTGAAAAGTTTATTAAGATCTGGTACAGGATATTAGAGGTACGTCAATACATCGATCCTGAGCCAATAAAGTCTTCCTCCAGGCTACAACGCGTTTAAATGCTTTCAGTCTGTATACATTGGTTAATATTTCAAAAATTTTCACATTTGAAAAATGATAGCAATCCTGGTGAAATATTACATACATTAAATGTTTTTTTTTATTATTATATACAGATTGTATTAGATTGGAGCAAAGAGTTCTTTCAAATTTCCAAACTCAAGCCATTTCAGGAAGCTAAAAAAACCTCTAAAAACCCCTCGAAGAAGCATTTTGTAATGGTTACATATTTACATCCCTACATAGTTTACATAAACATTACATTTTCTCTCGTCTAGGTTACTTTAAGCATGCCAAGGGGTTGGTCTGATGATAAAGATAATAAATAATAAATATTATCGGGGAGAAAAGGACATTATCTTTATACACAAAACAATATTTAATTTTGATTGGGTTTTGCTAAGAAAGTGGAAAGAAAACAGTCCGTTTATGTTCCTGGATGAAGTCTAATCTTTGTATCGTTTTTTTTGGTTTGTTTTAAATGTGTATTTAATGAGGCAATAAGGAGGGATACAATATTTTGTACTAAATTAGATTCGCTCAGTTATTCGTTACAGTAACAATGAAGTTATGAAAGCGCTGACTCCTGATGATGCTAATGATATTCAGAAAAGTGGCTCAGTATGTATTAATATATCTGTTTATCTTCACGTTCTGCACAAACCCTGAACCAAACACATGCATGTAATTTATGCTTGTTGTGGAAAACGATGAGAGTGACATTCCTACCAAGTGTTGATTTCTCCACATTTAAATGAGCAGTGACACTAATTTAGCATTCAGATGCATGTAGAGTTTTGCTCTATTAAGAATGTCTGTGTGTGGAAGAATGCGAGGCGACTTTTAACTGTGTTTGTGTATTCAGCGTGGCGTACCGTGGGGCATGTCTCTGGGACAGATAGTTCCTCGTTGCTTGAGTGCTGCAGTGTGTGCTTGGGAGGTAAATAACCCACCTGGCAGTGGGAGATTGGAAGCCCAGCATGGCTCCCTGATAAAGTCAAAGCCTGCAGTAAACTTCTCCCCACTGCATTTATTTGCACCCCCACTGTATTTCAGCGTGGTGGAGATGTAACAGCTTAATTTGCCACCAATCATATTTCTGCTCACCTACAGGATAATGAGGTGATATTGGTTATTTTAGACTTGGCTGCATGGATGCCTGTGGTAATTCGAGGCAGTGGTGTGGCGGGACGAGAAGGCTGCAATGTGACCCGGCCTTGGCTCGCGTCTCAAAATCAGCAAATAAATAGGAACCAAGCAGCATGTCCTGTGGTGCTACCATTCTTGTGATTTCAGAAGGGAATCAGTGTCCAACATTTCACAGAGATGTTTGTTTAGGCAGCGTGAGTACTTTTAAAGAAAGCATTCTGACCACAAAATTTGACTAATGTATTTGAAAGAGAGAGAGAGAGAGAGAGTCCAAACCGACAATTCATCTTGGCACATTCCTGGTGATATCCCAGCACATTCTTTGTGTGTTTCGGGCCACCTCTGCAGGAAGCTTTGTTGGCTGCGTGATTTTTTTTCCTTTTTTTTCTTTTCTTCCCCTCTCCCTCCCTTTCTTTTCCCAGACACGCGTTCCTCTGGCTGAGCTGTAAATTGAAAACACTGGCAGTGTTCCTCTCTCATCGCACACTTCAGAAATGGACTTCATTCGTTCGCATGAACTTCCCCTCACCCCTCACGTGCGAGACACTCATCATCCAGCGTGGGCCTCCGACTGAAGGCCGCTCCATCATGACAATAGCAGAAAGAGCCCCGCCGAATGACACCGGCACCCTTTCTACCCTCCTAGATCTGATTAGGTGCCTCCATACAATCTAGCCCAACACAATGCGCTTTCATTACACCACGGATGCTGTCATTTCAGTTTTTTTACATTTTTATCTTTCTAGTCGTCTTCTTCTTCTTCTTCTTTTTTTTTAACAAGTGTTCATCTCCAAACTCTGATCAGCAGCCACACTTTCATCAGTCTAATGCATCTATCTGTCCCGAGCTCGCGCTGATGCGGCCTCCTGCTTAATCTCATTTCCTTAACCTCCTCCAATATTGCTTCCTCTGCATCATGAAGATCTAGTGCAATTCTTTTTCATATAGTAAATCACTGACTCGTACTTATGTGGATGGCACAGAGGGGAATGATGATGTCTGATCGAGCCTCCTCGTGTCTTTTCTATGGATGACATCACCATACCTGTCTCGCCTGACAACATGACAAGTTAGTTACCTGGCCTGTAAGAAACACATAAGTATGTAAATGTCACCTGGTTCTGATTAAAACAATCTGTAAGAATACAGTACATACATTTTTATTCAATAAGGAGTCCAGGACTGCTTTATTCACATAGGTACAGTGTGAGAGAGAGAGGTGTTAATATTCAGAAGTCTTCATAACGCTTGTGAATAAATTCACTTGCACTGCCCCCAGTTCCCTCAGCACGCTGCTGTCAAAAATCTCACAAAAATTTGTCCGCTCTCATTTTTGAAGGCAACCTCAAAATGTAAAACTTTAAATTCTTATGTGTAAAACAGCATCATTCAAATTGCCAGTGAAGTAAGATATGAATGCTAATGTGCTGAATGGCCAGAAGGCATTTGAATTAACTTCAGCTTTAGAGCAGAGCTGTAGATTCCTTGAATCTGATTGGTCCACAAGTCTTGATAAAATTTTCTGACACAAGTGCAACTTCAAATGGCAGGTTAATATATATC
>JAOVVA010000027.1:2000521-2013711 GCA_028565275.1 Leiocassis micropogon | reverse complement strand
TATAAAGCTGTGGCTTTGATGCCCAGCTGCATGCAGTAATATGAGATGCAAAGGTAAAAAAGAAAGGAAAGTGGTGTCCTCTCTCTCTTTCTCTCTTTTTCTCTTTCTCTCGTTTTGGATGACATGTGGCTAATGAAAACAGGGTGTGGGTTTTCTTCAGCGTCTTTCATACGCTTTAATAAAAGGTGCAGCCAACATTTTGGCTGTCGCTCTCCTCTCCCCCCCTTCCATTCCCTCTTTAAATGTGTGTGTGTGTGTGTGTGTGTGTGTGAATATGGAAATTCAAAACACCTAACTACAGGGGCTTAAGTGTAATCATGGAGTCAGGGTGGAGTGACACATTTGCACTCGTCTGCTAGTTTTTGCAATAATCCTTTGATTATTCCTAAAATATTACTGCACCCATTCATCCCAAGACTGCTTCCATATGACACGGGTGTACACATTTACACTTGTATTTTGGCTTTCACGGTCTTCGAGAACGAATACGAACCACTCATAAACACGCTTCATGTGGAATGGACGGTCTTGTTCGATCTCCGTTTGATCCCCGCAGAACGAATCTTTCTTTTTCTATAAGCTCTCGTTTTCAGTCTTGTCTTGTTTTTTTTTTTTTCTTTTCAGTTGCATGTCATGTCAGCGCCTGGAGGGATGTATTACTTAACACGGAGGCCATTTGCATGTTTCCTTGTATGTTTTGAATTTGCAATGCTGTTAGTTTACATTTTTTATTTCCGCCCTCTGCCAGTGGATGGCAGTGTTTGCCTAAGCATTCTGCCAGGATGGGGGGGGGGAGGCGTGGAATTGACTGATTGTTGAACAGTTATGTTAAGATGGGAAATTGTAAACAAGGCATTCTTTTATGCACGTTTATAAAATATTAAAGAGTACGCAGACAAGTTTGATGCGCTTCTTAAACTATTTGCATTATCACGAAGTGGGGGGGGGGGGGTTATGATTAAAGACTGTAAATATTCATTGTGATAATGGTATGTAAAATTTTTATTCCTTTCAAAAAGGAATATTTTATTATTTAGAGGCAATATTTTTTACTATATAAAAAAAGCAAGAATTTATAAATCCCTGGCTATCTTACAAAAATATATCTGCTTGCATTATCGTGTTGCGTGATTAGGAACTGTTCGGACGTCATAGAAGAATTTAGAAACAATCCCAAAATAAACCTATCATCTGTACTTCTCTAGTCAAATCCATTTCTTTCTTTCTTTTTATTTATTTATTTGTTTTTTATTTTGTCTCTGATTCCTAACTTTGACATTTTAATGTTCCTTATATCCAGATTACTCTCACTCACTCATCTTCTATACCACTTTATCTTGTATTCAGGGTCACAGGGGACCTGGAGCCTATCACAGGAGGCTTAGGGCACGAGGCAGGGTACACCCTGGACAGGGTGCCAATCCATCGCAGGGCACACACACATACACACACTCAACCCGGACCCTGGAGGTGCAAGGCGACTAACCACTACACCACCGTGCCGCCATATCCGGATTAAATTTTCTTTAATCCGTGCTGGAACATGTAAAATGTATTATTATCATTATTGTTTATTGCAAGTGTCCTGATTAGAGTTTAAAATTGATTTTTTTTCTTATATATGATCAACATGCAATTAGAAAGTGAAAAACATTAAAGGTGGCACTCGGTGGTCCTCTTGGCTAATGAAAGAGGGAGATTATGAAGAGGAGGTTTTAAGATAGATTAAACAGGCCACATGCTGAGTCGAAACGTCTGAGGGCTTCTTTGGAAAAAAAAACTAGCAAAACAAAAAAAGCAAGCTAAATGAACACACACTTTACAACAGCTTCATTTGCATAAGTCCAAAAACGCTGGTGTTAAGTAGTCGAAGGAGGAACACGGCCTTGTCTTTTGAGGGAATCGAGGGCTCTGTGCTCTTTTTATATATGTAACCTTTTGGGTTTTGTTTGAACTGAAAACAGCTGAGACAGAGTTGGTCACACAGGAGGCTGAAGACACACACACACACACACACACACACACACACATATATATATATTTATACACACACACACACATACACTTACAGATCTGTTGTGCCATACATGACTGGGTTAAGGGTTTAAGCTTTTAGCTTTTGTTTTCTGAAGACCAGTGTATAACGTCACAATTTTTTTTATGTCATAAATTGTCTATATATATATATATATATATATATATATATAGAGAGAGAGAGAGAGAGAGAATTTATGACCACAATGTAAATAGTTTTATTTTAGTTTCAACCCATGAATAATAATAATAATAATAATAATAATACGTTTGCTTTTTTTCCACGGGGTGTGTTTCAGCACGGATCAGCAGCGTGTTGGTCGCCTCAGCTTGAGCGACATGCCGGTTAGGCCAGACAGCTGCTTTTTTAAACCCCACTGATAAGGGCCGCCCTGATGCTGAACATTGCAAATTGGAAGTGAAGATTGTCTTCTCTTTAGACTTTATCTTAAAGCAGTAAAACAAGAAGCTGTGACTACAACTGCAGCTATTGATTTTGCCATTTCAGCAAATTAAGAACAAGACAGCAAAGCCATTAAACCATCCAGTAATTGCCATGGGTACTTTTTTGGTGAGGCTGAGGCTGACATTTAAATCGGACCCTCGCCCCCCGGTCAAAGCCAGCACCTGACTGTCAGCCGTCCCCTGATTATTCAGACGGATTGGGGGTAAAAAAAAAAAAAACTGTCCAGACATAAATATGTATACATGGCAACCTGGACGAGAATTCATCACTCAGTTTATGCATTCAGAGTGTATCACTGACATATGAGCTTTCGGACTTATAATATGGCTCACATTATTATTTTTTTATTTTCTAGTGATACAGGCATGAGGCCATCTACAAAGCGATATAAAGAATTATGAAGGAGTAAAGAATTTGAATAGTGAAGGATGAAATGAAGGAGTGTGAGGTTTTAATATAAAATTAAAGCCTGTGTTGAGATTTGTCACAAAACAAACCCAAACATGATGCTATGATGAAGCTTACATGCATATGCTGATCAGTGTAATATGATAATATTATTTTAAATCATTACAGACATATTGCTCTTTCATGTGTCATGACAAAACACATATTTTAATACACAGTTGTGTGTGTGTGTTTTTTTTAATGTTGTTTATAATGAATAATGAAAAACCAGAGCAAAGATGATTATGCTTAATGTAGCATCTGGTAGCATTTTTTTTTTTCAGTAAAATATTTAGAGAAAAAAAACCATCCAGTCAAATCTAGCAATGCATTGCAAATTCAAAATACAGCACTTAAAAAAGGGAAGCAGGAAAAAAAAAATCAAAGGTACGAAGTGTGCGAAAGGGCCTTCTAATTCACTGAGGGATATTAGGGCGCCTAATTGGTACAAGTGCAAATGAGTTCTTCTCATGTGCGCAGAAGGTGTCAGTCTAAAAGCCTTGGCTGCTATTGAATGAGCAGAATGGCAGCCAACGTGCACGAGAATCTCTCCAGCTAATTCGTTGATTGCCCCTCGGAACTGATGGCTGCTAATTGTTAGGTGATTAACATGGAGTAGTAATTATGTTAGCCCAAGGGGGCGATTAATGTTTCAACATGTCATATTAAGCACTGAGCGTGGCTGCTCTTTGCCTGTGGATTTGGAGACAGATGGCATATTGTCAACAGCAGCGTGGTTTAGTTTTGAAGAAGAAAAAAAAAAGTGCGCCAAGGGAGCTGGCCTTTTGTTTCAGCCTCATTAATAAGATGCTAATTGTCTGCAATTATTTACAACATTACAAGCTGAATAGAGACGTCAAGTGGCTGTGACACTACTGCGGTCCTGCGTGCATTCACAATGAATACGATGGTTTGTAAAAGAAAATATTTCCCTAATATAAATCTAGCATCTATTTAAATTAATACTAAACATAAAAAGGCTATTTTTTGTATTTTTTTAATCCTGTTGACTGGTTTAGTTAAATTTCAGGCGAAGTTCATTCGTCATGCCCTAATATTATTTATTATTGTCATATACAGTATCCATTGCTGTGGGTCGTGCTTTTGTTACACACATGAAGACAATAAAATGTGGCATGCATGACTTTCTAAACTCTGAAATGATCAAATCACTCACACAACCATGAAGATTTCACTTTCCAGAGCTAAGCGAGTGTTTAAGATCTCCTGTTATGGGGAACACATGCCATATGCTAAAGTTAAAACCGAATGTACAGCATTAACATATGCTTTCGCATTAGGGGGATTTTTAGTGAAACATAAGATTTTTCTATATATATATTTTTTTTCTTTCCTCTCTCTTTTTATGACCCTACCTATATTATATGCTGATTTATCTAATGATTGTTAATAGAAAATGGGATTCCTTATGGGATAAGTGATATTAGGACGTCCTTTTGCTCCAGGATTTTGCATCAGGATTTTTGCTTATTTCTTATTTCGTCAAAATCTTAAGTTATGAGGCATCATGTGCTAAAACGATGAATTCGCTGTGACCCTTCATTTCCTTTTCCCAACACAAAAACGTCTACCTTTCGTCACACTGCTGCAAATCCATTTCCCCTCCCGATGGCTCGGGGAGGCGCTTCAGTGCCAAAAAAAAAAAATGTTTTTGTTTGATGTACATTTCCATCAGTGTAATCCTGAACTTTGGGAGATTGAATTGCGGCGAAAAACGGCGAGGGAAAGATAAGGCCTCCTACATATTCAAGACTTTTACAGTAGATCGCAGGGACTCTGAGTGTCTCCCCGCCTCAGTCAAAGGTGGAATTAATTTCAGCTGGCAGCATCATGCTGTGGTCATTTTGTGTGAAGAGACATGTTGTTATTTTGATTTGGCCATTACAGCACCAAAATGACCACTCAGCATGGCGGCTTCTTCCAGCATTTAGATAAGCAGAGGGGGAGAAAAAAAAAAACAAGGCAAAAAATATAAAATTACAGCCATTGAACTAGATGTACAGTGTACTAGAAAAGGATATAGGCAAAAAAAGAGAGATTTTATTAAAATAAGAATAAGGGCAAACTATAGGAACAGTCTGAAATCTTAGTTTAATGACAAATTATTTTCTCCTATACATTATATTGTAGTAGTTACATAGTAAGTTCAGAAATTAAGACATGTACATATATAAACTATTAATTTATTACAGTTATTCAAAATATATCCCAAGTACATGATCAGCAATCATGTTCAGTATGTCACACAAAGTTTTTTTCTCTTCTTTCCTATCTGTAATATTTCGTATTAAGCTTACAACATACAAATGTAGAGCCACGCCATTTCTGACATTTCATTCATATAATCTGCTGTGTCATTAAATTAAAGTTCCTCCGTTAGATACCAGGAATATAGCCCGAAGTGGTTTTCTTTTATTTTATTTATTATTTATTTATTTCCATCTTTTATTTCATCTTATAATTTGCATACTAAAAAAAAAAAGAAAAAAAAGAGATGAATATTTTCTCATGAAAGTAGAAATTGGCCAAGTAATTAAAAAATCGAGATTAAAATAAATGTTCCCCTTGATGTAAAAAAGATTGTGGGTTAGAATAATCAGTGATTACATTTTAATCAGCTAGAAAATGGGGGAATGTTGAGTCTGGATTTTATTAAAAAAAAAAAAAAAAAAAACTTACACGAGTGCAATACTTTGGTGTTGTAAGAAGCTTAAAGCACAGATGTGTTGATTTAGGTTGAAAAATGAAAGGGGTTTGATGTGTTTCATGCCGGATTATCAGCGTATGTTTTGAAAAGAATTGAAAAGAGAGATCATGGTACAACATTTCGTCCTTATATAGTGTTGAGACTAATTGCTATTTTGCTCACAGAATTTATCACAATCACAAGTTTGTGATTGTGATTTGTGTTGCTTATTTATTTTAATTTTTTGCACTTCAACTATTCTAATAAGCGCTGCTGCAAAATTAGTATGTTGTAAACATACATTCTTGGAAATAACATCAATCTCTATATATGTTGTTAATGTTTAAATTCCACGCAGGCTTCAATTAGCCACAAAAGCAATAATGCTAAAGGCATTTCGAGATCCTTTATAGATTTTTTTTTTTTTTTTTGTCTTCACCTCCTCTGCTGTCGAGGTGTTACAAACGGAACATTCCGGTCTTTATGTTTCAAAATTGGTTTCACACTTCCCTAACAGTTTGTTCAGCTAAATCTGGCCATGATGTATCATTATCACATCTTTCGGAGGAAATCTATAGGATCAATACATTCTCTAGCTAGCGGGCTTTGGCTTGCTTACATGCTGAGCGGCTTGCTGCACCACAAGTCAAGAACATCGAGCCACGGGCAAACCGCAGCCTAACACAACCGCTGCCTGCTCGTCCTCTTCATTCAGAGGAAATAAGGCAAGAAATATCAGGAGATAGTGCCGGTCGATCAGACATTCTGTGGGAGGAAAGTGCACTTTCCACTTTTTTTTTTAAAGCCAATTGCTGCCTTACTGTATAACAGCCCGATTCCTTGCCAAATATCGATACCGTTTTAGAATCAAAATCAACTGCTTGATCAACAAATAAGCATAATAACGGACCGACGAGATCCTCGTTCTTTTAATCGCGATTGCATTTATAATACAGCACACAAGCTCAAGGACAGATTGATCAAACAAGGCTGTGACATTTTTTTTCTTTCTTTCTTCCTTTTGTCTTCATTAATGTGCTCTGGTCAGGCCGAGCCAAATGTTGAGCACTTCGCAAGTAATTACCGTCCAATAAACAGGTCAAGAGTGAGTGCGGCCACAGCTGCTGCCATTCGTGGTGGCAGACACTTCAGCCCGCTAAGCTTCAAGTATTGATTGGCCAGTCTGTGACATCTCCTAAGCCATGTCACCCAAGTGAAAGAAGACTCCAAATTGACCAGTAATAAAGTGTTGGAAGTTGTGGCCGCTTCCTCCTGGGACTTGTTCATGTGGAGGAGAGAAGGCCCCTCCTTTCGCACCATCAATCCTCCCTGAAGGCTCAATATAGTGCTAAATTAGCCAAAGGGAGAGCAGATAGACCACTAGACATCTGTTACAGACCCTTGACACACTTTTCCACCCTGGTCTCTTATTTAAATGGCTCTGTAAAACAGTCAAAAAAAAAAAAAAAAAAGAAGCCTGGAGGACTGTAATATCAGGATTTACAGCTGAAAAGAGCCAGATTCAGAGAATCAGTTAAATCCTGAATGACAGGCCTTCAAGTGAAGGAGCGGTGATCAAGTCCGCAAGGTCCTTTCATTAACATGATCACGTCCTGATGGGCGTATTCCTCTTTATTCACCAAATTCTGAGAAATTGTGAGACGTGTAATGCACTGTATATTGATTAATGATGTCATCAAATCACTACTGCATGTTTTCCAGAGAGGATAAGATTCAATTATCGAGGTTCATGTACATCTTGGAGAGTTGTTTATTTTCACAGGTTGGCAATCAGCCAGCAGATAGAAAAGAGAGAAAAAAAACATTAAAAAAAAAACGTCTGATCAGAAGCTTGCTATTGAACTCTGATCTTGATAGAGAACTTCATTTTTTAAGGTTTTCATCCTAACCTACTGTGAAGGTAGCAGATGGCATTTAGAAAACCCACATGCGATCTCGCTGATCATGTTCTCTGACTTAAAATATAGCATTAAACGTGTAATTACTTGCGCAGATGCAATGTCTGTTTCTGTTGATTTCATTCACATTTCATTTTATTCTGACATATTTTCTAGTCAGAACAAACTCCAGCCTCCAGCCTCCAACAAAGTATCCATGCACTGAATGGCTGCAGTTAATTATAATTATTTTTGTTATGTGTCATTATGGTGTAGTTATTATGACATTGATTGGATGTAAATATTCCTTTTCCTTCCAGTGATCAAACCGTAGTTAGATGGATAGCTTTATACTGAAAATATGATCACGACGAACAGGAGGAATTCAGGAAAACCCCAAAGTGTGAGGGAGAATGTGTTAGAATGATGAACTTCCCAGGCTGTAGGTGATCGACTGTGTGAATATTTGGAGGCTGGATAAACACTCGCTTTTTGCCACTCAGCTTTGTAAACATATTCCAAAAGAAAAAAAAAATTAAATATGTCATTGTAATGTATACAGAACCAAATGTTTAAGTGTTTAGGTCGAACCTGCTGGATAGCATTAGCACACATTTAACAAAGGGTAAGTAGCTTACCATTGTGATAGCAGGTTTATATATATATAAAAAAAAGAAAATCTGTAAATATACTGTATACCTCACCGTGCTCGACTCATGTCAGGCTTGTAATTTTTTCTGATCGGACTTTGAAATGGGCTTTTTTGGGAGTTGTCAAGTTATACATAATTTGACAACATATACACAGATCCACACAAGCCTGGCTTCTCTTTTTGTCTTCTTTTTTTTTGTCTAAGGATGCCTGAATAACGACCTCTAAAAGCATTACTTTAAATTATATGCTGTTTAAATGATAAAGCACTTGATAGCCATGTCATTGACAAACGTGTAAACACAAAGTGACAGAACTGGAATGAGTACATAATCACTTCTGGGTGTAGTTACTTTCCTGCACCCTCCAACCAGTTCTCTTCCAGAACACACTGAATTTATATACGCCCTCCTTGTTTCCACCCACTGTGGTGGAAAAAAAGAGAGAGAGAGAAAGTGAAAAAAAAAACTGCCAGTAATTGCTGGCTATTTCATGTTGATTCTGGTACTTTTTCTGATTGCGCTGTCCTCCTCGTTCACGGGCGAGCGGTCACGTAAGCGCCTTAGCTGACTCCATATCAAAGAGCAGCGAGCATGGACGCTGTCGGTGTAAAAGCGGAGAGAGGCATACAGCATGAATATTTAATCCCGGGTGACGGGTGCTGGACTTTTGCTTTGTCTTCCTTTGGATTATGCATTTAAAGCTTCAGGAGATTAATGGAACTGCAAATAGAAGAAGGCTTTCTCTTTCTTTCTCTCTTTCTCTCTCGCACTTTGGCCATATCTCAAAGATAAATGAAAGAATTACCATACATATATCTATTCCAAAACACTGCGGTTTGTTTAGCATTTGGAGCAGCCAAAGGAATCAATGTGTTTTCATTTAGAATATGAGTTTTTTTATTATTATTATTTTTATTTTTTTTTGCCCCTAAAAAAAGTAATGTATTTCATTTCCCATCGTGTAGGGATCCAATTTTTTTGTTTGAACGTACTGTGGATTTAATTAGAAATCAGTAAAATAGCAGCCTGCATTTAAGGCGATGATAGCTCAGTTTCTGCTCATTGATTTTGCATTATTGCTAAAGACGTACCATGGTTCCACTCCACACCAGGGGTCTACTGGGAAAAGTGGGAGAGGGAGTCATGATGTATTAAAATGATTCGCAAAAATCAATTGTTTAGTCTTGTATAAAAAACGAGCCATATACGATGTGTGTGTGTGTGTGTGTGTGTGTGTGTGTGTGTGTTTCATTTTATCATAGACAGGCATGTTCAGGTCAAACTTTTTTTTTTTTTGTCTGCATATTAGTCTGGTGTTTTCCTTAGATACGGAGATGTGATGTGGAGAATTTCTGTCAAACAAAGAGCACTATGTTTTAAGGTCTGGTGCGTGAACAAGAATATGATGTTGCATTTCATGTTTCCTTAAATGTAGGTCCTGTGACTGATGTATAACTCTTACACAGTAATCAAGAAGATATCAAAAAAAAAGACAACCCTGAATGCTGCTCATTAACATATGGTGTCGTAAAATGAAAAGTGGCAGTCTTTGATGTCCAACCCCAGACATTCAGAGACGCATTTCGGAGTAAACTGCACCACCAATCTCTCTGAATGGGGATTATGTAAATCATCTGCACAACTTTGAAGTATTTAGAGCAGTGTTGCAGCAACTACAGTAATTATCACCGATTGCACAATGGCTACAAAAGCTACTGCAGTTACCTCGGTGTTAATGAGGCTTCCGGAACAATGATGCGGTTTAGCAGATCTTAAAAGTTATACACCCCGTCTTGGCCCGACTGCGCTCTTACAACACGATACACTTTCGCAGCTGGCGACAGCAAAAATTTTTTATTTGATCACCAAAGTGTCTGCTTTGATGATCTCGAAGCCTTGTTAGGGTCGGTGTTATAGTGCGACTTTTTAGCACTTACATGGACGTGAGGTGTTAAGGGTTCGACTTCACACTCGGGGCCGGTACCAAGCGAACTCAGTTTGATTGCCACAGACTCAGAATCTAATCACTTGCAGGAAGTTCAGATTTAAACCAACACATAGAAAGAGGAAATTAAATCCTAGATTTAGTGATACAAAAAAACTTGAATCATTTATTTAGCTCCAGCTCCATGTTCTTCATATATTAAAAAAATAAGTTTATATGAATTCTTTTTTGTTGTTTTCTATTATTATGTGCAGTATGAAAAAAAACCCCAAACAAACAGAAAATTAATCAACATAATCAGATTTTCAGATTCGGATTTGACAAATGGACTAATAAGAAAATTAGGAATTTCTGACAGCTCCTGGGAGTTTAATACTGCTTTAATTCTTACTTATTAGCTTTAGTGTAGTTACTAGATATGCGGTAGTAGCTACTGTCTAATGTGTTATAATAATAATAATAATAATAAGGTAAGACATTAAAGGCCATAAAATGATTTCATATTTCGCATAGTAGTACTAGTAAGTGGGTTTTCTGCTTTAATACACCATATTATCTCATATTTTTTTAAACAGCCTAGATAGTAATTCCAGTGAACACTCTCTTAAGCCAAAAATCAAATTTGGTGTGACCGTAATTATTCCAATATTAAAACTTTTCATCCGCTCACCCCGAGCTAGACAGAAGCCCCTTCTTCAGCTTTCCTTAAACGCTCGATAAAGCCGCGTGTCGTTTTCGAGTAGCTTTGATTGTAAGGTGAACGACGTAATACTATATAATCCAGTAGTCTATAAAATCCATGGACATTGCAAAAACATTACCCTTAGAGCACTCAAGCTGCAGGGCCGACACCTCCAGGAGAAAAAGAAAAAAAAAAAAAGGTCTTGTTTTGGCAAATTTGTGAGTACTGCCACTATTACGCTGATCAATACCCACATGTCCGTGTATTGATCCTCACGTCTGTGAGGGAACTTGGGGGAATGGATCTGTTTGGGTTTTCATTTAGACCACACATAGGGATCAAAAGAGTGCAGCGCTAAAGAGACAAGTGCAGGCGTTTTGCTCGAATGCATTCGCTTGTCGGGTTGGGTGGAAAAAAGTCGTTTTGCTGATTAATGTAATATTTTTTATTTTTTCACAAACGGAAAGCCAGATGTTCGTTTCGTAACCACAGCGCTTTTGAATCCTCATATCAAATATCAATTCATTTCCTTTAACAGGTTTAATATTTTATTAATGCCCTCATATAAATACGTTATCGTTATCGTTTCTATAGTAACAGCTGATTCACGGGGATAACCTCTGGGTGTAACAGTGTAACATCACTGCATCGTTGATTATTTTCCAGACCGCACAACAACGTGGAATCCCCGCTCACACACAGCGTTATGTAATGGAAGAACAGAAGAGCGTTCGTGACCGACTACGGCGCATGTTTAGAAATCAGTTCCTATTTGTGACAGACCATTTGATAGGAGTTGAGATTATGTAAACACTCATCGGATCATAATTCCTGCTAATTACCTAAATGTCAAGTGAAGCATATTCCAGGCATCCAGACTAAATTAGCCTGTATGTGTGTGTGTCTCTGTGAGTGAATGTGTGCGCGCGTGTGTTCTTCCATCCGCCTAACCCCCTCCTTCGACCCCCCAGAGGGCCTTGAGCTTCCTCATTAATCTCGGCACGACAGCCCTTGACCATTTGACAGTACGTGTGACTTCCGCAGAACATGGCTTCTGGACAAAATCACCCACTGTGCCAGCCACATGATGATGGAGACTATTCCCAAGTTTCCAAAATGGCTTAGATGTCCTGAATTGGCGACACTTTGAAGTGGATTCCTGTTAAATTGACTGACGTTATTACTATTCCAGGGTGTCACTTACCTGACAACCGACCAAACATGGACGGAAACCAATTAAAAATCTTCCCAAGGAGCAATTTCCTTCTGATTAACAGGAATAAAACATGCAATAAAACAGAAAAGATGCATTATTATTTGTATAGTACGGTGCAGTATTTTAATAGCACTATCTATCTATCTATCTATCTATCTATCTATGACTTTGTGTGAGTATATATCTTTTATCGTCTCATATGTGTATTTTATGCCTACTGTTTTATTTTTAGTATTTGATTTCCACCTGATATTGGTACTAATACTAAACCATGAATATTAATAGAGGTTTGTGCCCTATTTGATGCATTTTTAACGTTTTAACATACAAAGATACAGATATTTTTCAAACAATTCAGACAATTATTCACACAAAAATCACTTACGTTACAAATACACATTAATAATATCAATAACAAAGTACCTATATACTATGTGATAAACAAACAAACAAATAAATCAGTCCTAAAAATATGTTAACGTTATATGTAATGGGTTACGGGATCAGGTTGATTTCTGTAATATCTGATATTTTGCTTATAATTTTTCAGCCCAATACTGATCCTGAGTATCAGATTATTCCCAAATGTCTAAATACTATTTAGTTTTTTTTCAGTAAATTTTTTTGTTTAGTTACACAGATTTTGAACAGAGTTTTTTGCGCTATTATAAAGAAATTGGCCACGTGCAGATACAGATAACATTTGCAACATATAAGGCTGGGCAATAATATGGTATTAACGATAATACTTTGGTATTAAAGTAGTATTGTCAGTTTAAGATTTAACCTCCTCACTCTGTGACACACACACACACACACACACACACACACACACACACACATATACCTCTGTTTGTGGCTGTTAGTTAAACCCAGCCTGGCCACGATTCTCCCTCAATGTTTTAATCATGATGTGCCTTGTTTGTAATTATAAACACTGCAGAAACACATATATCAAAGGTGTTTGATGGAATTCAGGCCTATGGGTATCTTTCGCTTGCTTTGAAAATGGCCGCCATCAACATCAAACGCGGGCCCTCTTTTGAGGTGTCCATGTTGCCATGTTTGCATATACTGTACCTCGAAGGCCTCTGGCTCTGAACAGCAAGGTCACCACATTTGTTGTAAAATAGTACCTATAT
>JAOVVA010000027.1:1964375-1985181 GCA_028565275.1 Leiocassis micropogon | reverse complement strand
AATCCTATATTTTGTGACACTTCTGTTCTTCTGCCTCCTTAGACACTGTGTGACTGTGACACCTATTGCATATTGTGAAAATGTCTTGGCATGATAATATTTGCATAATTACCCACGCCTGAGCTGCACTCCAGTCCCTCGACCTCCCATGATTATTAACACCTGTCACACCTGTGTTTGCATAACTGCTCTGTGTGTGTGTGTGTGTGTGTGTGTTGTGCGTGCATACTTCCTAAAGCCCTGATGCGTGTTTACATATATTTATGAGCTATTTTCTACTTCCTCATGTGCTCGGCGTCTTGCGTTGCTAATCCACTGTAACAGAAATGTCAAAGTCGAATGCATTAGCGCGTCCATACGAGCAGAAAGCAGACGCGAGATTAGGACGGAGATCGAAAAAAAAAAAATAAAGAAAAGAAAAAAGCAGAACATTTTTCACAAGTATGCTTAAAGCCAGGTATTTTCTCAGGATTAATGATTAGCATGCTGCAGTTTTTTTTTCCTCTCCCTTTGTGTGTAATATTTTAAGCAGACATAGTTCCGGTAACATAAATAAAGGCAGCAGGTTCGACGCTGAAGGTGACTAAAACGCGGCGTCCGCCGATGACTCCTTTTAAATGACGTTACAGAATCGGGCGCAATCCTGTCGAGCACAACGGCCACATTTACAGCAGTTAATGTGCAGATTCATGTAAAGAGACAATGGTCAGCATTCCGAACGTTCACATCCCACTCTCTCTCTCTGCATTTCTCTCTCTCTCTCTCTCTCTCTCTCTCTCTCTCTCCCATTTTCACTCTCTCTCTCTTTCTCTATTCTTCCCTCTGAGATTGAGCTCAGCAAGCCATGTCGGGTAACTGAATGCAACAGACCAATAGGAGGCATAGGTAGACCGTGGAAATTAGAACTGCTGGAAATTTAACAAGACGACGACCCTCTGGTTCTCACAGAGCAGCAGATACGACAACAGGAACATTTCGAATGTGTTACAGTCCAGATGATAAGCATTCGCATTAACTAGGGAGGTTGTGATGACAATTTAAATTACAGTCATTAAATTACACCACTACATTTACATCAGGATTTTGTTTCATGTCTGTATTATTATTACCACTGCAATACATTATTCAATAGTTAATACACCAAATTATATGAATTGTTCATTTGTAAAGGGTTTTCGAAGAATGAAATAATTCAGAAATGTAACAGCAGTCACTAATAACGTGATGCTAATCTTATGTCCGATCCTTTACAATTTCATATACATACTGTATGTTCCGTAACAGACAACATGGAAATCATAATGCAGTGTCTTGTGTGATACAGTTTCATGTTAAATAACCAGAGCAGAGAGGTCACACTGCTAATACTACTACACACACACACATACACACACACACACACACACACACACATGTGTACATACTGTATGACTCACTCCCATTTACATTCCTGCATGTTGTGACTAAGCGTAAGCCAAGACGCGCCAGGGCCCGAGTGTTGTGAAACAAAGAGAAGAGTGTGTAAGGGGAGTGCGAAGACATGGTTAATTATGCCAGCTGCCACGGCGCCTAGCGCATGGCCTTTAATTTATGACGGCAGGGGGAAGAAGGGAACGTGTTCCTGGAGGACGGTGACGATGAGGCCGGAGACAAGGACCGAGAGAAATGAAGTCAGGAGGCTCAGGAGGAGTCAAGGACCTTTGAAATGATAGAGTGGGATTATCAATAAAAATCAGCTGCCTTGGAAAGGAAAAAAAACAAAAAACACGGGAGCCGTTCCACTCTTGAAATAACGCTAGCACCTGAGGCAGTAGCAAAAATAAATCTAATATGTGTGTGTGTGTGTGTGTGAGTGCATATTTATGTATGGATGGATGTATTTTTTTTTTCCGCTCTCACACTGAATAAATTATAATCGTACATATCAGAGACAAATATTTGTTTTGCTCAAGTATGCATCCTAAACTCTATTTATAATAAAAAGCACAAACAAACAAAGATAAAATACTGTAGCTTGCATGAAATGCAAATCTTGTGTCGTGTGTTTGACTATGTAAAGTAGTCCTTTCTGTTCCCTCAAGTGCCCTTCTCTTCCCTCAGTTTGCATGATTCTGCAAGTTTTAACGTAACTACAGAAGAAATTAACAACAACAACAACAACAAAAAAATTTTTTCTCCTGTGTCATGGGGCTTGGATTGAAATGCCGTTGCTTGGAAAATTCAGCCGAGCCTTTCTGAGCCTTTCTGAGAGGCACAGCGGAGCTTCGCACCTTCAGCCGAGACAGCAGCATGAGAAGGCCTCGGGCAAGGAAAAGTACGTGATCTGATTCATGGGCCGTGAAGAGAGCAGAGGACGAATCACATTTTCTCCCTCCCTCGATCCCTCCCTGCTCAGGTAAAACAGCAAAATAGGCAGTGTTAGGGCCTCTCTCCTGTGACTGGGCCACGCTCACCATAATGCCCGCGCTTTAGACGCTAAGGTCCACAGGGCACTCGGATCAGGAAACGCTCCGTCCCCAGCCGCCCAGCCCCGCCCGCCCCGCCGCGTTTGTTACCTAGTTCTGTGTCAGAAAATTTGGCCACCGAGGGAGGAACGCTTCAGCTAGAGATTTCATTTATTTCCCTAAACATACATTAAGCCATTGTTTCTGTTCGCCCTCCCCTCTTTCTTCCTGTTTTGCCGCAGAATCCGGTTGCCTGGCTAAGATGAATGGCGAGTGTGTAAAGGAGTTGACACCACAACACTTACTGGGAGGCAGCGCAAGCGGCCCCGGGTGACCTGCGATTCAAGCCCCAGATTATGGTTGTTCATTGTTTGTTTCTCCACTTCGCTGTAGTCGAGCTGCAGCCTATCGCAGTGGCGTACGCTCAAAGTAAACCTTTCTCCTGCCGGGCAGATTGATCAGATCCGATTAGACCGGTTTGAGTCACAGGAGCCGAGCCGTTCTCCTCCTTAAACCTGTGTTTAATTACAGCTATGTTGTACAAAAATGTAGTTTTTGTCGAGCAGCCATCATTTCGACACAATAAATATCTTAACCAATATTTAAAAAATTATTATGAATCTTTTAACTTGAAGCTACACATCCCTGTTTCTAGTTTATTGTATTTACCGCATAATTTGTAGTATTTATTATTAATAATATGCTTATAAGACTCATAACTTACTAGTAAGCCAGGGGTTAATATATCGATAGGTCTGCAACACGAGCAGTTTGTAGATCTTTGCGGTTTAAAACAGTCATCCGTCTCCTTTTCTGTTCCCATGATTCTGAAAGTATTAATGTATTATTCAAACATAACTCCAGAAGAAATTAATCAAAACCCATTGAACCACTGGTGTGTCATGGGGCTTGGATTCAAACACTGTTTTCCACCGCCTGGAAAATTACAAATTTAAACCAGCCTTTCGTCACCGGTTGTTATTCAGATTTACCTTTAATGTGCATAGGGTATTAAAAAAAAACAAAAAAAAAACGACATGTTTAAAAGTGTAACCTTTAAACGCCTACTGTAATGTACACGCGACACTTTGTTACAAATCCACTGTTTTCTAATTTAGCATTTACATTTTAAATCTGTACCCAAGGATTAAAAAAAGAAAAAAAGATGTTTCTCCTTATTTTCTATATGATTATACGCCCTGTATATTGCAGGCGATGTTTTCTCCTGGCCAGTGATCAATCAGAGTGTGGTATATGACAGGATTTCAGTTTCCACAGTTGCTCAGAATAATGAAGGCCTTGCTGTTGCTGCTGGCTCTGAAATGGGCCTTTAGTGACAGCGCCAAACCGACACGAACACGAGCTCTTCAGCTCGCGTTTTTATAAGACGCATAGACAATCAGCACAGGTAGATTTTATCCGATCTTGCCCTGCTCCATTTTCTAAAAAGATTTGTATATGTCATGCTAAACAGACAGTAAAGCAATGTTTTTTTTTTTTGTTGTTGTTTTCTCAGCACGGCTTACATCCTGCTGTTGCTGATGTGATCGCAGGCCGGTCAGAGCTCGAACAAAGAGGTTTTGGGCTTCACATGAACAGCAGGTGTGCTTCCCCTCCGAGTCAATTTCCTACCTACGGTGGCTCGCTCTCTCTGCCTTGATTTCTCACCTCGGCAATATCCAGCGCTGATATTCCAGCCTCTTTCGAGGTCACGCCATGCATCTGCTTTCCACCGCTCGGAAAGGGGAGGGGACCTATCTTCGGGGACGCGGCACTCATCGCCGTGTTTTGTTTTCCGCACCTTTCGCCATATTCCCAGTGCAAGATTGTTGCTCTTTGGGTTTGTCTTATTGTTTTTTCACCACCGGTGGCCAGTTTCATGCAAACCACTTGTAATTCCGTTATGTGTTTAAGTGAAATATTATCATCACATCTCTTTTTTTGGGATGGGATCCTTTTTGACAGGAATGGTGTGACTTTTGAGGCGGTAGAAATGAAGTTTTATTATTTGCATGTGTGGCAGATGCTGAAGGAGCTCTGCTGTAGTATATGGAGCTGATCTATCGTCTCTTTATTTTACAGTATTAAGGACTTGAGTTAAGTAATTATTTGTTCATTGCGATGTTTTTGCAGCTTTACTATTTTTCTTCTTACTATTATTATTATTATTATTATTATTATTAAAATGCACTATTATTACTACAAAATCTGAACTTGAACAAGGTGACAATGACCTACTTAAACTATAACTTTTGCAGACTATATGCACTTTTTGGTAAAGTCAGTGTTTGAATTTTATTTTTTCTACTTACTGTATATGTAAACACTATATAAATTATTATACAATTAGTAGTACGTAATATATGTGCATAAATAGCTAATTTATAAACTCAAGTCCAATTTATATTCACCATGTTAATAGTAATAATTTATAATGGCATTTGCTGTGTTTACTTAGACCTTAATATGGCGCTAATAATTGAAATAATAGCCCAGTCAAAACAATAATAAATAATAATAGTATATTTTATTTATAAATAAAGCCTTTCAAGACACCCAAGGACATTTTCAAAAAAGAAAAATGAACAATAATAGTTAATCTGTGTATAATCGAAAAATAAACAAACAAACAAATAATACAGAATGTCCCCAAAATTTTTTACATCATTTCACAGTCTAACAACATAACCAATTTTTTCTCAAATTATCTCAAATTTTAACCAGATGCGTAAAAACTAACTACGTTTAATGTTTTACATGAGGCCAGATTTCATACGAAGTCAACAAGCATAATGTTCGCATTTGGGGGGAAGAAGTTGAGAACATGAGGGGCTCACTGAAAATTAAACGTGTTGGAGCTGGTGCACATATTGAACATTTATGAAACTTATAAAATCTATATTGGTTTGAATATGTTGTTGGAATTTTGATAAATAAATCTTTTATTTTCCAACAAGAAGTCAACTTTTTTTGGGACACCCTTTATAATAATAAACCAGAAAATAAGATGCACAAACACCATAAAGTACTACAGGAATAAAAATTAAATATTAAAGCCATAAAATTAACAATATCATGCTAAAGTCAAGAAAAGAGGAAAAACAAAAACATCCACTAGCAGTCAGTACGATATAGAATATACAGTAGCTGTGCACAGGCCAGACAAAACCGGTAGGTCTTAACTCTGAGTTAGAGGAGCAGTGATGAATATCAGAAGGAGCTCCAAGTTTAAAATCTGCTACCGTAAGCAATCCTGCTGAAGATGATCACAATGACTGAGTGACTTTAGTGAAGTCTTTCTGATTAAATACTGTACATAGGGGGAAAAAAAGGGCCTTCAGTGTTAAAACTATTATTGTAAACTGGAGGCAGTAAGACACCGGAAGCCAGTGAAGCTGAAGCAAGAATAGGTGCCATGTGGTCTGTGGTCTAATTTAGACCGCATGATAAGCCTAGCCGCCACATTCTGCACAATTTGAAGCCAATACAAAAGTTTCTTTGTGATGCTGGACAAGATGGAATTACATTAGTGTGAGATGTCACAAAAGCGTGGACCAAAGACTCCAAAGCACTCCACACAAAAAAAAAAAAATGCATCATGTAACCACCTCGATCGGAGCAGGCCGGGCCGATTCGGATTGCAGGGAAGAAATTTTCAATTAGAGGGAGAGGGTTGTGGTGTGAATCTACAGTATATATTTTTTTGTGTTTTCACCATGTAGGAGTAGCATTAGGTGACATGACGAGTTTTCATGAGGGACAGAAATGTATAAAAATTGCAGGAGATGTATATGCTTCTGAAAAGATCAACAGACATGCAAATATTCTTCCCAGGACACAATGTGGGTCTTCTTCTTTTATTACATGAATTCAATTTTTCTCTAACAAGGGTTGCCAGATCACACTGACACAATCTCGCTTAGGCATCGAAACATCCAAAATAACATCAGTGTTATCAGTGATAGAACTCATCGTGTAATGTATTTATACAGTATAAGCACATAGCTGGTTTCTCTAAAATCACCCTTTTTTTAATTACAGACCTAAGACCTAATTTTCCCAGCCTTGTAGTCCAGTTGGATGCAAAATCGCCTTCTTCTTCTTCTGTTATATTTCAGGCAGAATAAATTGTGCACAGTAGATAAAAACCACTTTGCGCATTTTAAAATATTTATATTCTGATTAAATGCTTTGAGCACATATAGATTCAGCGTCCGTGTAAACATCCTTAATCAGAATGCTTTCAGTCGGAATATTGGAAATAATATCGTCCAGCTATTATACAAAAACTAGAGATGGCAGTGATCCAGTACCTAGCATTGCTATTGGTTATTTTTGTTCGAATTGATTCGATTATATTTTTCTTTTATATTCCATACTACAATTCTCTTAGATTTATTATATTTGTGAAGTTAACTTCAGGCAAGTATCAATATTCAATATCACTCTGATGCCATCTCAAATTCCATATGAGACAGAAACTAGCCGACATTCATTGTTGAAATGTTTATTCTATGCTTCGCTAAAGTTCTGAGACTGAAATCAAGCATTCATGCTCCTTGGTTTTTTTACGACTCGCCATAGCAACCAGCGATGCTCATAGCGACGTCATTAACGTGATGTCCATTACTCTCGAAGTGTCTCGCCCTTGGAAATGAGACTTCCGTAATTCCAGAGCTGTGACAGCGCTCAGGCAAACAGTCAGCCGACGTACAGTTCATTGCATCTTTTACAGGATGCGGCTCAAACAGCAAACAGCACTGTTGCACGACGGCTGCAAAATTCAATGTGCCGCTTTTCTCCTGAGGAAAAACAGCAGCCAGTGGAGGGCACATTGCACTGCGAAAGCTCTGTGGTCAAAATGCCTCTTTTGTCGAAAATACTCCCGCGTCACCGTGACATAACTACACGGTCTACTTATATGCATGCAACCAAACTGAAGAGTTACTGAAAAGTAACTTTAAGAAATATAAAAAAGAGAGGCTAAAAAAGAGCAGGACATCGTACAACATTAAACTTATATATAAATGGATAAGAAGTATGTCATTTATATACCGTTGAATTAGAAAGCATTTTTTTTTCCCGTTGTTTATGAGGAATTAAACATCTTAAGACATAAACCTCTTCTTAATTACACAGTCCCATTACTGATTGTTTTCCTCTAACAGCACAACATGAAGTGTGTACTGTTTGTGGATTGATTTTCCCACTAGGTAATGTCACTCTTTCAATTTTTTTTTTTTGTTTTGTTTCCAGTACGTCATGAAATAAGCCATGCCCCCTTTCAAAGTCATCTTATGACATAACTACATTGGCGAAGGTCCATTACTACTCTCCAGCCGAGACACGATAAAAGTAAAAAGATGAAAAAGAAAAAAACTATTGTAGAAGTTGCTAAACATTTCACTAGTGTCATGATTTAAGCTAGACCAGCTCAGTAGAGGATCTTGTTTTTGTCATTCATAGCAAATGTTATTTGTTATTATAGTATCACCATCTAGCTTAGAACTAATCGCTATCAGATTGGATTTAGAAATCCATTAAAGCAGACTTTAATCTCGTGCTCGAGCTTGTCATCTACTTTTCATATGCTTTGGTCAAAACATGCTTTCATATGAGCGCTACAGTAATCATTTGGAGTCACTTCTACAGATAAACATGTCATGGCAAAAACAAAAACAGGATCTTCCCTTATGTGCACGGGAAAAAAAAGAAAAAAGTACAAAGTAGAAAGCGTGATTAGAATACTGAAGCTCTGTACAAAATGTTCTGAATATGACATGATAGTTTTTCCTCTATGCTTCAAAGCGGTTGTTTTCATTTGTGTTTAATTAAGGCCAAAAGCCTCTGTGGACAGTTGTGCAAGCAGCCACGATGCTTCGTGTAAGCAGCCAGACAAAGGTCACGCTATGAAAGAAAGCCTGAGAGAGAGAGAGAGAGAGAGAGCATATGCAAAGAACAGAAACACAAAAGCGTTAATGTATTAAGCAGCGTGGCTTCACTTTCAAAGGGACTAATTAATAAAACAGGAGTGGCCCTCTCATGTCGCCTGTCAGCCTGGACAAAAGCGGGCCTGTTAAGCCGCGGTCACTCGTATTCCCCCCGCCAGCCGGCTCAAGCTGCCCAAATGATGGGAGGCTCGGGTTTTTTTTTTTTTTTTTTTTGCCACAGGCAAAGCAATCGCTAATCAGCTGTTAATGGGCTTAATTGGACGTTAAAATATCTTAACGTACGAAACAGACGACTCTCAGGCATATGGCCCCTGCACGGCCCAGCTGACGCTCGTCTGAATCAACACGCTTTATTGTTTCACATTAGTCCCTACGATTATCTGATCTCTGGGTTGTTTTGGAAATTTTGCTAAACAAATTAAACTTTCTGGGGAATTATTCAGACAAACAGGGGAAGTACAAAAATCCTGAAACAAGATGAGAAATTAATAAAAATATATACAGTACCAGTCAAAGATTTCGACACACCAGTTAAAAAAATAAAATAATTAAAAAAAAAGGTTGGGATTTTTTCCCCTACATCTAGACCTAATAATACTGGATTTTTTTTTTTGTTCTAAATTATGAAATTACACATACTTGGCATTAAGTAACAACATCCAGTTGTTATTTTAATATTTGTGGAAAACAAACTTATTCAGAGTGACTTAAATTTTTTTATCTGATTATATATCTGAGCAGTTGAGGGTTCGGGGCCTTGCTCAAGGGCCAAACAGTAGTGCTTGGATTTGAATCTGCGACCTTCTGATCAGTAGTCTAGCACCTTAACCATTGAGCTCTAACCCCTGCCCTGTCTTGTGAGAACAGTATCATCAAACTGGCTCTCATGAAGGAAAGCAAGACAAAAGAAAAATAACTCTGAAATAATAGTTATATAGGTAATAAACAATAAGGAAAGACCATAGAATTAGAAAGTGTGTCCAAACTTTTTCCTGGTAGTGTGTGTGTGTGTGTGTATAGATGGAAAATTAGTCCAAACACAAAAACCTTTTGCTATTAATTTTCACTTCTGATTTTTAAAGAAAGCCATCTGTAATGTCTGACACAATTAAGCAGGGGATGAGAAGAAATCCGCCAGGACATTACAACTTTCATTTTCCACAAGATGCTCAGATGATACGAATGAATTTATAGGCGGCTACGCGTTCATTAACTGAGCTCCAAACTGAGCTCCAAAAAATCTATAATTTTTTACTTCTTTGCTCGTAGAAAGATAATACTCGTCAGTATTAAAATGTATTTTTTTTGTTAAGATTCCAGTGTTTGGGGGGGAATAATGTATAACATGAAAACAGCAGATCTGTATTGTTTTTATTTCTCCCATCACTATAACTTGTGTCTCCACCACTGAAGCAATCACAGTGATGTTTTATGGTGTGGTGTGGTGTGGTGCAAATTAATTTCCTGCATAAACCGCACACCACAAAGCCTGTTCCCTTTTTTTTTTTTTTTTTTTTTTTTGCATGATACCAATTTGGCCCTGACCCGAGCCTGACCCCGGGTCTGCATAAAGTGCCTGCGCTGGAGGGGTCAGTGTCGTGTTCCTTCACCCCCCCAAATAAAACACGGCCACAGCAATCTAATAAAGAGCATTATGGAAATGCTCTTTATGCTGTATGCATGTGTGTGTCTGCCTGTATATGGGGGGGGGGGGGTGGTTGTTGTTTGGGGATGAGAGCAGATTCATTCCTCCTGCTGGTTCACTAATGTGTTTGGATGTAACGCCGTATCAGAGCTCGGGTCAGACATAGCGGTCTAGCTGATAGGGGTTTATCATGATGAGGACGATGGATGATATGATGTTGATTTTTTTCCCCTCAGATATGGAAAATGAAAATACCACACTTTTGAGCGTCCATATTGAGTATTACCGAAAAACAAGGAATACAATTTTAAATGACGTGTGCTCAAGTTTCTCTTTTATGAAACTGTAAAAATGTTTTAGCAGCTTTTGTAGAACATCAAACGGCAGCAGATAATTGCTCAGCCCTAATCCATTTGTGTTTTTAGCTTTCTTAGTTTATATATATATATTTTTTTTTTTTTAGTACGTTTTTCTTTCGTAGTTCCTCCCCTTTATTTAGTTGCAGCCAATTCCTACAATCCCTACCTGTCATTAGGACATTCCCCTGAGGACGAAGGCCGTCACGTGGTTCCTCTGAGACATGCGACGCCAGCCAACCACATCTTTTCGAACCGCATCTTTTTTGAAGCACTGTCAGGGGGTCAGATTATAGCGCTATCCTCGCGCTCCTTCCGCATGCACGGACGCCCACGATTGGCCAGAGCCGTGATTGATGAGAGAGCGCTAGAGCTGGCCGCAGGAGGCTACAGCATCACGGACTCCAACTTGCCATTTCCAGACGATAAGGCGAGCTCGTTACCCCTGCACCATATCGAGGGTCTTGTTTTTTGACTAAATGACAGAATCAAACGAATTACATGGAGACTAGAGTGAACACTGCTTATCTATCAATAATGGTGCTTAATAAAATTGCTTAAATGAGTTTTTGAAACTCTTCACAAGACACAAAATCCATCTCTACTGATTCAGACAATGACGTCAGCACAATTAAAGTTCGGCCCCATCAACCGGGCTACCAGTAGTTCTGTGGAGTCATTGTTTGCGAAGTGCTTTGCCCCGTATCGGGTGGAATATTTTGCAAAAAAAAAAAAAAGAAAGCCAATATTTGAATCCTCTGTGTTAATCTAGCTCTTGACAAAGACTAATCCCTCAAATTTGATTCATGAGGATCATTTAGTCAGCTGAAGAGTGACGAGAAGTAGGACGGAGGTTACTGGTGACGGCAGCCAGCCATGTTTTTTTCTTTTTTCTTTTTTTTTTTTCCCTTTCTTGCGCTGTAGGTCAGAAGAGACTCCACATCGGCATAAATGATGTGTTCATCAATGATAATGCTGCTTTCATTTAGAGTGATGATTTATTCCGTGGCTGATACCCCGTGATTGAGAGCAGCCACTGTCAATACGACAGGCAGATGGTCCCGAGACCGCGCAGCTTTAATTGCGCTGATTATTGGAGATCTTTCATAGTTGTATTGACTTGCTGTCGCAGCGCTGTTACTTACTTGATTGTTTCATTATTTAAATGTAGATGGACATGCTGTCGAGCAATGTCAGGGTTAGACAGGAAGATGAGAAAGACCACAGGCCCAGCTGGGTATATGAAATCAACCATCAGGATGAGTTACAGTACGTCTTAGTGCTTTGTTTTTTCGGGGTATTGGCGGGATTTTTAGAAAATAGCACATGCAAATTCTTATAAGGATGTGTGGGGTAGGGGTGCTTAAACTTTTGAAGTTCTTTTCCAGTGATACTCTGGGTAGAAAAATGAAAATGTAATCGCATCCAAAAAATGTTCACATCATTTATTTCACATGGTCGCCACAGATGGTGGTGAAAGTGTGGCTTTTGATTAAATGAGACATTCCTGTTTAGCTTAAAACATAAAAACTGAAATATATAGTGTAGCTTTAAATAAATGATTATTAAGATTTTGTGATGTTACAGGGTAAAAAAGACATGTTTTATGAACTTATGTGGAATGAGATTGGTTGTAACTTCTGCTGAAATAAAATAAAACTTGATGATTGCATCTTTTTTTCTTTGTCTGTCTGAATTTCCTTCTTTAAAGTCTTTTATCATCTTTCTTCCTTTTCTTTTCTTTTCTTTTATTACAGCAATATTACGTTTACACACCTTATTTTCACCCAAATGAAACCTCTCATGTTTGCTATGTCATGGTTACTTTTCTAAGTTCGCTATTTTTGCTTTAACTTACAAGACTGCTGAAACACACACACACACACACACACACACACACATGAAAGGGAAACACAGATACCCTAAAGACCTCCAGGTAAAAACATTACTGCGTTCATGAGGTAAACATGAGCCTAAGATCATAGTACTGCATTATTATCACTATATATCATAAATTATAAACTCACAGCACATTATGCAAGATGAGACGGATTAACGAGTTAAGTGTTTTAAAACTAGGCTTAACCTGATGAGTCGATCGTTTTGTATTAATTAGAGCGATTAATGAAACGCAGGATACAGGGTTTTTTTTCCCCCTCCATGTAGCCTCATTCACATAACAGAAAGCTTTTTCATTTGGCTCCTGGTACTTTATTTATTTTTTTATTTTTCCAGACCGAAAGAGGGAACGGAGGGAGGGAGGGATGTAACGGAGGGGGGGATGTAATTTCTGGAGCGGTATGGCTGCTGTTGCCATGTTGATGTTGATGTATTGCGGATTCATGCAGTGTGAATCTCTGCTGAGTCCCGCCTGGACCTCATTTGCTTTGGGGGCCGAGGAAATGCAATTTCAACTCCAGTCTCCCCACGAACACTGAAAACCAACCGTGTGTGCTGCCGAAATTTCCCACTCCAGGAGGGAGGAATCTTTCCCCGCCCTTGGCCGAACGCACAATTTCATAGTAATGTATTGTCCATATGTATAGACGCTCCATCCAAATAAAATGTAATTTGGAGCCGATCGGGTCTTTCGGTTCTAAATTCGCTGTAATACCGCGCTGGGCACTCGCGCGCGCTCGCCGTACGTTTCAGGCTCTGTTTCTGTCACGCCGTCGCAGGTTTGATCACCTTTTCCTCTGATAAGGTGGAAGTGTTTACTCCTTTTAGCTCGTCTTCTCATTTATAGCCCGAAATACAGTGTGTGCCCGAGGGTTGACCTTTTACCGCAGAATAGCAAAAAGTCAAGGTCATTTCAGTCTACGTATTTAACATTATTCACTCCGACCAGAAAATAAAGGATCCTCTTTGACCATTCTTATTTGATTTGCGAGAAAGGTCAGGCTTGGCATTATTTTACTTCTTAGACTGTTAGGAATGAATCTCTTTTTATGACACGTAAAAGTTGAAACGTTTATACGCTGCAACTAAAGTTCCGACTAAAGTAATATTAAGGGACTTTTTTAAAATCTTTGTATTAAATCCTGTCTTGGATTCACTTGTGTCTATAAAACGTTTCAGACGTTCACTGTTTACTAAATCGACAAAATGCAGCCTACATTAGTTTGGTGAAGTTTTAAGTTTTTAAATTTGTCCAGTCTTCAAAATTGAATAAAAAAAAATTGTGTACGCATGCAGGTGTCAGTTCATTAACATATCATAATTGTAGTCAATAGCTTTATATCAGATTAACATGATCCTTAATGAGTTTGACAATCCATAGCTTTAAAAGTAAATAAATCATACTCAATGTGCAAGAAGAATAGAAAGGAGATCAATGAATGCAAATAAATCAATTAAAAAAGTTATATTTAACCATTTTTCATCAATTATCCATGTCTGATCATAATGATGTGCTACATCACACTCTCAAAAAAAAAAAGAAGAAAAAAACAAAGAAAATATGGATCACATGCACACACTGTATTAAGAGGAAGAACGTGAAGGACAGACCGCCAAAAAATATGGGATGCCATATGGGTCAAAAACTACGGCGGATGTGATATATTGAATTTAATTGGAAGTTAATAGCCGAAACGCATCTTCAGAGCTCAAGTATGAATCCAGATGATGCCAGAATCATCCAGGGAGTCCATGAGAGCAAAACTTAGCCACACTCTCTGGATGGGAGGGGCATTCTCTCGCTCCACCGTCTGTCTCACGTATGCAGAACAGTGTGCATAATAACGCTTCCCTCCGAGTGTGTAACGCTTCCCTGTGATGCAGCATTATCAGCAGTATGAGAAAGATATGATTGGCATGTGTCTCGGTATGAACACGCGCTACCGTTTATCCTTTTGGGTTTTCATGGAAAGGAAAATGGCGGGGGAAAAAGTTAGCGAAATAATTTTTTTGTACCAGAGCTCTAGAAAATAATCTCCTACAAAATCTTTTTACTAACAAGGCTGTTCTCTGTCACGTCATCAGCATCGTTAGCACGACAATTCATCTAGTAAATCTTTGTACCTTTAAATTGATATCACAGCGGATCCGATATCACGGATTGGACAGCATCATGTCAGAATTTTAACCTCTACCTCTGTTGCTTTGCACGTTTTCCCATTTTGCTGACATTCTCTGTAGGCGAGACGTTCTGACGGTGGTGAGAAGGTGACTGGATGTACCGTATCAACTGAGGCGCTCGATCAGTTCTACTTAGTTAAACCGATCCGGTTCGGTTCTGACGAAAGCTCCTCGGATGAACGGTGAAGCATTTCCCCTGCAAGTCGAGCCACTTTACAATTTCAAATGACTGAGAACACTTCACGGGCCCAATGCTTATAGGAGTATTATAGGCTGGTGTGTGTCATGGCTGGTTGTGAGTGCTGCTGAGAGGTGACAGGAGTGTGTTTTGTGATGCCTCTGTGTGCTATCTAACTCACCATATTGCTAAATGAGTCGGCCTGTGGAGCAGAACGTGGCCCAGAGAGGATTAGCCGGGGCCTCTCTGAGCCTCACGCCTGCAAATCAACCCTATTGTCTTGCCTCCATTTGAATAACAATGCAGGATGTAAGCTGACATTTTTTTTTCCTTTTCTTTTTTCTTTTTTCGATTGTACACCATCAGGAACCCGCTGGAAATACACTCGTACGGAGCATATAAATAAAGCCAGGTTGAAGCCAGAAGGCCGGAGATAAGAACCCGCTCAGGCAGGACGGAGTATCCTGCGAATTAAAGGCGTCCTCATCGCCGACTCTGACTCTGCGGAGAGGGCTAACGTTAAACCAAGATGCATGATGAGCAAGCGGGTATCGTTTGTTAATTGATTTGTCGAGAGCGATGCCAGCCGAGCTTTCAGTACAGCTCGAGGCGCGGCCCTTAAATGCATATTGATGTATTGATCACGGGTCGCTGTCCCGAGAGGCGTCCTCACGCCTTTCCCGTCACTCCCGATCAATCGCCGGAGAATTATGCTTTTACATAACAGCTGTTTTTTTTTTTTTTTTCCTCACCTCAAGGATGATGTCACACAGCTGTTTGGGAGCTCTGTCATAATTAGTATCGACCGAAATAACACCTGTAAATAACGTGACCCCAGTGATGAGCAGGCATGTCTAAGAGCGAGACAGGGTTGTGTTTGATTTATGCAAAAATCCGCGACGTCCGAAATGAGTGAGACAATCTGGAATGATGCCTAGTGTCACATCTTCAGTGCAGAAGTGCTGCAGGAATTTTAAAGGAATAAAACATTTAGAGAAACCTTCAAAAATACACTCTTACTTATTCACAGCTTTTACCTTCGACTGTTACTAAATGCTAGCACTGGGTTAGGGTTAGACTCCTTCTATAACTGGTATATCTCCATCTATTGGTATCGTCGCCGTCTTTTCAGATCTTATTACAGACACTATAACTTTTTTAATGCACACGATATTTTTTAAAGATGCAGATTTATATAAAGTCATCGTACGACCTGACCACGAGTATAATCTAAAGAAGCAAAAGCCCTCGGGAGAAGCAGGTCAACAAATTCCTCCATCTAAAAGTCGACCACGCGCAAAATGTCGCCCGCTTTCTTTTCCGTCGGGAAGATCCGTATCATTTTCGCTTCGCAACCGAGGTCTTCAACCTTTAAGGGTGGCAAAGCCATTTCTAACACCTCACTCGTGAAAAAAAAAAAAAAACCTGAAAAGTGCTGCCGATAATGACTCCGTGCAGCTTTTAACAAGATCCCGAAAATTAAATGCAATCAGAGCAGATATCGGTAAGACTTAATGAGATCAGGAAGTATCACTTACATCACTCCGGCAATCAAAGTGAGGGGAAAAGTAGAGAAGCTCGGCACGTCAATTGAACCGCTTCAGGGACGCCCGAGCAGAGAGATTCATTAACGACTCGTTCATTTACATTTTATCACTCCTCCAGCAGACGACAGAGCGAGATGCCAATTAGTTAATGTGTTTGCTTAAACTGCTCACACTTCATAATTAACAAGCAACAGATCATGAGAACAATTCATCAGTTAATGGTTAATCAGAGCAATAATCTCTGTACCGCTGTCAAATAGATTCGACTGCCATGCCACACAATACGCCTCTCTTTTTTTTCTAATTACCCCAGATGGGCCTGGTGAAGAATAGAAAGCATATTTTATGAAAGGAGAATAAAGCGGTTCGACATTCGGTTTTTGTTCGTAATTAATCCAAGATCAAAGCATTAATTACAGCTGTTACTTGAATGCCTTCCTCTGAGTTTCTCATTATGCTGGGAACAATATTTTTGGCAAAATGAAAGCATTTTTCCTCTCTGTCTCTTTCTCTCTCTCTCTCTCTCGAAATGTGTGTGTGTGTGTGTGTGTGTGTGTGTGTGTGTGGGAGAGCAACAGAGGGTCTTTCCATTAGTGCCTTTCAGGCTCCCTGAAGTGTTGATACTCCGTGTTCGATGTGGGATATGGCTCGGTGCCGTCGGACATGATCAGGCATTTCCTCCCACAGCTATCTTTGTTTCTCTCAACCCCCAGATTGGACACAATAAGAAATCGGCGCCGGTTTTTACACTCGGTATCTGTCAAACGCAGATGCAGCGACCTCGGAAGTATACAGGGGAGACGCTTTTTATGGCACTTTTGGAAGGATTTTTTTTTTTTTTTTTTTTTTTTTTTTGCTTTACCAGGCGCAGTAATTGAAAACATGTCCAAATCCGAGGGCCTTTAAATGTCAAGGTCAAGCTTACGAACTCTTGTATGTGTTGATGGTACAAGTGTATTACTAGAGGTAGAGACACCATACACCTGAGCGCAGTGTCAAAAAGAAAGAAAAATTGGTAAAATGCACACGCTTTGTTTTTGTAGGTGACAAGATTGTGTTTTTTCTTTATGTTGATTAGAAATAAAGGTGATCTGCAATTTAATAGTCGTGATTAAAAGTTTGGAAAGGACGCTCCGTCCGGGCCTCGCGGCTCCTCGGCGCATTCGACCTTAAAGGAACGCGACGGCGAATTCACTTAATAAACCGGCATGAAACTTTGGTACAAAGAGGTCCGCGGCGTTGTTTAGGGGGTGGGGGGGTGGGGGGACGAGACGGGACACGGCGGCCACGTGGGACGAAGAGCGGCGTACGCCTTCACAGGAGGCACCGCATGCAGAATTGACAAGAGGATGTCGGGGGGGCGGGGAGGCCAGGATGAATAAAACAAATCTAGGAGTCTGACTGGAGGTGCTTTTAAAAAATTCTGTGTCTTCATTTACGCTGGAGAATAATATAATATCCCTGCAGGAGGCCAGGCCAGAGATGGGCCGCAGTCACACACGGGCAATAAAAAATGAATTAAAAGATGAGGGAGACAGAAAAAGAAAAAGAAAAGTAAAGAAGAGAGGGTTGAAAATAAATAAGGGCCGTGATGCCAAACGTCAGGCTTCGCTTTTTCATCGCACAAGGTGGCAAAAATGGATCACACCATGCCTTAGAGAGTTAACTTTTTTTTATTTTTTATTTAAGTTTTTGTTTGTTTTTTTTATTTTTACTGTATTCATGGGGGGAAAAAAGCAAACTTTATAATAGAAGTTGAAAGATAAATCCACACCCTGTTTTTTTTTTTTTTTTTTTTTTTTTGACACAAATGTGTGAAAACCAGAAACCTGATATTGAGGTGGACTGGTATGGACACGCAGACCCACCGCCATGATGAAAGCCAGCGAGCTTTGCTCTTAAGCCTATTATCAGCTGGCACAGTATTTTTTCCCCCTTTTCCAGGGAGCACCGAGCCACACCTTCGCTCCTGCCAGCTCCTGTCTGGATCTGAAATAAAGTGCGAAATGATGCTTTCGTGAAACGATTCGTTTCCACCTCGGCTTAAGTGGCCACTGGGCTAACTGGAAACACATTGTGTGTCACGTACATGGATTTGCATGCGCAGTGACAGAGAGTAGACACACTCGAGCAGTGTGTGATTGTGTGTGTGTGTGTGTGTGTGTGTGTGAATAATTGGCTTGACGAGTATATATATACTGCTACACATCTGATAGTGAAGTTTAAAGTGTGAGTGCTAATGTCTTTCTACACACATTAATAACTGACTGTACAATCTGTAAATGCAGCCCCTGTAGTGTTTACTAAACATTTAATTGTTTTTTTTTTTATAGTAATCTGCTTTCTCTTAAAATCCCAGATTTTTGTCATTCGCCCATTCCTGGCTACAAGATGCTGTGTATCTTTCCTAGCACATGATTTCTCAGACACACACACACACACACACACACACACAGATATGAAGTCACTAATATCAGACTTCATCCACGTACACAAGTTTAAATGACCCCACAATGGGTTAGTGTCACTCTGATTGACACTCGTACAGCACGGGCAGTTTTTTCTCTTTCTGAATCCTGGTCACAACCGTCGGCTGACGGACACCATCGTCAGGTCTCGAACCTGACACAAAGGTGGTGAGAGCTTTTTCTGATGCGTCACTCAGGAGTCGTTCTCTCTTTCCAGAATTATTAATCGAGATACAGCACGAGATACAGCACGAGATACAGTATATCGACAGCCATCTTAGATGTATTTTTATTTTATTTTATTTATTTATTTTTATGTGAGTATGAAATGATGTACGGTTGCACATCAGTCATATAAGTATAAATTTTGCTGAGGCTCAGTGTGAGAGGACTGAAGACCTATGAGGTCATTAACCCTATCCTCAAGGTAGGGAGCAATTTTAGGCAAAACCCACAGGCCCATGTCTAGCTCAGACCCGTCTTCAGAAACTCCAAGACTGATGTACAGTGCCGTTTTGTCCAACACACACACACACACACACACACACACACAAAAGGTTGTTCCAAATGTGCCGGCTCTGACACCATTTTTCGGCCATGACTTATTTGACCTAATGATCTAGAACATTGAAATAGCTCCACCCTAAAGGCAATTTTTTGAGGCACAGTGGGCTGATTGAAATGATCCGTGATGAACAGAGACCAGCTCCTCCACCCCCACCTTCACTTCCAAACAGAGGCTGGTGCCATGCACTTCCCAATGGTGAAGACTGCCTTCCTCTCGCTCTCTCTCTCTCTCTCTCATTCGCTCCTCTTCTCTCTCTCTCTCTCTCTGAATGCTCTTGTTCTGGCCGAGTCCCAAAGCTTTGAATGATAGTCAGAGCAAGGGCGTTGAAGGATTAATCTCTGCCAGGCCCTATAGAAATGACCATATGTGTTCCAGGAGGCCCGGTGTCACCGGGCTCACAAAGCTGGCGCTCATCAGCCGAGCAGATTGTAGACTAGAGCCAAGAGGGCAAAGGTGAACGTGGCAGCCAGTCACCCTTCTTCTCCAGTATAATGGCAAACCTCAGACATAATTTGTTGACGTCCAGTTGTGTGTCATTGATGTTACAATGTACATGAATGGAAAAGTGAAGTAACATTCTTACTACAAAACTCTTTATAGTATTTAACTAAACTCATATTTATTTCAATGCATATTGTATTTACAAAAAATGTAGTTACTTGTATAAAGACTAAGTAGTTTGTACAGTATAGCTGTGACTTTGTGCCAGATTACTTAGATTTCAGATGTTATTCGGTAACTTGAACATGTACAATAAATTGTAACTTGTGTAACAAGGAAGAAAAGCATTTAATCCATATCTGATTAAAATATCCTATAATAATTTATGTTCCCTGAAAGTATACTGTAGGAACGTCAATAAGGACACGCCTAAATATGGATGTACAAAGTATTAAATTACATTCAGTTCTGAATACTACAGTAACTTTGTAACTTATTACTAACGCTACAGTTATGTCTTAAACTTAAATATTACCTGAAATGTAAGATGTGTACCAGACATTAACAAATGTCATTTAAACACTAATTAATGTGCTGTCAATATTTTATAACGTTTTCTGAGAAACATTAACCTTTTTAACCTTTTTTGACCTTTATACCAAATAAAAAAAATAAAAAAAAACATATTATTTTAGATTTTATTTTTATTCTAGCAAATTGAACTCGTGTACAAACTCGAGCATTTCTGTTTATATTAATTGTTGTGGTAAACAGCCGAGCAGATTAGTGCACTTTGTGTGTTTCGTCGTAGAAACGCCTGTAAACGAGCCCGGCCCGGTGTGGTCTGTGTTCCAGGACCGTAGTGGCATGTCAGTGTCTATTAAAGGCCCATCTTTCAGATGTGTTTGCACTTCACTGAGGGCACATTGTTTACTCCCTTCTCTAGCAGACAGCCTCCAGGTAGAACGAGCCACACAAAGGTTACAGTACCGCCTTTATTTATTTATTTGCAAAGAAATTTATATATTAAACCCTGGTATGTACATTTTTAATTTTGTATTTAAATAATTATCACCCAGGAGTGTTAAAAGATTTAATTATATCTATCTATATATATATATATACACA
>JAOVVA010000027.1:1950313-1964165 GCA_028565275.1 Leiocassis micropogon | reverse complement strand
GTCTGCCATGCTGTCATTTATTTCCGGTCTCAAACAGTTCATATAACCCGAGCGTACAGTCCATTGTGCGGGTGTGTGTGTGTGTGTGTGTGTGTGTGACCATACTCAGAGCAGGTCATAAATTTGCTCCTGAATATGAGTTCAAACCCTGGCAGCTCGCTGCATACAACTATTTTCATTACGGCACTGCAGCGTGTAATGAAAGAGGGGGAAAAGCCACAATATGCTAAAAAATATAACTAAGCAACATTTTGCAGAGAATATGTTTAATTCATAAATCAAGTCTGGCATCTTGGTTATTCCCTCTAAAGAGAATCAAAGGCTGAGTCTTTAGCTAAAGTCCTCATTATGGTTTGTTGATTGGGCAGAAACGGATGGATACAAGAACAGTTACGGGAAAGAGCCCTAATCAGTCAGAAGTCTAGCTGGCGCTCGCGCCGCTTCCAAAATAATTACGAGGCGAGTCAGAGACCGAGGGCCTCTTTGCCTCACTAACCAGTCATTTGCACCTCTTGACAAAGTAAATATCGGAACGACGAGGTATCCAGGATGCGCCATAAATTATAAATTATCAATCAAATACATTTTCATTAAAAAAACAAACAAAACAAAAGCATCTCACAGCGTCGACGAGAGTTCCGGCTGTGTACGGATTTCATTCATAGTTCAGCATAACCGTTTCTCTTATTTTATTCAAAAAATATTCTGTATATATATTTTATATATTCTCCTTACACATGTCCTACAAGTCTCCTTTTTCAGCTCTGTGCATCAGTAATGTCGTTCCTCCTTTAATCTGCCGTCTTTTATTCGTAACGAACTACGAAAGGAGACAAAGAAAAGAAAGAGGACAGTGTTCTCAGTGGCGTGGTCGTCCGACCCTGGATCTCTGACAGTGATAAAAGAAGATAGATTGCACGTAGGCCGTAACAGAGGTGACCTAAACAGCATTTAACATTTGCCTCCCATGGCGTCAGTGATGAAATATGAAAGGACACCTTTTTTCTCTTTTTTTTTTTGTTGAAAAATTAAATCACACATCCACGCCGCAACCCGAATGCCAACTAGAAAGGACACTCGTCAGCACTCACGCCTTAGTCGAAGTCTACACCGCTGATACTTTTGATCGCTAACATGTTACGAAGGCGCCTGACGGTATCAGAGTCAACAAAGTGGATTCGCTTGTCCGTACTCGTCGAGTGTCCTTGCGGTGAGAGGGGTGTGTGGAGAGGAGGAACACATACACACTTGTTTTCCCGAAGAGGAAGTGCACATCATGGCACAGGCTTTGAAAAACCAGCGCTCTTAAAGAATGCACATACTGTAAGGAAGCGCCGCTATTAAGCGAGAGCCGTTAAGTGGATCTCAAGGTAAGGATGCGCTAGCATCGGGTTCACGGCGGTTCTGACCTCTCACTCTGCTGCATTCATGCAAATAAGGGTAATGATCATAATTCTTATGTTTTTATTATACACCTAAAAAAAAAAAATAAAATTCATCAAGTAGTGCAGCTGATATTTGTATTAGAGCACACTTACAGGGAGAGATCTTCAGAAGGTTCTTTCTCAGCTTCCTTGATGGGAAACTTTTTGTTATCGGAAGGTTCTAGATAGAAGTTTCCCCTAAAGAAAAAGTTCCCGCAAAGTTTTTCGAGCGGTAATCTTTACCCACCAGCTCTACACCACAAATCTCTAGTGTTTAAATAGCAATAAATTAATTTCTTTACAGTGTTTATTCAGCTCTGTCGGGAAATATATAAAGACTAAGGGGGCCATCACTCGGACAAAGACCAAGAAGTTCCTACTGCGTCATAAAAATATCAAAGAATGCAGCAGGGGCGGGGTCAAAGTGGGAAAAAAAAAATTGCATTTAGTTTCTACTACAACGTCTTTCAATGTGTCACCGATTTCCTCCTAACACGCTTGTTATTATCTCGAATCTGATCACACCACTGTCTTAACGGGCGCTTACTACGAGATACAGAAGATCTTCACTGATGTTCCATAGCAACATCACAGTGACGCCCCAACGACGACGACTCAGTCAGAACGCTATACACTCTTTCCCCTCTGTGCCACGTATGTGGAACGTCAGTGAAGTCCCTAAGAGGTGTTAGTTACACCGGTAACTGGTCAATACTGTCGTTAATACGTCCTTCGTGCGTCCACGTCCTCACCAGGGTTTTAACATGTTGAGGGAGACAATACTACATCCTTACCGATGTCTACTGCGTTCCTGAACGAGTTCTATAAGTTCTTAAGTATTCATTATTATTTATTAATTTATTTTTTTCAGGACGTCATGGGAACATGGCTCACATGGTCACACCCCCTAAAAAGCTAATTTGGTGACCTGTTCTCTTAAACAAATTTATTATTATTCGTTATTCGTTATGGTCAGGCACCTGCGCTAAGACAACTTTGAGATGTTACGACATCTTCAGAGGCTTTTTAGAAAAATGTAAAGTGCTAGAAACCGTATTTTCCCGACGCCTTAAGCTACAGTCACGTTATCGAATGACGAAAATGACATTTCCTGAGTACGGTAAGTGAGACGCAGCCGCGATTTCAGCAACAGCCACAAAGCATCATGTGATTTGAGATTTTTTTTATTTTTTTACTTTATGACTTGAGTGATTTCTCGGGCCAACTGTATGGCTAGCACGGTACAGTGTGTTCTTATTCTCAACATGAAACTTTAGTTCCCATCATGCTTTTAGGTTGCAGTCTGAAGAGAATAATGAAAGAACTACTGTATATTTTTAAAAGCTTGATTTTGATTTGATCTGATCTGATTGGACATCACAACCCAATCAAATATATCCTGTCTGCCTTTGGACTAGGGTTCTGCACCAAGAACAAGCAAACAAACAAACAAACAAATCAAGCAATCAACTCATGCAATACAATTAAATACAATACATTTGCTACTTTCCGCAGTCCTTTATTAATAATGGTGGAAAAAAATAATGAATTAAACGGCTTCAACAAATGAATGTCACTAGATCAAAAAACGTTTAGGATATTTATTTATTTAACTGATTTATCAGATTTATTTCAGTTCACCAGTTTATTTATTTACTTATTTTAAATGTTTATGATTTACTTTTGAGTCCATTTAACTTGTAAAGAACTACTTTAAAAAAAATAATTGTGTTTACATGATTTGCTGGAGTGACTGTAAGATATTCATAATAAAACAAATAAAAATGACCGAACAGTATTTAGGTTAAAGATTATTTTTGTGTACGAGTAGGCCGGGATTTGATGTTTTTTTTTTAAGGATGTGGATTTTTTATTTCTATTGTATTCACATCCCTAAACTGTTAATTTTAGCTTCTTTTTCTATTTGAGTAGACAATGCGCTTTGTGTGCGCGTGTGTGTGTGTGTGTGTGTGTGTGTGTGTGCTGTGGCTTTGTGGACACCCCTGTGATTACTTTGCTGTAGCGAAGCGAATATCCTCGTGGGGAACGGTACCACTTCCTGAATCGGATAATGCTCCCGAGCTTACATTGGGCCGCTTCCATGTTTGACTAGAAGTGCCTTACATCAACTGTTATGGCTGGAACATGAACTTCTCCAGCACATCTGCGCTCAGCCGTTCATCACACCCGGTTTTTTTTTCTTTTTTTTTTTTTTCCCCGAGTTTGCAGATCCACGCCGGTGACTTCGGGAGATCCGTTCGCGATCCGTCATTCCAGTTTCCCCTGCCGCAGCCTCTCTCTCCGGGCCACGGGATGATAATCTCATCCACCACATTTTACTAGAATATTCTGTTACATATCAATTTCAGCCATTTAGTCATCATTCCAGTGGCTCCAAGAAAATAGAATTATTTGTGCTTTCAGCTATTATTGATTGGCTCCGAGTTGAAAAAGTACCGGCCATTATATAGTACTTATGCCATCTTGTGTTAAAATGCATTTTAGGTATATATAATGCATAAATATCCCTTAATGGCTATAAACAAATGGCTCGCTCGTGGTCAGTTCCTATATTATCTTACGCCACTCTGAAAAGACATTTTGATTTTGCTTTCCTCCTGTTTGAGCTCCCGACCTCGCTAACGCACAAACGTAATGTTTGCTGAATGACTCATGCGCCATTGATATTCACTCCTTGTGTACGAAAACTGCTGCTGGAAATATCCAAACAAAGTAATGATTGAAAAAAAGAAACACTATGAAATTTATAGATGTACCCATCTTCTTTCCTCATAAGCAAGGAGTACATTACTCTGTGATTCACAAACAAGCTTGGCTGTGACTTTGAAAGTGCCCGGAAAAAAAAAAAAAAAAAAATCAATACGGCCTGATCATAGCTTGTGCTTTAAGTTCTCTTCAACATTTGCCCAACCTTTAGCCCTGGGCCACCGCTGCATCTTGGATCAAGTTCCTTTTGCTCCTCTACATAAAGCCTGAAAACATAACCTCTCCTAAATATAAATCAGGCCCGAACCGATGATCAGACCCTCGACCAGTCACTTATGATCAGAAGAAATATGCTGCAGCGTCTCAGGTGGAGGCTCGGATGAATGGAGGAGTCGCTCCGGGGAGCGCACCGAGCTTCGGACCACAGCGAGGGGGAATGAAGTGCCTCGGGCTCCTGCTCGTCAACTGAGGGACCTGTTTGGACAGAGAGCCAAACACACACCAAGTCTGGTCCCCGGTCTTATAAATAATGCTAGTTGTTAATAATGAATTAATAATTACGCCACTGCTTTTATCTTAGTTGACCAGGCCAGGGTGTGTTGATGGGTTTCAGTACGCCTTGGCTGCTCCAGTTACGAGTTTTGCTCGGCCGCTCTGGCCTTTAAAGCGCGGGTACATGGGTGGATCTCGGGTTCAGGACAGGTTAACGGTTCACAGAAATGTCACCGCCGAGTCCGAAGCCGTTCCTCGTGGATCCTCAAAGAAGATTTTAACCACATTCTTTAAAGAGCTCATTTCCTAAAGAAAAAGAGAGAGAAAGAGAGAGAGAGAGAGAGAGATCACCAGGCTTGAGTTATTGTGGATTCATAATTTGTTCCTTTGGTTGTCCGTGCCCACAACCTCATTGCAGTTGCACAGTCAGACCCGGTCTCTCCGAGTCCAACGTGAATGAAAAAGCACTTCAAACATGGGTGGGAATATAATGCTAGGGTTTTTTTTTTCTTCACACACGGCGGTAAGAATAGTGATGCCAGTTCTACACTTGCACCAAGATTCGATGAACTTAAATCCATGTGGAGAGTCGGATTTCCTAGTAACATGACTAAGGTTCAACAGAAAGAGTGGGACGTACTGTATGTGTCCTCTGGGTTTACTTTCCTTAAATTACTTTTTACAAACTAACATGTAGAAATAACCAGAAGAACTTACAACTATAGAACTGCATAAGATGTTAGAAGTCTTTTTTAACATAGATTAAAAAGGTAGACAAATAATAATTAATAATTAGCTCGATTTAAACAAAGTTTTAACCAGCATAATTGAGTTGACAGTTTTGTTCAAGCAAATTAAATGTTTTGTAGAAGCAAGTACTTGAACTTTCAGGCCTTTATTCTAACATGAGAAATAAAACTTTGATGTAGCATCATTAAAAAAGAAAAAAAAAAAAGATCTTCTGCATCTTCTGATGTTCTGCGTTTCGTTTATTGTTATTTGAAAGGTTATTTTCACATCTGTCATTCATTCATACAGGCGGATTTTCACACATTATAAGTATTTAATATGTGTATTGTGGCAACAAGCTGGATTCAGGAGTTGCACAATCCTGAAGTTACCAATCCACCAGGAAACTGTATGAACCATGCTTTTCGGAAAGTTGGAATTTTTGCAACTTTACGAGATGATATTTAGTTTGTAACTTTAGTGTGTGTAACTCAGGCTGGGAAAAAAAAGTGTAGGACCGTATGCATGCTTTGCATTTTGCTCAGTACAGACATAGCAGAAAATACGGCAGACAGTTTCTGACACGTCTCCCTCCGACCCACGTCACTCACGACTTCACGACAGATCCGTTGCCCAATAAAACATACAGTTGTTGTTTTTCCCAGAATTTTAACGAGATTCCTGTTTTGTAGAGTCATCGCAGTTTAATTACTTTCTGTAAAAACTTTCAGTCCTTGTTTGTGGAGTGAAACACAATATGTGTGGGATAGAAGAATGTGCGCTTGTGTGTGTGTGTGTGTGTGCTGGCAGAAGAGAGGCGAAGCGTTCTGCTTGTATAAAGGTTAGTGCCGTGTTTAGTTGTTGACTGGGAGAGCTGGAATGCCACGGTCTTAATGAACCCTCCAGAGGGATCGGCTCAGACCGAGCAGGTTGAGTCCGTTCTGCCAGGAACGCTGAAATTAGTTATTTCACCGAATAACCTCTGATGAAAGCCTGCCTTCAACTGACTGCCTTGTCACCAGCTTCTCAAGGAAACAAACCAATTAGATGGAGCCGCTCCGAGGGCCTGCGTTCTTCTGCGGTGCGAGAGAGAGAGAGAGAGAGAGACAGACAGGAAGCGAAAAGATGAGCTCATTGTTGGAAAATATTTGGGGTCAGTTTTCATTTCCTCAGAATCCTTGCTTTTTTTTTTAACGAGGACGGCTTTATTAATGTTTTTTAAAATACGAATACGAATTATTAGCACAAACGTCGAGGGTCTTTTCACTGACGAAAACGGCTGTTTTATACCCGGCACATGAATATATGTATATATATATATAGTCTTTGGTGTATTACTGTATCTCTGCAAATACACTAATCTCCTCGATGGTCATGCGTTTAATTTGGACCCTCGTCTTTGCTCCCGAACGGCCATCTTTATGTATAATTCCATAACTCACAGGTGCTCGAGACGCTCAATTAGATTGCATAAATTAGTTGCTCAATCGGCGTATGGCATCGCAATCAAGCGTATTTATTTCCTTCCCGCTCACCCCAGGGACGAGGCAGAATGAAGTAGCGGGGGCCCCGGGTTGAAGTGTAAAAGCCCTGGAGTCAATCTGCGAAGGTCCTTGAAGCCTCAGCCTCCGAGCCCCTGATATTAATGACCCAAGGGCTGTTTACATATTAATGAATGTGTGTAGTTTTTAATATGTTAGGCAGTAAATCAGCCTCACTTTAGACATCCATAGACGGATCTGCATCCCCGCCCCCTCCCCTCACCGTCCAATGACAAAACAAGCACTTTAAAGGAAGAATGATCTCCATCCCGAGTCCTTCATTAAGGCCCAGGGTTACAGTATGCTTTAGCCTTGTCTTTTTTTATTTTATGGACAAACAATAATCACTCATCCATTGTGAGCCTGGGGAAATATAGTCACCATCAACTACCACCACCACCACCACCACCACCACCACCAGCATGGCTTCTTCAGGACCAGCGCCGCTGCCACAATCACCCAGATTCGTCGTTGACGGCTAATATAATTAGAAAAATTCCCCTCGGCCTTAATGTGACTCCCTCTCAGCAGGGTGCACTTTAATTAAAACAAAGACGGGAAAACACACTCGGTCCCCGACAGGGGAAATAAAAAGAGGGTTGTGTGTGTGGATTTTAACCTGCCTGTGATGAAGGATAGTGTAATGCCGTTTTTTCACTGTGCTTTCGGGGCTTTAAATGGTAAATTGGCCAGGAGGCGGAATGAGCACTGCAGGGATCATGCGGTATATATATTCTCATTACTCTGATTGAGAGATTATCCCTACTGTGGTGAAGGAGGAGACCAACGCGAGCACGGACAGCGCCCGCACCCGTGTCTGTGCTCTTCCCCTTTTTCCCTTTTGTCCACGCCGCCCTCTTTGCACCCCCGTGTAATGTTTTTGTCCCCCTCTGGCTTAAAAGCACAGCTCATTATAAAGGATATATTCACAGGACTGCGTCAGTCCGCTAAACACAAACAGACCAAATCGCCTTAATCCCCGAAGTGAAAGAGATCCTCCTGTTCATGTCCGTGTGTTTGTGTGTGTGTTTGGCTATGATAAAGTCCTGTGATTGAAAGAAGGATTGAAAAAAAAAAGGGACATAGTGTAACGATAAGATCTGTATGTTTATCACCCCTTCTCATTCTCTTTGTCTCAGCATTTCGGCTAAAGTAACGTAACGCAACCGCTTTAACTTCATACATCCCGTGTTTTATAAAGCACGAAATAATAAACGTCACCGGGTGCTATAAATATGTAACCTGCATGTAAAGCTGCGCCCTTCTCTCTATACCCCCCCCCCTGCCATTCAGTCACGCCATTTTTCCCTTGACCTAGTCATTTTACACCGCTGACTGGCTCCAATAATTGAAGGTACTCGTGGTGATTTCACGCAATCAGACCCTCACATTCTTTGTGATGAAGTGAATCAAAGACGGGAGACCCTATTCGGGAAAAAAAAAAAAAAAGACTATCTTGGAAATCGTCAATTATCTATACAATAGCTTATTAAAACCTTTTTCGCCCCTTTCTCCCATTTCCACATCATAGATTCATGACACTTTTTCAATCTATAGGCGCTATATCTGAAATGATCTGACTCAAGCCCTTATCTTTTTAATCTTTCATAATGAAACTGCAGAGACAGAGAGAGAGAGAGAGAGAGAAAGGAAAAAAAGGAGTCTCCTGACGGCTTGATTTCCATCCCGGTCTCTTTGTGAGGCGATAGTGTGAATGGAACGGACAGCCCACGCCGCCGCCGTGACGCTGATAATATTCCAGTGTGTGCCCTGAATCGAGATTGGGCGCTGTGATATCCGGGGAGAAGAATAAGCCGGCGTTACAGCCGAGATAGGACCAGGATCCATTAATTGCATTGTATTTGGGCCACAACAACATATGCGAGGCACGAGGGGAGGGTTTGTCAGAGGCTCGGCCTTATTATCCCCGCTAAGGTTATTTTTATATCTGCGCTTAGATCATATCTGCTCCTGAAGGTTTACAGGCTGCTCAGGGATCATACAACCCTCATTTTTACTGCTGTTATTTCTTTTATGTAAGGAAAAAAAAAAGAAAAAAAACCCAAGAGGAAAATAATCAACATTTAAAAGATGTGATAACAACATGATAAGTTAGTCATGTTTCGATGACACAGCATGTTTTATTCCTCTTAAACCACAGCATTTTTATCAATGTACAGTATACAGTAGATAACCTGAAGGTTTAAACCTGGTTAATATTAACAGCATTATCAAAACAATTGACATCAAAGTCAAAGCAGTAAAGTTATAGAAAGCTTTAACTAGAGATACAGTGCTATGAGTTTGCGCCTGAAAGGAGTTGAAAGCAGCAGGAACAACAGAACTAATAATAAAAAATAAAAAAAAAACACAAACTATCCCATAAAAAAACTTAAAGTTTCTTCAGTCCTGACGCTAGAGACTCCTTCCATAATGGTAACATCAATATGTCTTCCCTTACGGAAACTTTCTCTTATCATTGATTAGATTTTTTGGTGTATGATGGTACGTGTATACAAATTTGTACCCTTCGATAAAAGATGTTTGGTTTAGTGTGAATTGTGGTCCAAGCGAATGCAGTCTTATAGCTTTAACTAGCACTAGGGAAGCTTCCCAGATTAATTGGGTCGCCTCAAATTGACGTTTAACTTGATTTTTAAAAATCAAGTCTCTTATCAAGACTGTCCATTTTTATGAAACCGTACAGTACTGTGCAAAAGTCTTATGCGGCATGTTATCTTTAGTACAAATTTTTGTTATATATGTTTATCATGTCTGTTTTATTATGTACAAAACCATCCACTATTTCCAAACATAACTTAAAAGTAAACAAACAAATCAATAATGTTACAGAAGAATATTTGCGAATCTGTAAAGAAAGCAACAGGACAGATCCGTTTTCAGATGAGCACGTGTGACAAAGTTACCAGAAGAACTCTGACATGTTCTCCAGCACACTCAGTAAAACCTCCCGGTTGTTTTACTTGTAAAGTACCGTGCAAAAGTCTTGGGAACATACAAATAGATTACTAAAACACTGTCAGTATTTATTGTGAAACTCTTAAAAATATATATATAAATCAGTAGTGTTAGACACAGATGTGTGCAGTTTTTACTGAGTGTGCAGAGGTCGTCTGGTGACTTTGTTATATTTTCATGCAAAACCCATTAGGATTTTTTTTTTAAATAGATACCTGAAAACTAGTCTGTCCTGTTGCTTTGTTTACAGACATGCAAATATCCTTCTGTCCTCTTATTTATGTATTCATTAATTTATTAAAGGTACGTTTGGAAATAGTGAACGGTTTTGTACATAATATATCAGACATGATAAACATCCTGTCATGTCACAACTTTCATACTAAAAATAATGTACTGTATATGCATCATATATATTTTTTTGCTTGTATTAAAATATCAGTGAATGCTTCGCGTCCTTTTTAACCCAATAAACCCCTCCACCTTCTTGAAGAAGAAGAAAAAAAAAAAACCCAGCATGACAGAACAGGCAGCTCTTGGCTGAGGGCTAGCAAAAGTTTCAAATATCACTTCCGATGTACAGTATGGAATGTTTACAGGTTTTAAATAGTCAGATAAAGACTTTAAGTTAAAATATAACTCAAAGCATTAAGCGCTAATTTGCCAGTCGGAAATCACGTCGCTTCGCTTTCAATCGATGCTGCAGGAAACCGGACGTGTTTATGCTTTTAGCCTCATGTATGATGTTTTTTTTTTTTTTTTCAGACAGCAAACTGTATAATCAGTGTTTTAAGATTTAACAAACGAATGCGTCTGTATGTTGATGAATCTAAAGCTAATACTTACAATGTACTGTATATCCAGTATAACTCATATAAAAATACAAAGTTTTACAGTGTTTATTCCTGATGCTGTGAGCAGCCGTGTGGCTTTGACATCACGTGTTAATCGGGCAATTTACTCATAAAGTCATTTAAATGAATTGAATTAAGCAAATACTACAAATAATCTTTCAAATAAACATTGTACTGTTTCTAGTCTTTCACAACTTGGTGCACTTATAGTAGATACCTAGACATAACAGTAGATATGTGCCTTTATGTACACTTTATGTAACATTGATTTTACAAGCATGTATAAGTTTATATGTTTACAAATTAAATCTATATATAAATAAATCGACCTTGAAAAACTCAAGGTCGCTGTAAATTTTTTAATAAGCGTTTATGAGTGTACGATTTAATTCCACGCGGGGACAGCTAGTTCATAATAATTAAAAAGGACGTTTTTTTTTTTACTTCTTTGTACTGAAAACATAATGACCCATGACTGCAAAACCTGTAAAACTGCCAAACCGCACTGTAAAATACCCATATTGTGACTTTTGTGTACCACTACATCCCTATTAATTATAACTTATAACTGAGCAAAAAAGTTTATATAAAAAAGCTAACAGCGAATTACGACAAAACCTGGTTTGTAGCTGCACTACTGGTGGAGCCGTTCTTGTGGAACGCGAATCAACACCTTCCGACCAATCGGATGTAAGAATTCAAGAGCGCTGCAGTTCTGTATCCCTGCACTGTTTGTGAAAAAGCAGGGGGCGTCACACACCTGATGTCTAGTCGTTGCATCAGAATGTTTAACTTACCGCTTCCTGTTTTAATCTCACACGAAGAGAACCCCTTTTGGGAAATTAGTAATGAAAAGCTCCTTTCTCCGTGGCTAACGTTAGCACGGTGTAACACACTAAATTATTCACATCAAAAACTCTTTGTTACCTGACGGAGAGACGGATGACGACAGAGCGCTGAATTATGCATTAGACAGAAAGAGACACTTCATTGTTCAAATCTCGTGTTTAGAAAATAACCGCGCACTTTGTCGGCTCGTTTGTTTGTTCCTTATGACGAGATTCACAGGCGAGCTCTTAGTGCTTGGATCATCGTTTCACACTTCAGAATTACAAACAAAAACATTTTACTATTCGAAATGAAAAAGAAAATAAAAAAATAGAAATGTATAGTAATTGAAATATAGTAATTGATAAGTATAGTAATTGAAATTAGCCCAGATTGTGAGGACAGAAGATCATGGAAATGTCAAACCCGATAAATCAGATATTTAACTGTTTTTAAAGGAAATGATCGATTCAGGAAGCAACAAGAAAACCAAGACAACACTTGTTTATAAATGTTTAATAAACAACTCGCCTTTAATATATGCAACAGCAAAAAAAAAAACCTTTCCCCGCCAAAAAAAACACGACGATCATTACTCTTCGTCCAATTCAACGTCTCAGCTCCAAAGCAACAGTAATTATTAATTACGTTAAGTTGTTTTATGCTAATCCCCCGACAGCTGTGATTAAAAATAAACTGCCGCCATAGAGCGTTGCTCCGAGCGAGGCCCCATGAATTAACTACAGGGTGATTAATTTCGGAGCGATGATTCACTAAATATTTAACAGCTTTGCTTCGTACAAAGTATATCATGAATTATAGATGGGCAGAATTAGAATATCTTGATGTAGGACAGCGGTTAAAGAATTAACCTGCAATTGGGGAAGAGCAATTACCAGCGTAATAAATGATCTCCGAGTCAAGTAGGAGTCCCTATTTTTTATTTTTAATTAATTTCTGCACATCATCGCAAAGGGAGGGATGTGTTCCTCTCATTACTCTGTGCCACTTTCGGGGCTCCTTTGTTCTTGATGAATAGCCGGCCGTTCTCCGAACTGAGATTTTTGTGTATCATTTTTTCCCCCCCTCTCCTCACTACTCTGTTTTGATCATGTCTTTTAATGATCATCTGGGTTGAAAAAGCAGAAGCAGTGCCCAGGTCTTGTTTTTCTCCTTTTGAATTTTTTTTTTTAATGTATTATAAAAAGGTCCCAATTTGAATGGGGGCGCTCTACCGTGAGAGGAAATACGAGCTGGTTATACCAGCGATCTGTCCAGGGGACCTCTGGTGGTGTGGAGGAGGAGAAGGAGGAGGAGGAGGAGGAAGAAACAGAAGTAGAAGAAGAAGTACTGTATACGTTAGGGGGAAAGGGGTGGGGGGGAGGCTTCGTCTGCTTCTTCAGCTTTTTTTAGTTTCTAAAGTGACTGAAGATGTTGTGAAGTGTGTGTTGTGTGCACTAATTGGCTTCCTATAAATGGTAGTTGAGTGTGACCTAGACGGTTGTGTATATAATGGGCCTGTCTGTCTGACCTTTACCCTCATCCTTCCTCCTGACTGTACAGAAGACAACCAAGCCGTGAGCTCCTGGAACGTCTCGACGTAAAGGTCTGGGGTGCGGGAAAATCCCCAAATATGTGCGACGTTGCATTTGTGCCTCTGTTCATTTTTATACAGTAAGCACCAGGTTTGTAGGTCAGACTGCATCGAGAAAGGATTTTTTTATATAGTTTTTGTTTTGGCAAAAAAGGAGTAGAAATGAGCGTAGACGTTAAAGCATTAAAGAGTCTTTTAGGTCAGTGCTTTAAACCAAGGATGTCTAAAGAAGGTAATGTTTATGACGGTGCATCAGATTGCTTGCATACAAAGTTGCGGATAAACCAAAACTTACCTTTAAACGCTTAGTCCTTAAAGCTCAGAGCATTTAAGCCATTACTTGTTTTGCTGTTTTTTGTTTTTTTTGTATAAAGATATACAGGGCTCAGGATTGTACAGTATAAAGTGTAATATTTTTGCACAAAATAGGCAAGAAGAACTGAATTTTAGTTCATTTTATTAACCAATTTCCCCAAAATATGACTGAGCGAAAAATTTGAAACCGGGCCACATACTGTAGAGCTAGAGTACACATTGTCACGTGTTTATATGGTTGTTTTTGGATATTTCTCTGACCAAATAATACTAATACGCTAATTTTATTTATGTAAAGCGCTCGCCCTATCATCCGGGGAGCGCTGGTTCGAACCCCGGGTGATGCTGTTTTCCTCTCACAGCCGGAGG
>JAOVVA010000027.1:1899646-1914917 GCA_028565275.1 Leiocassis micropogon | reverse complement strand
TTTAGAGTCACCAGCCTCAGAAATCACCAGTTAACAAACAGCACCTCAGATTAGAGCCGTTATGAAGGATTTACAGATCATAAGACAGAGCAGATACATCTCAATATCAACTGTTCAAAGTGTATTTTGGATAAACGCTTCAGTATTGTTTTACAGTGTAGAAAGAAATAAAAATTAGGAACAATCGTGGAGTTAGAAAATGAGCCCAAACTTTTGAGCGGTCGTGTATATGCTAAGATACAGAACAGCCAAGCAGGTTCTTATAAAGTTGGTTGATGTTCTCTACTTCATAATTTCCGAATATCCCAGAAGTAGTCATGTGACACGTCTGCTTTCACACCGTTAATCACTTTCAGTTCAAATCAGAGTGTAAATTATTATATTTTGCTTTAGTTCTACGATGCATGTAGTTATATTAACGGGAGAATCAATTAAGTTGAGGGGCGTGTAGATCTGAAAACACACCCATAAAATTTTTAAATGCCAAAGTACAAAAAGAGAAACGGGAGTTTGTTTAGAAATCAGAAAAATGAAGAACTAAGTGCTGTAAATCATTAATAAGTAGTTTGTCTACGGTGAAAGCTATCTATACCGCTTGATCGGTTCACTTCCGGTAGGAGCCTCGACTCGGACTGAAATCAGTGAGACAAGTGTTCCACGAGCGCTACCGAGAACCCACTGTATGCAGCAGGGCCGACCACCGAAACCCGGAAACTACAGTCGCGGGTAACGAGTAATCAATTCCACGATGTCTGCGAGGCGGAGAACCCAATTAGGGTTTGAGCGGAACAATTTAATCAGCTCATTCCTAAATTTTAAATCCGTGGGTTTAATTGAATTTTGTCAGCACGCTAATTGCGCTAGATGTACAGTGATTGTACACAGAACACGACTGTATTAGAGCTTTATGGGTTTTTTTTTTGTTCCCGTATTTCATTTCTATGCCTTATTAATAGGACGGAGCGCTCTGGGATGTCGAACGCTGAGTAAATGTACGACTTCATGTTTCCTTTTGGTGGCAGCCATGTTGCAGGTTTGACATTGTTTAAGACTCCAAATCCGTGTGTGTTTACTTTGCACATTTAGTCGAAAGTACAGCGTGTATAAGAGTGTGTGTATGTGTGTGAGACAGAGAGAGAGAGAGAGAGAGAGACTCCCAAGTGTAATAAAAAAGTACTTGTGTGATCTGACAGATATTGACTTTAGACTGTAGACATGTGTTAGCAAACATAGTATTCATGAACAAAGAGGAATTCTGATTCTCTAGTCTGCGTGTGTGTGTGTGTGTGTGTGTGTGTTATAATGTTATGACCTTAACTACAATATGACATCAGGTAAAGTATTCCCAATTCCCCCGGCTCTGAATCTCCTACACTACTGTACTGTATAAACATCGTTACCAAGCACGCTCGTTATATTTATTAACCGTTTTATTTTATTTTATTTTTTAATAAAGTACACAGCTTTCCGCATCAAACATTCTGCTCTTTCTCGTCTCATGTCTGACGTCATCGTTTGTACAAACCTGACCGGAACATGACTCGCCGTCTGATTAATTAATCTGCTAAAACAAATTTTTACAACCTTTCTTTTTTTTTTTTTTTTCCTTTCTTCCCTTGCCGCAAGGACGTCGCACAGCATTATTGATGTATAAATCAGGCAATTTGATGATTGCCGAGCGCTCCGGCTAATGTTATTTCCCCGAAAACAGATAACAATAATAATATGCATGTCTCTCGGAGCTCATAAATATTGTACTCAATCTTAGCAGAGAGGGTGCATATGCATAAAAGAGCACTTGAGGTGTGCGCACGTGGGACTCGTATGCAGAGCGCCCTTTGTTAAGAGATGAGAAGTTCAACCCCGGTGACCCAGGAGCTGCCTGGCTATGCATATAAAAACAGGAGTCGGCATTAATATCTCGCCTAATGACCTTGCCGAATGAAAGCCCATTAAGGTAATGACATCGCCGCTGAGACCTTGATGTTTTCTTATTCTCTGAGCGTGCACACCAGGCAGAGGCTTAATGAGAAAACATTCATATTGTCATAATATTAAAATGAAATGCATGTATTATTCTTTCTCTCTCTCTCTCTCTCTCTCTCTCTCTCTCTCTCTCTTCTTAAACCGCAGTGTGTTTTCATTTTGTACTAAATGAACTAGGAGGAGTTTCTCACACCTCCCCATGGCAAATCCCCTAGTGTCAGAGTAAAATAACAAAAAAAAACAACAAAAACAAACAGATCCTCAGCCGGTGCATTTTCACCCCCATCATGAACGGAGACCGATCTCGAGTCCGTCCTCTGTAGGACTTGTGCTGGATGGCGTCCAGAGCGTTCTCGGGGGCGCAGAAATGAACCTTGTTTGTTTAATTAAGCTAGACATCTCTGTCTTTATAAATAGGAATGCATTACGCTTTATATCATATTCAGTACAGCCTACACATTTCATGACACTGAAACTGTCATGTGATCCTGTCATGGGGTTGTAAAAAAAAAAAAAAAAAACTGATTAGCTGTGCATGAGAGCGCTTAACACTCACGCTCACATTCTCACACAGGTACACACACACACACACACACACATAGAGTACATGAGTGTTAAAAATAAAAAGACATAAAAGGAAATTCCTCATGGATTCAGTTGTTCTTGTCTTTCACCGCAAGGACGTATCTTGGTGCCGCCTCATTATCGGCGCTTACGGTAACGACTTCTCAACCCCCGATGACACGCGCAGCCATAAATGAGCAATTTGTGTTCTCATGGCAACCATATATCCGTTTGCCTGCAGCGCGAACGCGCAACGCACGAGGTGTGCAAATAACAGGCAGATAATTGGATTTATAGTTTACAGCATTTATTCTGCAAAAGAGAAAAAAAATCTACAAAAAAACACAAACAAACATTCAAAGTGTCTCATCATCATCATTATCATCATCATCATCATAATATTCATTAATCAGAATTTTAATATCCAAGACAAATCGTATCAGCTTCAGTCCTCGGAATTTTCCTCAAATGGATCAACGGATCGATCAATAATTTTAATTCCGGTCCCTTTTTTAAAATTTATTAATTTATCTTTTTTTTTTTTACCCAGAGAGCAACATTTGTTTAAAAAAACCCAAAAACAACAAAAACAAAACAAGAAGAACAGTTTCTCCTATAAATGGGGAGCGGATACCCGAGCTGAGCCACGCAGCGCATCCCAGCCGTGCATGATGAAGCCCATCGCTGATCTAATTAACATGCAGATATGAATCGGCACATCGGCAATACAAATTTTATTCCCCACCCACACCCTTAATGTACCGCCAAACTGTTCTGCGATCTCAACCCACCCACCCACTCACTACTACCACTACAACTACCAGCGTTCTCCAGCTTCTCTTTAACGACTTCTTCTTTTTTTTTTTTACCCAGACCGTCAGACGTTTATTGGACTGCAGTCTGTCCTGACTCCAGAAGACCTGCCTCTCCAGCTTTTTGTCCCAGTGGTTGATGTGGGCAAGTTCCCCGTGCCCCGTGATGGAGTTCTGGGGTGGCTGAAGTCCCTGCGGCATGTGTACGGACGCTCTGTGGAAAGCTCGATATCCGTGGTTACAGTCAAGCGGAGTCAGGAGGCTCGTCTACTCAGCACGTATTTGCATGCGACGCATATCCGAGCCCGGAATGCCAGCTTTCCGCCTCTCATTAGGCAAAAGAGGGGGAGCCCGCATCGCAGCTTTTGCCACCCCCACCCCTTGCCCGCCCCTCTCCCTCCCCTCGCAGACATGCTTTCAAACCACACACACACACACACACACCTCTCTTGCCAGAACAGATCCTCAGCAGTGTCGTGTTTATGTTTATGTAACTCGCGGGGCAGGCGAGGACGTCACGTGGGCGCGTTACAAGCGCACGGTGGTCCTTTCCACCATGCGGTGCAACAAGTGGCAGAGTCGAGTCAGCAGCGCGCAGTCATTCAGCGCCACCGGCGTTGGCACCATGCCAGACCTGCCATCTGTCTCCTCCACGAACGTTGCCCCCTCACTCCTATCACTTGACCGCGCGTTTCGTAATATTCCAAATCTTGCCATCCCTACGGCATGTTGGAGGCGTGTTCCGTGCTCCTCGCCCCCCCACCGTGATAAATGGCTCTCCAGAGACCAGGTGGCACAGTGCCAACGCCACTCTGGTGCCACATGCACAACGAGGCAGTGCTCATGTATATATATAAACACACGCACACACACACACAGACATGCAGATAAAAACCCCTCGTTCAGAAATATCTCCTGGTACCATCAAGGTTCTCCATTCTCCTGGTGCTTTGAGCGTTGAGGTTTTTTCCCTCCTCCTATTCCAGCGCGTGTCCCGTTGAGGATGCTGGCACCTTAACACACACCACCACCACTGCGTTCCTCATTGGGGTGCCTGCTGCTGCTGCCGCCGCCACCGCCGCCACACCGCCTGCTCTTACAGTACCTCCCCGAGCTCGCTCTGCCACTGAGTCTGCCTCCAGCCTGAGAAAAAACGAGGGAATGCTGTGGGATCTAGTGCACGCGCGAGCTGTTTGAAGCTGCAGAAAAGTGAATAATCAATTAAGTATTGATTTCTTGTAGGATTTTGTAAATTTCAAAGGCAAGACAAAGAGGATAGCTTAAGGAAAGGATGACACGGAGCCCGGTGTAAATTAGCCGACAAAGAAGCGCGATGTGGAATAAACGAACGCCTCATCAGGATTTTTTTTTTATTGTTTTCCTGGAATTAACGGCAGTTCGCTCGGAGACAACGCCGCTTATTAAATGAGAACGTCTGGCAAAGCAGAGTTTAACCCAGCCTCAGCGAGCCAGGCTAATTACGCCACCCTGCACAATGGAGCTCATTTGAATGTGGTTATGCAAATCACGCTCGCTACCTTTTTTTTTTTTTTTTTTTATGGATCAGAAAGCCAGTCATGCTGGGAAGAATTAGAGCCTATTATGCGCATGAGGCACTTTAATTTTTTTTTGACCAGAAGAAGGTAAGAGGGGGGAAATACACTCAGCAAATGAAAGAGGAACTGGAGTATCTTCATAGCTCGAAACAAAATAACCAGAAAAGGATCAGTTTTTTTTTTCTTTTCGTTTTTTTTATCTTTCCCCAGACGAAAAAAAAAAAACGTGATCAATTATGCGGCGACAATTGATGATCCTTGCATACAGACGGAGTCCTCAACGATTGATAATTATCGTCGCCGGGCGCGCTGTAACTTGCTAATGCGGACTGATAACCGGAGAGAAGCGTTCGCCGCTAATGGCGTTCAGCGTACATGTCTTATGCGTGATGACAACGGGCAATTATAATGAAGCATTCATTTCTCTACGCAGATAACCGGCGCTGACTGGGAAGGAGATGAAACGAAGCGAGCGAACTTGGGTCTGTCTTTGTCCTGGCACCGATTATCCATCCTGGCACAACGTGGATTAATTTACCGTTTCAGAAGAAAATAAAAAAAAAAAACAGCAAGGGAAAAAAATGACAAGAAAAAACACACATTTCGAGGAGGCAATTAGCAGCCGCTCAGAAATTAAGCGGGGGATTAATGCACGGCGGCGATGTCCTTGGCGTGGTCCATATTTCTGCCAAAAAGGAAAATCCTGTCTCTGTCTGGCAACCGTGTCTGTGTGTGTGTGCAGTGTGTCTCCAGCCCCGGTTGCCTCTCCGCCCATTCTGCTTTGCATATATGCAGACGCTGTGGGGGTCTGGAATAAACAGCGGAATGTTAAACAAGCGGATTTACATGTCGGCGCGATAGCATTGGTGCGCCGGCTCTAGAAAAGGGGGCGGGCTTTTCAGGTACAGGATATGATGCAAGAGAAAAACCCGCACCAAGGGATGGTAGGGGATCGTGTCAGAGTCCGTTATGACATGTACATTGAGGGACACACCCCCGTTTTTTGTTTTTTTTTCCTTTCCGCGTCATTTTCCTCACTCCGTCACCACCTCGTGGGAACGTACCGGGGGGTGTGGCACAGACCTCCCAGCTTTACCCACGTGGATGAGAAACAGCGCTGGCACACGTTGCTCTGTCCTGAACGTGGCACAACACGCAGCTTTGTGGGGAAACTCACAGGGGATGGATGGATGGATGGATTTACACTGGATTGTTTTTTTGTCCTTCATCACATTTCATAAATATAGAACTGAACATCCAGTATTGTTTATTTTTTTACTTGGAATGAAAACAGTTTCTGAAACTTTTTCAGCTGTTTTTGCGGAACCAGAAAAATATTTGATATGTTCTATACACAGCGTCTTATTAAACAGAAAATGCAAATTTTCGGGAACGGGGAACAGTTGGAACATCGTAATCTCAGTTAAACTAGAAGCACTTTCACCTTTTTAATTAATTTTTATTTTACAATTACATGAAGAAAAATAAAGAAAACTGAAAATGACATGGGAAGAAACAAAACAAGCCAGAAAATCACTTTTAAACCATCACGTCATCCTCAAACATCATGCGCTAAATATTTCCGTATTATTTCGTCTAGTATAATAGAAAATAAGACAATATATAACCCAGACTGTCAAAGGCTACTTCAGGATTTATCGTCTCAGTGCCTTGTACACTTGGAGACCACATAATGCAAAACAGATTATACCTTATTTTATTGTTTTAGTCTCAGACTCTAAAGATCAGATCGGATCCGGAGTGTCGAATCGTGTCAGCAGCTGAACTCGGACCAAAACTTCATGCTAGTCGAGACGGTAAAATAAAACGAATCAGCAATAAAAGTAATAAAAATAAAGGGGGATAAAAATATTAAACCAACTTATATTTAAAAAAAAAAAAAACACGCCAGATTAATGCAAAATTCGTCTTTTCAATATCTTCTACATTATATCTGCTTTATGAAGTAAGATCAGCTGTAGATGTTTCAAAAATGTGTCTGAAAAGAACATATATCAAATGTGTATAAGCTGAAATAAACGTCTCTATGATTTATACTAGTTCTGTACTGACACCTGTAAACTATGTACTTTTTCCAACGTTATACTTTCAATATTTTTTCATTTAAAATATATATTTTTTTCTTTACTAAAACATCATTCCTATAGTCGAGTACAAATCCTTTTATTTTAAAAGTTTTGACTTTATTTCCTCCCAGCTGAAATTACATCCCAAATGTTTGTTTGTGCGTTTCCTGTTTTGGAGCGAATCTTATCATATCATGACTTCATCGATGTCTGATGAGACAGAAACATCAACTTTGGCCCTTGACATCACCTTAATGATTCTATTATCCTCACTGGCAAATGAAGGTTATCTAAAGGATAAAATGAAATATTAATGGGGAGGTCATTTCGAGCAGACCCATTAAAACAGTATTATACAATTTCCTCTAACAAATTTCATTTCGAAAAACCATTACATTGGAAATAATAAATTAGCTCGCCGCAGTTTAATATAATTAGTGTAACCTAATATCATTACGCTCCTAAAATAGACCCGGCTGGATGAAAGGCCCCGGTCTTACGAACCTCGGCCCAAATGAAAGAATATTAAAGTCATCAGTGATGTGATGTCCCAATTTAATGGCTGGTTCTGGGGTGCGGCGTGACAGCAGGAATATAATGTTTCATAACTGACAGTCCCGGGTTCGAGTAGCCTGCGGTTGCGGGACCCGGACAATAAACTGTAATTTGATTGATGGAAAATTGAAGTGGTCCATCTAACATGTTGTTCCACTTTACCCCAGGCCTTCCACGAGCATGTACTGCCTTGATGATGTCTCAAATTTATTTAATTTTTTTTTTCCCTTTTCTTTTTTTTTTTTTGAAACTCCATTTGTTTTTCTCAGGACTCATTTTTTGGACTAGAGTTCAGTTTCAGTCTCTGATATTAGACTTTAATTGTGTGGCACGGTCTGTAGAAGAGAGGAAAAAAAATAGCTGAATAAATGAAAGGAACCAAAAGGAGAACAGTGGGAATGATGGATAGAGCTTACTGGTGTCTTTATCATGCTGTCCTGACCCTCTCTCTCTCTCTTTCTCTCTGTCTCTCTCCCTTACTTTTTCTCTCTCAGGATTAAAGCAAATATATCAGCTACGGTAAAACAGTGCATGAGCGAAAGATACATAAATTCCGACGGTTGGATTCCTTCCGAACATGATTTCAGGCAGGTCGCTTAATACGTCTTAATGTGAGAGGCTGGAAAATACTTATAGTAGTTGTACTTTGGGACTAGACTGCAAAATATAAAAAAATGAAGAAAAAAAAAAACATCTTAGCGAATGTTATTTTAAATAAAGATCAAAATGGAAAAATAGGAGAGCATTAAGCTTACAGGTATTTTAGACATTTGTAAAAGCTTATAATTGTCTTATTCTTTTGGCAGATATAGAAATACTAGTCTATCTAAGTCTACAAATCTAAATCAAAGTATATATAATATGAAAGTTTTTAGTTGCTATAATGTGCTGTTGCAGTGGACATTAAGTCTGGGAATTGAGCACTTAACAAACTTTAACAAACATTTTCACTTTTTACATTTTACACCCTAAAAAAGTACTTGCTAAAAATCTCAAAGGTCCATGACTGTATAACTGTACAGCTCATCCCTAAAAACAAAAGTTTAAACATCCAATCAAATTCATCAATGTTTAAAAAAAAAAAAAAAATCCACAACTGTGTTTCATCACATATTTATTTTCATCATTCGATTCAATGCATTAGAATTTTAAATCTGTTTAATCAGAAGGTGTGTGTAACATCGAGTTTATATCAATGCGCTCGTTTTAATACATTATCGTCTCAGCAGTAGCAGATCAGACACGGAGGACATGTACGGCACATGATCCACATTATCTAACATAAAACTGATTTAAAAATAGACCAGTCTGTTGTTGTGTAACAAAGAAAACAACCACAATTGTACTGTATACTGAAGGAGTCTCTAGTGTCAGAAATCTGTACAAAACAAACTGTTTTTTTCCAGTACAGAAGAGTTTATGCTTTTCATGTTTCTTGGGAAAAAGACAATTTGCATTTTTTTAGAGAGAGAGAGAGAGAGAGAGCAAGAGTGAATGACTATTTATGTAAAGTAAGACAGAACAGGAACTAACATTATTGAATCATTATATAAACCCCTGACATACGTGACGTGTCTTTCATTAATAAATTTAACATCGTAATGACTGGAAAATTGCTGTGGTTTAAACAGAATAACACACTCCAGGTTGTGCAGATACGGGAAAATAATCCATGTTCAGTTTCCACCCCATCCTGCACTGTTTTTACATAACAGCCCGATCTGTCACTTGTTACTTTTGAATACTTTATTACAGTTATACTGTGAAGTATCAGCTTTCACTTTTTAACTTGAACACTGCAACAATCCTGTCTTAGCTGATAAATATATTTTCAATGTAGTCAGACTTAATGTATTTTTCTCCGGATCATTAAAAGAATATAAGATTTTAAACCTGTTTATAGACATTGTTTTTACTGTTAATTAATCTTATTTTAATGGTTTTCTTGTTCAAGATATCTTCATTGTTATATCACGTAAGTATAATTTTACAGTTTATGTTTTATTTTATTACATTTCCTACATCTTCTTACATTTAAACAAATCCACCCACATCATCTTCGTTCATTCTCCCAGGAGATCATATTGCAGAAATTTTGCACTGTTTTTACATCCTTTTAATTTTGAAGCATTTGAACAAGATTTTGTCTTCTTTTTGAATTTCTGCAACATTTTCATGGTGTCACCGTAGAGCTGCTTCCATTATAGCAGTTACTAAAGGATATTTTACTCGACTGAAAGAAAGCTTTTTAACGCATCCTGTATCTTAGAATTTCTCAGCTTTTATATAAAAGTCGACCAGAAGCGTTCTAGTTACTTATTTATTTATTGTGTGTGTGTGATGGTGTGTGTGTGTGGGTGCTTCTGACTTTCTGGACTACTGTGTGCGCCTCTCGTCTAGTTACAGTCATACAGTAGCTAACTCTGCTGCTTACTGCTGCATGCATTTATATTTATAAAAAATTGATAATGTCAGGGTTCTCCGATTTTATAGGCATTTTTTTTTTAGTCAAGCGGAATATTTTCATCAGGCAGCTTTTACGTGTAAAATCTGTTTTAGAAAACGCGTTTTATGCAATTTAAAAGCGCAAAGCACTTCTGGGATCATCTGGTGATCTCCAACTATTGGATGTTCCAAAGGATCCAAAAAATCCAAAGTAGAAATTTTGCTTTCAGGTCTTGTTCACGTGCAAGATGCCACTAAAGTTGCGTGGATTCTCAAAGTGGTACACGTTTTGAAAATTTTTTGTTGCCATCACCAAAACAAAATGGCTAAATCAAGGCCTATAGAGATTAACAGATTGCTTCAACATTATGCATGAAATTTTAGTGATGAAGAAATTGAAATTGACTTAATACAAACAAATTTGATGTTTGCTGGAAAGGTTGAAGTGATTGTATCAAACCATTCAGAGAAAACTTTATGTAAAACACTGTCAGTTGAATAGTAACAACTGATGCAATCAGTTACGACCCAACACAAGGGATTAGAGCAAGCTTTGTTAGGCACAATGTCAAAGTATTTTTGTTTAACATGTTGTTTTTATTTCTTTTTATTATATTTTTCTTCTCTTTCTCAATTTTGGACCAGATGCCTTAGGCTTGTAAGTTTCCTTGTAAAATTAAATCTCTAGGAGCAACTACACTATATTGCCAAAAGTATTCGCTCCCTGCCTTCAAATGAATATGAACTTGAGTAACGTCCAATTCTTAATCCATAGAGTTTAATATGATGTTGGCCCTTTGAAGGTATAACAGCTTCAACTCTTCTGTGAAGGCTTACCACAAGTTTTAGGAGTGTGTTTATGGGAATCTTTGACCGTTCGTCCATAAGTACATTTGTGAGGTCAGACACTGATGTTGGACGAGAAGGCCTGGCTCGCACTCTCCGCTCTAATTCATCCCAAAGGTCTTCTATCAGGTTGAGGTCAGGACTCTGTGTATGGACCTTGCAATAAAGTGTATATGCTCAGGAAGGATCTTTTTAGATAAGGGTCTTGTTCTGGAACTTTCACTCTCAGGAACTTTCTTGACATTTTCTCTTTAATAGCAGAAATGTGAAAAGTTAAGCAATGTTGCTGGCCCGGGTGATTTCTTGTTCGTTCACACGCTGACCAATTGGATGAATGCATACGAGGTTAAAGACGGGTCATTCAGAATGAAATGAAAATAATATGAAAATAGATAGATAGATAGATAGATAGATAGATAGATTTACGCTAGCAGCCATCACCTGGGTTTTGTTCTTATCTTTTTTTTATTATAAAGCAGTAATTGCTTTGGAAAGCACCGAGAACGAAGCGACCGAATGCAGCAGGACTATTTATGATGTGAGGCTTAAGACGTGCCAGACAAGTTATGAGATTTAAAACCGTTTTATTGAGGGATTAAAACAGGGAAAGGATTTCAATAGGAAAATATGAATCAGGTATTAAACAGGGAAGCATGAGAACTATGGAGCGGAGAGAGGCACACTTTTATTTCCTCTGTGTATTTCCTCCATGTTGTCCTCAAGGCTGTTAATAGCGAACGTAAAAAAGCAAAAAAAAAAAACAACAAAACATGTTCATGTCTCGTTATGCGTCGCGGCGGTGGAACAAACCGCTTTCTGATCACGCGGATCGATGTGTTAATTTCAAACGCAGTGGTTTATATTAATTAATTTATTCATTAATTAACACAGGAACCATAAACTGATATTTATCTTCTAATATAATTTAGGATGATTAAAGTATTACAAAAATAATTAAGATTTTTTTTTAACTGATTTTCAGATCATTAAACAGGCTACAAGCTGATTTGCTTGTTAATAAGTTTTTAAAAAATAACCTTCCTGCACATCCTTATTGTAAATGAATTAACGGTGCTCTTTCTAAGATACTGAGCATAAGTTAAATAGAGGAGACTAATAAAGGGTGTCATATTATACTGTAAAATATCAAATTAGTCAGGATTTTAGCTATTTCATATCCATTTCATATATACTGTATGAATGACATCACCATTTAGAAACGTAAATATTTTGTATTTCTTGATGCATATTTATATTTTAACACCCGAAATATTAATAAAAATGAGCCTATAATTAACGGAGCCACACGTGCACTTGGTGATGCTTTAGGGATTTAATAAATGAGCAAGTATCATCGTTTCATTGTCACTTACATTTTTTCTGGTAGTTTTTCTTCAGTGACACAAATGTTCCTCTGTTTTATGAAGAAACGTTGCACTGGCGAGAACACCAGCGCTCAGCCTGTTTCTGTAGTGTTTAAGCATGTTGGAGAACACTTGTGGAAGGTTCTCGCACCTCTCGTCCATGCACGACATTTCCAGCTCATTGAGATTCTCTCGTGAACTGCCCTCTTCAACCGAGACCAGAGATTTCCAATCGGGTTCAAGTCTGGAGAATGAGAGGGCCGTTGGGAAAGCTTGATTTCCTGATTTCTCTGTCGGTGTTAACGTGTGCTTCGGATCATTGGAAGACTCGACCATGGCCCGGTTTAAGCCTTCTCTCAGACACGAACAGATATTTCCACTAAAAAGTTCTGGTGCTGAATGAAATTGATTAACACAAGCCCTTAATAAGAGCCCCTGGGCAACTGGCAACAAAAACAACCCCAAACCATCAAAGAGTCTCCAGTGTGTTTTACCGTAGATATGGTGTCGCCTTTGTTTTGCTGAACACGATGATGATGAAAGCACCGTTTTTGTTTCATCTGACCACAACACATGATTCCAGTTGTAGCTGAAGTGTTGCTTGGCGAGGCTCAGACGCCGGGATTTGTGTCTTGGTTTTCAGGAAAAGCTTCCGTCGTGGAACTCATCCAGAAACCGTCTGATCATGGAAGTGGCATCTCAAGGGGTGAAACCACAAGATTTGACTAAATATAGCTGTTCTGAAACTTTCTTCCGGCTCATCTTTGCCTCTCTTAGCATGCTCCTCGCTGTTTGTGTGGGAACAGTACTCAGATGTGTCCCCTTCCTGGCAAATTCTTTCATCCATTCTTTATCTCTCATCCAAATATCTTTCTTGTTTTAGCCATGAAATTAACATATCAGCAGCTCAACTATTTTTTCTTTTAATTTAAGAGCTCGTGGTTTAAGCCATGTTCACGAACGACAAAAGAATTTCTGTGTATCTTTTCATCGAAGTGAAAAAGAAAATGGTTTTATACTACAATAAACTTAAACACTAAAATCCACTTCGGGATACAGTTCTAGGAGTTTTAGGTGGCACAGTAGACTCTGTGGCCTCGCACCTCCAGGGTCTGGGTTTGATTCCCACTTCGAGTGGACTGCATGGAGTTTGGATGTTCTTTTCATGCTTGATGGATTTCCTCCCACAGTCCAAAGACATGCAGATAAGTTTAAGTGGTGTTAAGTTTCCCATAGTGTGTATGTGGTCTGTGCTTTCTTTCCTTCTTTTACTTGTCACTGACATCAGCGGTGATGATGATCTTTCTTTCTTTCTCTCTCATCAAAACAAGAACAATCTCTGTTTCTTTCTTTCTTTAGTTTTGGTTTTGTGTTGCTTTATTGTTTGCTGCTGTGCGGGTACAGTAACTAGCGTATCTCCCTGTACTGTAGTATTCGGAATGTTATACGCTATAACTTTTTTTTTTTTTAACACTTTGTCCATGTGAAAGCCCATAGATGCATCTTTTTTTGCATTTATTTTTGTAACTCAGCTCCAAATTTCTAACCGCGTTTCTAAAAAAAAAAACAAATCCTCCACAGTCACGTCTCACACACGTCAGGTTCTGAGACAGAGACGGCGCACGGAGTGTGTGTTCTTAACTGTAAACTGTAAACCTGTCTCACCACAACAGTTCCTCTTTACTCAGGAATTCTCTCCGACCTCAGTACGAGGCTGTTTGGAAAGTGGAGCGCGTATGTCAGGGTGCCCTTAACGCAGGCCGGCTCGCCGGGTATCCGCGGCTCAGTTCTGTCAATGCCCTCATTTGTCCGCGTTGTTAATGTAAGCTTTCAGAACAGGATCGCTTTCTTTATTTATCGGACGCGGCCCTGCAGACGCACAGCGGCATGATCTCTTTAAAACTGGTCGGTTTAAACTCGCAGATGCTTAACTTCCTGCGTTCCTCTTTTAAAGCTTCCTCATTTTCAAACTGACACTGATGCTATCAGCTTTGGAAACTTCAGCTTGTGCTTTCTGTATTTGTCGTGTTTATGTAAGAAAACCGGACAGCATTGTTAGTTATTGCAGACAAAGAAATAATTTTAAAGAAACGTCTTAATACAGCAGGTTGTCAAGTTTATTTGTTTAGCCGAGCTAGACACGTCAGTCTGTCGACAATAATTCTCTTTAAATTAAAAAACGCAATAAATAACATTTCTGCTTCATCTGAATGTTTCTTAGTGATGTCATGTGATTGTCATATTGCAGAATCTTTTCTGTTCAGTAACCATGGCGATGAGCAGCTTGTGTGAAAGCAGTAAAGCTCTTCATGTTGTGCTGTTAAGAGAAATTAATCACCGATGGAACAGTGTGATATTGGCGTGACATTAGTTATCACATGGAAGTTGATTGTTTTCCTGAAACAGCATAAAATGAAATAAAACATATTTATTAGGCAATACTCAGATCCTGATTTAGGATTTATTTTCCCTACTATCATCCAAGATTATTTTCTTATAAAAAGGTTTGGACCATAAATAAAAAATTTTTTTACATAAAAATCACAATCTTAACACTTCATGTACTCTACACTTTCATGTAAAAAAAAATGAAATGAATAGATTTTTCTCTTTTTCAGTCCAGCTCTGAGCATTTTCCAGATTCATTTACAAATACAGGATTTTGTGTTTTGTTTCTCTCCATCGTTTTCCCCTTTATTTGCTTCAACACTTTAATTAAAATCACAATACATACAGTACATATTTCTTTCTTTTATTCCAGTCTATCTTTCTTTCTTTTATTTGTTCCAAAGTTTTTCTTTCTTTTATTCCAAAGTCTTTCTTTCTTACTTTCTTTTTACAAAGTCAAGAACAATCTCTGCTACTGCTTTCCAAGCTTTCTTTCTTTCTTTCTTTCGTTCTTTCTTTCTTTCTTTCTTTCTTTCTTATTTGTTCCAAAGTCTTTCTGTCTTTCTTTCTTTCTTTCTTTCTTTCTCTTCTTTCTTTCTTTCTTTTTTCTTTTATTTGTTCCAGTCTTTCTTTCTTTCTTCTATTTATTCCAGTCTTTCTTTCTTTCT
>JAOVVA010000027.1:1888110-1899546 GCA_028565275.1 Leiocassis micropogon | reverse complement strand
CTTTGGGGTGCGTGTGCACATGTGTCTGCTTTATATCTCCATTTTAGTGAGAGAACATACAGCTTTTTCAGTCGATCGGCAGCCGAAACAGACGACCGCTCCAAAGACGGCGTGGTAACAGATGAGGCACGCCACTCCGAAGCCACGCAGCAGGATGACGGTAGATAAGCCAGAGTTACGCTCTACAGGCAGCAGTATTTATCACATTGCCTTATCCTGCTTCCTCACTCTTTTCAAGCTTTATCTAAAGTCTAACGTGCTGCAGATTTTTTTTTTTTTTTTTTTTTAGACAAAAGCATACCTAACACCTGGACACATTCCGACAGACGACCTTGAGGGATACGTTGCCTCTCTGACCACCTGTAGTTCTTCTTCTTCTTCTTTTTTTTTTCTTCTTACATTAAAGCATGGGCTTTTGTGTCCTGGGTGTGCAGATATCACACAGAGAAGAGGAGAATCAATCCCACAATCCAGAGTTCATCCTCCCACCGAGGCTGATGTTTATACATGTGCGGATGTCTTACTTCTTTTTCTTAGTTCTTTATCCGCTCGGGTCACTCCGGGCTACGCGTGCGTACGTCAGGAGGTGCGGAGCGGAGCACAACTTCCGAATGTAAGGTTCGGTCTGGGCCGCGGTACTCGTCACACAAGCTACGGGTGTACTGTTTAAAGGGTCGAAGTGGAAAGTAGGAAAAGGCGAACAGAGTATCTCCGGTACTTTTGGGGTAATCGTGCAATTAAACAGATTTTTTAATCCTTTTTTTCAAAGACTTTCACAGGTTCGACTTTGACTATAATATCTGAAACTGTTGTTTCTCTGGTAGACTGAGGACGCTTATTTATGTCTTACACGTTCACATGCAGTAACCAGCGGTTCCAGATTATATGAGGCTCTAAAATGGCATCATATCTCTAATATTTTGCAAAAGTCTTAGGCACCATATTATCTTTAGCACGGTTTTTATCCATGGTTTACAAAACCATTCATTATTTCCAAACATAAATTAAAAATTACTATACACACAATTATAGAAGAATATATGTGAGCCTGTAAAGAAAGCAACATTTTACATGACAGACCAGTATTCAGATGGAAACAAACAAACAAACAAAAAGTAATATAGTCTCCTGGGTTTTGGCATATTCGCTGATGGGAAGTTTGAATCATTTTAGTGACTCGGTTCTTTGAATCTCGTTCATCAAAATGAACGAATCTTTTTTTCAGTAATTTAGTTCATTTAGTTCTTTTCATCAGAAATAAAATAAAATGTTTCATTTTCAATAAACAGACCCCCAACACGTCTACATACACAAATTTTGGCTATAGTTCCAGTAAAGAAAATATTACAATGCAGCTAAGGACATATTATGATTAACAGAATGAGCAGCTCACCATCATATCTTCTAGTCGGTCGAGTCGTTCGTTCTTTTGTCACGTGACTCCTATAGACGCTATGCAGTGCATTACACAGGAAACAGAATTGAGCGGTTCTTCTCACGAGCCTTCTGGTCCGAGTCGTTCGTTCTTCTGAATCTGTTGCACTGCGTAGCGTCTATGGGAGTCCTTAACAAAAGAATGAACGACTCGGACCGAAAGACTCAAAGGTAACTACTCACTTCTGTTTCCTGTTCATAACTTACGGAGGTTTTGCGATGCTTTGCGCATGCGCGCTCAGTAGAAAATTAACAAATCACTCTCCGAGACGACTCGTTCTTCTGAGTCACGTTAAAGACTCGTTCAAAAAGAACCAATCGTTCATGAACGACCCATCGGTACAGCACATTCAGTAAAACCTACCAACTGTTTTTACTCATAAAACTGCACACATCTGTACTATATCTAACACTACGAGTTGTTTTCAAGCAAAGACTTTCACGCTAAATATCGAAAGTGTTCATTTATTACACTAGTGCTCTTTGTAGAAGTTTCTTCTTTTTTTTTTTGTAGAAATATTTTTAAAAGCATCTTTTCTTATGGTATTTTTTTTTTTTGCCCAGTACTGTAGTCTACATTGGTTTTTGTTTTTAATTTCCATCTAAAAACTGGTTTGTCATGTAACATGTCGCTCTATTTACAGGCATGCAAATATTCTGCTGTAACGCTTTTTATGCATTACTGTATTTCCCAGCCTATAAGTCACTTTATTTTTGTCATCTGGCAGTCAGTTGTTATTTTAAGACATGAAGGTCAGTTGTTCTGGAACAGTTCTTACAAGAACAGTATTGTGTCAAGTACATTTGCAAAGAAAACACATCAAGCTCCATGATGATGAAACTGTCTCTCATGAAGACCTTCCCAGGAAAGCGAGACCAAAACTGAGCTCGGCTGCAGAGGAGACGTTCATTTAGAGTCACCAGACAGCAGATACAAGTAGCAGATACATCTCAATATGAACTGTTCAAAGGAGATTATTGTGTATTTTGGATAAACGCCTTCAGTATCATTTTACAGAGAAAGAAATAAAAATCAGGAACGATCATGGAGTTAGAAGTTTTGACTGACTTGATTTTTAATTATTAAACGTATTATACAGTGGATACTAACTTCACTTCAGTTACTTGTCTTTAATCTCAAATCTCAATAACCTGAAAACTCAAAAGTAAAAAAATAATGTCTAATAATGTAATGACAATTTCTCTGAACTGTTTAGGGAAATTAAATGAGAAATATATATATGTAGAGTAATACAAGAAAAATCTCTTGATCTCTGGAATCATGGATTTATTTATGTATTTTTTACATTTAAAAGACCCTATTTTTCCATATTTAAAATCTGGCTTACGATAATCTCCAGAATTTTTTTATTAATTTACTCATTTTATTCTAAAGTTACTCAAATTAACTTTGCTTAATTAATTAAAAAAAAAAAAATCCTTAAAAGTTCACTAACAGGCACACGTTTCAAACAAACACAAAGACATCAAACATCTGGACCTGTGTCTTACAGAAATGAAAATACATACGAAGAGTTTTTAAGAATAAATTCATCTGGAAAACAAAAAGAAGAAAGAAAAAAAAAAGTCATCATGCAGGTTTCTGCAGTGTAGAATGTTTGCGTGTCAAGGAGCAGTACTACACGCGTGACCCCTGTCTTTTTACCGGTGTCTGTTTTACATAAAACCTCTCTCTTTTCTCTCATATGCGTCTCCCTCGGGCGCTCACAGGAAGCCTGGGCTCCCAGCAGCGTTCGGGTATTCGGACCCAGCTCACTATTTAAAGAGAAGTTGTTAATTTATTGATCGGCGGGCGGAGGGTTCGAGGCGTGCGAGCGCGGTGATGAGGCGAGGAAAGAGCGTTTATTTATCCCCGTTGCTGATGATTAATCATGCCGGATGCCTGATGTACGTCTGAGCTATGAGAAGATAGAATTCTGCTATAGCCTGACTCATCACTGACTTTCCAGCCATGAATCACCCACCCGTCTCTCTCTCTCTTTCTCTCTCTCTCTCTCTCTCTCTTCCTCCCAATAGATTGAAGGACTATTTTTGTCTCCGGTTTGTGATTTATATTCCCCCAGTTCGAGGTAGAAAGGCATCTTGACATGTCTGACATGAGCACAGCCAAGAATTTCGTATTTATTTGGATAGAAATTCAACAACAACAAAAAAACCTGTACTCAGAAAAAAGGTACTTAACGGTACCCATTCAGAATATCGCTACAAACCCTGAAAGATATCTTCCCTTTTACTTTTACCTGGGAAGTCAACGTGCTGCATGTTAAAGTACATGATCTGACCTTAAAAACAAGCATACTTTATTATTATTACAGTATATATATTTTTTACGCTGTTCGTACATGGGGGGGGGGGGGGGGGGAAGAATTCAGACAATGTGGAACCATTTCAGGTCGGCTTTCCCTTCACACAGATTTTTTTGTCCGCCGTCCGTTCACGAATGAGCGGATAGCTCTGTTTCGTTTACTTGGACATCGCCGTCTTGGATGCTTTTTTGTTTTTTCTTTCTTAGCAATGTCCAAATAAAATTCACTCTGGTTTGCGCAGGGCGCTAGCGTTGTTATCCGAGTGTCGAAACGAGTAATGGGGTGACGGAGAAACAGAGTAATGATAAATCTCAGTGCAGAAGGCATCTGTGCACATCTGGACACTCAGGGTCTTTGGAGAGGTGAAACTAAAGCACCTTGGCAAGAAGAAGATGTGAAACGTCTCTCACACAGACACACACACACACACACACAAACATGCACATGTGCAGACGTGCAACAAGGGACCAGACGCGCTTTTTTACATGTTGCCTGTTTTGTGTAAATTTTAAAACCGCACATGACATCCTTAATCGTAGGCTTGGGTAAATAGAAAGAAGCTATTTAAAAAAAAAAAAAAAAAAAAGTTTTATATAGTAATCATTGCTGTTTGGGTGGGAGGAGCTTGCTCTGTTTGTCCTGTCAATCACAGTGACAGCAGCCAATGGTGTGAAGTCATGTATGCATCAGAGGGTGGGTAGCACTTCCTTTGATGTGTTAGAGTTTACGGTCACTGTGTAGCTATACCTTGCTTATTGAAGTTTAAACAATATTTAGCCCGATACAGTGAAGCACGTCTTTCTCTAACACGCGTTCGTCCTCGGGCTACATCTCCATGCTGCCTACACGCGGCAGGCCAAGCCGTACCCCGGCATGTCTTTGATGCCTGCGGATGATGCGCAGCTGCACATTATGTCTGCCCCAACTGGGCGTCGGATCGTTCCTGCAGGTGTCTGAATTAGGGTAGGTGGTGGCGGGGAGGGGGGTCAGAATTAGAGCGTGTAATCTGCTAATGTCGCCACATCTGGAAGCATTACTGCGCGGTAATTGTGGACGAACGCAGCTGAATGGATTTCATTCAAGCCTCGATCGGACAACCGGCATCAGCGGCATCGGTTAAATGAGATTTGTGTTCGCTTGGTACGGCTTGCTTTTCCAGAGCAATTTAGCCTTTGCTCTGTTTGTTGACATAGCTTTTAATGTGACAAGTGTGACACGATTCTGCAGCAGATGGATAGATGTGGTGTTTTCTTTTTCCCTCCAAACGGTTTCCTCTAGACAGGTGCTTCCTGTCCCGCTCTGATCCGAAATTAAACACGAAGGCCAGATGTGGTGCCTGTAGCGTGGCCGGAGCTCCTGCGCCCCGAGCGTTTCATCAGAGTGCAGCGGGGGGATCGGCCTGTCGACCCCGCGACTGTGAAAGAGAAATATGTGACGCGCAGGTTTCAGAAGGCTAACTTTCCCTGAACCCTGACTTCCTCTGTTTAAAGCTGTGTGTGTGGTGTGTGTGAGTGTGTGTGAATGTCTTTTTTTACTCTTGATTTTTTTTTTTTCCTGCGAAGGATTCTATATATCACATTCTGGCTTATCAATCATTTGATTTTTAATTATTAAATTGGGTTAATTACAGTCACAGTAACATCTGTACTTTTCTAACATGTGCTGACTTCCTGGGCTACAAAAATAAATAACTAAGTAAAAAAAAACAACAACAATCGAAGGCAGCCAAAACTATTACAAGATTACAACAAACCAAATATGAGATTATTAAACTTATTTCTAGTCAAATGTTACCAAAATTGCAAGCGAAAAACGTCTTGCTCTATTGGCAGATAATTAGTAGTTACATTCGACTAGAAATAAACTTAATAATCTTATATTTGTTTTGTTGTAACTTTATTTTATGAAATTGTAGAGTTAGAATTCGGCTAGATTCAAGAGTGTTTCACTTGCTAGCTTCAAATGCTAACATCTTTTGCAGTGAAGAATTTGAATTTACTGTAGCAAAGCTAGGACATATAAACGCAAGTTAATATTAACTAAGAGGGGACACAGTGGCCTTCAGGGTTGAGGGTCCGACTCTCACCTGACTGGCTGTGTGAGTGTGTTTGCATGTGCCTTGGGCTGGGCTTGGGTTTGGATTCTGTCCGCGGTGTCCCCTGATGCTTGTCCGTTAAGCACGCCGGTATCGGCATCAGGATGATGATTTTGACTAAACTGAAGCTTATTATTGACTTACTATTGGATTGAATCATATCTAAGCTGGACTAAATTATATCAGATTATCTGTAACATTTTTGTACGACAAATCGAGCTTATTAAATCTTCTGAGAAACAAAGAGTCACGCCTAGCTTAAAATGACAAGTTGCTTTATTTTTAACAAATGATCAGTGAATTCTTGCAAACTAAACATTTTTATTGGAATCCTGTGATGTTACAAATCTCTGCTGGTGGTGATTTTATTTGGTTCAACGTTTCAGTACGGAGTCACACCAAGTGTTTTTTTTTTTAAATTTTTTTAAATCAGGCTGAGCAAGAAAAACAAAGTACGTAGTAACAATGAAAAATGACTTTTATTGGTGACCAAATACAGAATATTAGTTTCGACAGGCACAACTAACTCAATGGTCAGCACTGTCACCTTGCACCTCTATGTTCCGGGTTCGATTCCCACCACAGGATCTGTGTGCATGGAGGTTGCATGTTCTTCCCGTGCTTGGTGGGTTTTCTCCAGCTTCTCCGGTTTCCTCCCACAGTCCAAAGACATTCAGATTAGGCTAATTGGCGATGGATACCCCCGACCTTGTGCCTCCTGGGATTGGCTCCAGACGCTGTATACAGGATAAAGCGGTATAGACGATGAGTGAGTGAGTGAGTGAGTGAGACAACCAACTCAAAACCTCTCATCACCAGAGTTACCCCAATCTCTATTCCATCTGCATTACTCATCGACTGTACATCACAAACTAGGCTAGTTAGCTAGCAAGTTCCTAGCTAAGAGTAAGTGCATCGTCTGAAGTTCATCTTGTTTTTTTCCGATCGTTCTTGTTTATCATTTTTCCGTAGCTGAAATCATGTTCACAATTGTTTTATCCGTGAAAAAAAAAAAACAGGTCCCTCACCAGGTCCCTCAGCAGGAGAGCTTTGATTCGACCGTGTGCATCTGAGTCCGTGGCCGTGATGGAGTGGAGCTCTCTCAAATCTCTCAGCCCATCCTAATAAAGCCGTGAAAGGTCAGCCGTGATTGATGCTTTGTGTGTCTCTGTCATTTTCAATTACTGGACTTGAGCTCGTAATGCCGCGTCCATATGAATTTTGCACATCGAGTCGGTTTTTTATATTTTCCCCCTCTGCCTGAGAACAAGATTTCAAATGCTGTTTATGTGTGTGTGTGCGTGTGTGTGTGAATGTATAAAATGTACGATGTACCTGCAGTGCCACACTGGTGGGTCGTGTTTATTACTGTATAAACCCTGGTGCATCATTTAGCGCACACGTGTACAGTACAGTATACACTTATGCATTACACGTTTTTACTGCCGGGACGTGATTAATGCATCTTATATACAGTAGAAGCCAAGCAGTTATGTTTGAAAAAAAAAAAAAAAGAAAAGTGCAGAAGATTATTCTATAATTCGATATTATTCTATATTCGGTGCGGCATCAACTGTTTAGGTCTTAAATCTTAGGACACGGAGAGAAGAGTGCGGATATTATTCGCCTCAGCCCTTTTTACAAAGCCTGTTTATACTGTATGAGCTATTATCGTCGTCATCGTCATCATAATCATGATCATTTGTTTGCTTTATTTGTTTTGAGAAATCAATCGCATTATGAAAATATAAAGGTATTATTATTATTATTATTATTATTATTAAGTCCGAGCGGCTGATATATACACAGCCCGGCACCACTCTATTAAAAAAACAGGGACCTGTGCCATTTGTGAAAATAGAGGCCATATATGCTGAGGTCACGTGATAGTCAACCTTTTTTTTTTTTTTTCAAAGATCACCTTCGAATTCATCATCGCGTATGTTAAATCACTGACCTGGTTTAGCAATGCATCCAAAAGACAGGTGTTATCAGTGAAATCCCCCCCAAAAAGTGAGAGATCTAAAAGAATGAGTGCGCAGGCTTTGTTTGTTATCATCGTCTTGGCTTTTTTTTCTTCCTCCTCCTTTTTTTTAAAGATACGTCTGAACGCCCGCTCCTCTTCGCCCTCATTTGTTTGAGCGTTGTTTAATCTGAGGACATTGAAAAGTTGTGCCCTCCACGAAGTCGTCAATCACGCCGGAGGGAGAAGCGCAAGGCATGATTTGTTATCTGCTATTTCTCTCGCTGTGTATAGAAAGAGGAAAAAGAGTGTGTGTGAGAGAGGGAGAGAGAGAGAGACTCACAGTGGCACGTCTGTCCTTAAGGCCATCACTTACACAGGACCACTGTCTGTCAAAAAGCAGCGGCGACTTTAAGGGCCGCCTTTGTTGGCTCGGACAAATGAGGGTGACCTTTAACAATAAAATAGACACCTACAGAGAGAAATGAAACGGCAGTTTAAATTAAGAGCACCAAGCGGTCATTTCAAACACTTCCTGTTGAACCACGCGAGAGGGAGGGGAAAAGGAGAAGAGAGAGAGGGAGGAAAAAAAACAGTCTGAAGTTTTGAAGTTGAACTTAATTATACAACACAATGTGGGCAGCGCTTGTCAATAATGAAATCTACCTGGTCAGGGATATTGACGAACAGCGTGGAATAAAACTTAATGTGGCCCGAAGCGTTCCAGAGAGCCATCAATTATGAATGCTATCGACTGAGCATGTCACATAAAAAAAGAGACGGAATTATTTCCCTTAAAGGCCAGGATGAGTTTATTCCCTTTTTTTTTTTTTTTTTTTTAAACTCGATGCGGAATTACAAACACTTCTAAAAAACCATTGATGAATATTCTAGAAGGGCAGACGGATGAGATAAGAAGTGACTGGAAGCTTTGATTTACTGTTCACACTAATAGCCACTTCAAAAAACCCGGGGCTGCAGCGAGCGGCCTGGTGGGATGTGTATCGGCTCCGGCCAGCCGCTCGATATTTTGGCTCGTCCTGTAGCTTTGTGTTCGGCCTACAGTCGGCGGAGTAGAAAGTGCAGCGCTGTTCGGCCTCGTGGTCAGAGACGGTTTATACGCTGAGCTGGTGTCAGTTTGGGGTTTTCTGGGGAATTAAATAAGTCAGAGTTACGGTGAAAAGTTTATGTTGAACAAAATAGTTTCCTCTTTGAATTATGTGTAAAATAATAATAATAATAATAATGATAATTCATCTTTCAACAGGATGGAATAAAATAATCAAATTAATAAATGTTCAACTGTTCAATAATTACATAAAAGGTTGGAGCGTGAATGCGTACAAAATCCAACCACACTATTCGAATTGATACATCTTTTATAACACCAGGTTTGTGTTAGCCTTTAATGCTGCGGTTCGTTCAACCTTTTCTGAAGGTTATCGAAAAAATAAAGTGGTCTAATTCATGTTTAATGACATAATTAAATATTAAACACTTAAGAAACAGCACTAGGAATATAAACTCGCCTCAAACTGTTTGTACAATTTAAGTACAATGGAAGGTTACACAGGTTTCGGTTTGGGATGACCCGAAACCAGTTCGATCGGAATGAAAATGTTCAATAGGAATGAGACGGGTGCTGCGTAAAGCTTTAATTGCCTGGTTTATAGGAAGATATTATGGATGGATATGATCGTTTCTGTCTGGTTGGGATAAATCTATTATTGTTTTCCACAGGTTGAGGTCACATTAGATGTCGTGACGAGTTTCCAGGAGGGAAATTTTTGCTCCCGTTAGTGGTCAGTAAACTTGTTGAGAACAAAACAACCCTCTGGGAGATGAAGGAGCACCGATCGGCTCGCCGTTTCACACGCCGCCAAGCTCCTGACCATCACAGATGAGATTGCATTCTTGCAAGGCAGAACTTGTTGGAACCTGGAGGAAAAGTTGGAGGGTGGACGACCTTCTTCTCCTGTTGTATCTCGAGAGGATTAAACTCTTCCCAGCGAGCAGAAGCACGTGACAATAGGTTTACATGTAGACTCACATCTTGTCGGATAACAGTTAAGCTGGAATCTCTGACTGGAGCGATATTGGAGAGATATTTTCCGTATAAACGCTGCTTTTGAATCTGTACAGCTCTTTCTGACGGTTATGAAATAAAACAGGATAGAATTAAAGTCAGATTAATGTTAAATAGCATAACCTGAGATGCTTATGAATATGAATTATTCGACTTAAGTATTCACGTGATTCAGGTACAATGAAAAGTCACACAGTGAAGGTTAGGGTTAGGGGGCGGAGTCATCGCTCATAGCTCTTCTTACCATTTCTGTAGTATGACTGATATCAGCTGTATATGTTTGAATGTGTACATATTTTTCCAAATGCTATTGAATTTGTTTTATTCATTTATTTATGTATTTATTCATTATTAATTTAATTCAGACGTCTGCTTGAGTCCTCTTTAAACCGAGCCCCAGAGTCATCGCCGGCACGCATCTCTCAGTGTATCGGAAAAGCCTAAGTTTGTAATCCGGTGTGACGAGAGCTCTAGGAAAGCGTGAGCGCATCAGTAATTATAAACGAAGCTCCAAAACGCACGTCAACGGCTCGTGTTATTCACCGTGATGATGAGCATCGCTTCTCCACCCAAAAAGATTCTTTCTTTGTAATTAAAAACTCAGACGCTCTTCCCGGTCGGCTGACGATCAAGTCTGAGCCCGAGCTCCAGCGTAACCTGCTCGAGCAAATAATGAGCTATTTATTGCCGGCTCTGGTTCTGCTTAATGGAGTGGAGGTAACGGCTCAAACACCTCACGGCTCTCGGACCAATTTCTACTGTAGGTTCCCCCTTTTTCCTCCCTCTCTCTCTCTCTCTCTCTCTCTGTCTCTCTCTGTCTTTCCTCTCGCGCTCTTTCCTTTTCCTCTTACAGATCCGAAAAATGAATTATTGAAAGCTTGAAGGTTTTAGAAATCCTCTGAATTTCAAGCACCGTTTCCATCTTTGTCAACTTCAGAGGACCGTATTGGAGCAAGCTCTCATGTCTGTGTAACCTAACCTTTATTCTGCCAATATGTGAGTGTGTGAGTGTGTGTGTGTGTGTGTGTGTGTGTGTGCTTCGCCAGGCCTGGAACAGTGCACTAGAACGGTAAAGAATGCACACACACACAACCACGTGGCCTGGCTTCAGTGGTTTCTGGTGAATATTAAACCGGTGCCGTTGTATTTATATGCTGTCGGCCATGTTTGATATGGAAGGTGGAAGATCTTTTAGAGGAAACACATGATGTGATGGCAGACTCGATGAAACCTCTCGCTTCACACTGCGGAATATTTAAAGAAAAGATGTATGTGTGCAAACGTTTGCTCATCTGGACCTCTCTCTCTCTCTCTCTCTCTGTCTCTCTCGTTCTCTCTCTGTCTTTCCCATGGACTCTGCGCCTTGTACACCTGCACAGGCTGAAATAATTGAAAAATCATGTATGGAGGTGACAGATATGTGCAGTGCAGCGAACGCTCAGGAGAAATATCATCAATTTCTCAATCTCTTTTTTTTTTTTTTTTTTTTAAACCCCACACATCTCCATCCACCCCCCAGACCCCCCTCCTC
>JAOVVA010000027.1:1853743-1882919 GCA_028565275.1 Leiocassis micropogon | reverse complement strand
CAAATGGCGGCGACGTCCCCCCCCCCCTTACCCCCCCCCCCCCCCCCCCCTCCCCACCACATCCCGGTCAGCGTGGCCTAATAGAGGAGCTGTCCGGTGTAAACCTAAAGCCAGCCCTGATGAGGTGTTCTACCTTTATTCAACTTTGCATACACTTTCTTTTTTTTTTTTGCTTTGTTAGAATCCATTAGCAAACCGCCGCTTTTGCTTCAATCATAACCGTCTCTAAACACGCGGCTGTATTTATACATTTATACGGCTGAGTGGAAACACTTTTGTGCAAGACGAAGCACTTGATGTTCACTGAATAATTTCTTATAAAGAGGCAGAGGTGTACAATTATACATAATGGCGTGGATTAGGTTGGAATGAAAAAAGAAAATAAAATAAAGCGGTCGGAGTGTTTGGACCGTAATGTAGGATGTGTATCTGACTTTAAAACGTCATGCTGTTCAGCTTCCACCGGTTAATTGACGCCCGGAGAAGAAAAGCAGCGGTTTCAGTGCGGGAGCCGGCCTCACAGCTGGCCCAAAGTGTCCACTATATTATTATTATTCGCTTCCACTGCGGATTCTCTCGGAATCTATGTTATACAGAAAGAATAAGGAATAAAAAATACAGGCATTATCTGTCCGCTGCAGCCGAGGCTTTTATCCTCATTTATAGGACCTGCTTGAGTGTGCACTGAAAATATCATGCTGGTGCACTTGGTGGGTTTTGTTGCCGCTGAACCATACCCCCTCACCACCACCACCACCACTGCTGCCACCCCCCACCCCAATCACACAGCTTCTATTTTTCCTGTGATTGCAACTAATCCTCCCCCAACCACCATTTCTTATAGCACATCGTGCTAAAAAGAATGACCGCCACAGACTGATGACTTTCAATACGCTTGCATCCAGAGCGCCAGCGTCTTTTGGGGGCGGACGGGGGGGGGGAGAGAAGGGGGGGTCAGCAGTAATTCATAACTGCTTTAAGATTGCGCGCAGCCCCGGCGGCTGTCAGAGGGACTGCTCTGCGGCTCTGGCGAGTGCCGTGGGTTTGTGCATGCTAAATGGGCACGCCGAGTTCTTCCTGCATCAATCAGGCCTTTGCCGAATACATCAGGGCGAGTTTCATTATGGCCAGTTATTTACTACATCAGAACAAATTACCCGGCCTGCCTTTTCCCGACGTGATGCGGCCAAGAGGAGCCCGGCGCCGGGATCATATCGTAAACGTTGCTGGATAAATTCAGTGATTGAGCACATCAATCTCCTCCCAGCCGCAGATGCCCATCAGCCCACCAGCACCACAGAGATTGTTAACGAGAATAAAATGTAAAAAATAAATAAATAATAATAATAATAACTATCCAGCTGCCAGACAATACAGCTCATCGTCTGTTTCATCAACGTTTCCATTCTCTAATTTACTCATCCTCACTCTTATTTTTTGCAGACTGGCACACTTTTCATTCCAGACCTCAAAACTATTTAGAGGGAAGAAACATCTCGTCCTGATCTGGGAGGAGGGGGCGGAGGGGAAGGGAGGGGAGGGCTCCCACAGGAAGGGAAGAGAGCTGAGGTTCTGACCAGGCTGTTGTTAGGGGGTGAAACTTTTTGTAAGTTCTAATAACCTGGTGTCAATATATCACCGTTATTACAGTAGTTATGCATTTCAAAGACTACTTTACCTAACAATTATATATATATAATACACATCTGATTTATATATCAGCCAAAAAAATTTATACGCACTTCAAGAAGAGATAAACTTGTACAAATATTCTAATACTAAATTTATTGCTATACATCATTTATTGATCTATATGATAATATGATGATAATATTATTAATATTATATTCATATAATATACAACATATTATTTTTCTTTCCCTGAAGTGTGTATACATTTTTCTGGCTGATATATAAAGAGATATTATAATATAATCTTATATAATATGATCATACATACATGATTTTGTCATCATTTTTATGTCAGATTTATTCATTTATCATTAATATTATATTAATATTAATATTATATAATAAAAGTGAAATCATCCTAAGTGCTTCTTGTAAGGGGCGTGGCCAAGCAGTTTGTGCTTGACGTATAGTAGGTCACATGATCATAACGTACCTGGGTTAAACTCTCTTTTTCTCCGTTTATACGTCACGTTCATTCATTTATTCATTCATTCTTCTTCTATACCGCTGTACAGGGTCGCAGGACACTTAGGGCACGAGGCGGGGTACAACCTGGACAGGGTGCCAATCCATCGCACACATTTTGGGTGACAGCACTTAGCCTCATCTGCATGTCTTTGGATTGCGGGAGGAAACCTGACCATGGAATCGAACAATCACGGTGTCTACGGTGCTGAACTGCTACACCACCGTGCTGCCTAAACATCATGTATTTTTTTTCTAGTATTCTCTATGCAAAGCAATGTTGCCTTTATTCTGTCAGTGTTTATGTTTTAGGGTCATCTTTATAAAGATCCAATACCGGGAGAAACCGTGACATCATAACAGCCCAAACTTTCTGAGATATCTTGTAAGATTTTCAAAAAAGTCTCTTGTTACCTTATGTTTCTAGATATTGAACAAACTGACATAAAAATGTCTCTCTCTCTATTTCTCATATCAAATCATGCTTGCTCTGCCATATTTCTATCCCTTGCACTTAAATATGGAATCAGCCACTGACCCGTCCATCATTTTATTTAAGGATGTCTGCTGAACCCCAGCTCGGCCGAATCTCTTAACCATGGCCGCGCGTCGAACGCTGTAATAATAATTACACCTACATTTGCTTAGTACAGAAATGAAGCAGTGTACATTGTAGCTACGACACCTTCCCTATTTGAATTGATTTAACTCTGACTCTGAGTTTATAACAATATGTTACATGTCTAACTCTAGATCCTTTAGTGCAATATTATTATCATCTCTCTCTCTCTCTCTCTCTAATCCTTTTCTTGTTGTTGTTTTTGTTCTTGCACGGCCCCGTCTCATCCCCTTCCCTATTCATGAGGGTGGCCCCAATAAAGCAGGAGCGTCTGGGAGGCAATAAATAGGAATATGAAGCATTTATTGCTGCTGCAATGACTTTCAAGCTGGACTCTGATGAGAGCTGGGTTCACTGGAGCGAGCAGAGATGCACACGTATAGCATGCGCATGACATCTTCACTCACAACAAGGTGTACATCTGTGTGCTGTGTATGTGTATTTAAATAATTACAGCTACAACGTCTGAACATGGCACTCATTGACAGGTAACGTGTGAAAGTGTAAAACAAAAGGACATTGATTGCACAACCTGGTGTAACGAACGTCAGATGGGTGTACGGTAGGTTTTACGCTTTATTGTTTCATCCAGAAAAGAAGGAATATAGAGATATATAGCTGGAGAGAGAGAGAGAGGAGGCGGGGATCTTATCTACGCCAGTAATGCCTAACGCGGGATAATGAACACCGTGGAGATAGAAAGCATATACTGTGGAGAGATGGAAAAATCAATAACGCATGCATAGGGTTTACTAGGACGCGGCTCCATCATTAAATGTAAAGATTTATCTTAGCTTCTTTTTTTAAAATATGAAATAAAACACAGCTCACACGATATTTTCTGTCAGTCATAACGCAGATTAGTGATGACCGTAACGTCCTGTTTACCTTCGCATCTTTTCCCCTGGACTTTCTTTGCCAATTAACTGTTTTATAACATTGTCATTACACCGTGATATTTTTTTTCTTTTATTCTGTCTCATCTGTTGGACAGACTTTATCTGCAGCTAGCAAACACCTCAGCGTGTGACTTTCTCACAGCTACTGTAAACATCTCAACCTGATGTTTGATTAAAGCCACTGGTTTTTTTTTGTTGTTTTTTTTTTTTATCAGTTCAGAGCAAATTCATTAACACTTCCTCCGCTCCCGAAGTCAGGGCCTGTTCTCCGTATATCTGAGGATATAAATTTAGAAAACGTTCCCACATCTTAAACATAATAAATCCTGACATCCTCAATCACGTGGCATCGTTTGGCCCGAGCTGCTCCGCACGGTCCAGTGTGGGAGGTTTAAAGAGATCTGAACATCTTAAAGAGATCTCAGTGTTAGAGAGAAAGAACCTACATCTCATGGAATGTCCACGATGAACTAAAACATGATAAAGCCCCGGCTGGGTTAAACAGGGTCCGCAAAAACGTCGAGACCCGTAAAGAAGGTGAAGCTGGATAGTCTCCGGAGCTCAGATGTGAACACTGAGAGCCAGGAACCAGGAGCTTGAAACGTAACCCCTGAAGAGACAGCGCAGTAGAAGGGGCACATGTGTGGTATACTGTATGTGTGTGTGTGTGTGTGTGTCCGTGTTTATATGTATGACAAAGGCTATGGATGAAGAAGAAAGCCTACCTACAAAGCCCAGGCTGTCTAGCAGGATTTGAGTGCTGTGTTGCTGCTGGAGATGATGCGCTCTGCTTTGATACTCCGGGAGAGATTATAGCAGGAGAGAGAAGTTAAAAGTAGAATATAAACATTCGAGCTCGCCGTCTCCTCGGCTCACGTGTCCGTGCCGGCCATCGGAAGTATCTGGGTTTGGGGTTTGAGGGCATTTCCGTGGTATATCTCTGCTTATGGCTTTGTGGCCGTAACGGTATCACATGTGGTTGGTGGTGTGAATAAAATTGTCGTGTCAAGCTGAGGGTCAAGTCCCATTTTAGTAACATGAAACGATTTGGTTTGGTCACTAACGGCATTCAAGGGGTGGTCTACTTAAGACTTACATTTGAAAAAGCACAATTCAATCTTTCACCCAGGTGGTTTGTAGGGCTAGCACCCAATTAGGGCTAAGGAGATAAAATACTGTCAGCACAGTGGCGTAGTGGTTAGCACTCGATTCCTCCCTTGGGTCTGTGTGCGGGGACTCACCATGTTCTCCCCGTGCTTGGCGGGTTTCCTCCGGGTACTCCGGTTTCCTCCCACAGTCCAAAGACATACGAAGAAGGCTAATTGCCATCCCCCAGTTGCCCGTAGTGTGTGAGTGACTGTGTGTGTGCTTGTGTGCCCTGGGATCGATTGGATTAGGATGATAAGCGCTATAGAAAATGAGTGAGTGAGAGAGAAATAAAATGTCACTTTTTGTACAAACTCCCGCCCCAGCAGAAACATTATGTGGACATTAAATTGGCAAAGTTGTGGACATTGGGACGACGTTGGAACAGCACTGACGATGGGATCACGTTGAACGAATGCCCTCAAAAATGTTGCAAAAATAAAAATACAAAACAATATTAATACCAAACTGATGACCTTAGTGATACTCGAACTAAACTGCATGCTTACCACTGGACAACTAAGGGGCGTGCTGTTGAGGCTGGAGCCTATCCCATGAGACACAAGACACAAGGTGGGGTACACCCTGGACAGGGTGCCAATCCATCACGCCAATGAACTAATTTGCATGTCTTTGGGAGGAAACCCACCAAGGACGGTGATAACATGCAAACAGCATGCACACAGAGATGGGAATCTAGCAGAGAATCGAACCCGGACCCTAGAGATGCAAGATGACAGTGCTAACGATTAAACCACCAACGTTGTATTTGCGATGTTGCATTTGGGTTGTTTATTCAACGTTATCTCAACATAATTTTTATCAAAGTCAATCTAACTTTTAAAACAACATTGCGAAGTCTTTCCATCTATGTTACAGCGATCATCCAGTGTTGCCCGCTGTAATCTAGCTGCTCCTATCCCAGTCATGGTTATTCCATAAGGAAAAAGTGAGTGTAAACTCTAGCCATTGTTTCACTACAGACATTTATTTCCTTCCCTTTCCATGTTGAAGTTAAAGTATCTGTGTGTGGTGTCTTATTTCTATTGATTTTACTCCTACCTGCTCTATAAGGCCAGGGTCTTCTTGCCTTAAGTGTTTCATTTGTTCCGTTCACGAACGGTACACGATGAATCTGAATCAATCGGACAGCAGGATTTACCCACCGTTATTTATCCTAATATTAATTTTTTTCACCTATAACACACAGTAATAGCCTAAAAATGTTTTGTACAGAACGCCTCCACAAATCGAATTCACAGGGATTAAAAATAGCATGACGTTTCAGCAGCCGAGTCCAGAAAACCCGCCATCTTAACCAGGAATGAGCAAGTAGCCCGGAAGGCTCTCCCAGAAGATCCTGGATTTATGAGCGGCCTTGTTGTAGCGATTAGCCAAAAAGGAGTCTCCGTCGTGAGCGCTCGTGAGGCGAAGTCTTCTCCTCGCCAGTCAGAGAGGTTAAAAAGCCAAGCACAACATCGCTTTCTGCAAACTACACAGCACAATGCCGATTAGGCCCATTACCTCATAATGGAAATGTATTAGTGGAAAATACCACATAAGCGGCGCACATGTCGGCGCGCACCGCAGAACGACTCCTCCGCTCCGAAGTGATGGATCGTCGTGCTCCAGAGCCGAGGTGTCTCTGAAATGTGGATTCCTGTTAAATTACGGCGCAGATATGAATCCTGTTTGTTTAATTTACGGTCTCATGGAACTGTAATCAGCGGAGGCCTGCAGATTCTCCGGAATGTTCCGGAGGGTCAGGAGCCAATGGAAAACAGCTTGCGCGGCTAATTCGGAAGGTGCGTTTCAGCTTACTGATTCACCTAAATGTCTCATGGTCAGAAAAAAAAAAAAAAAACACAACAATGTTAGCATTAACATACAGGAAATGCCGCGATTTGGGTTTTTGAGTGTGGCGAAGCAGAACTGCGGTACTGGATGACCGAGCATACTCATGATCGAACGCTCCCCTCATCAGTTCCACTGACTGGAATCGACATCAGACTCCGATGCTCATCAATGCGATAATTATAGAGGGTTAATGTCAACATTTCTGTTAAGTATTGCCTCCCGTGCCATAAACAAGTTCTCAGTTACAGCCCAATCAATCGCAGTCTGAGCGACTGAAAGATCTTGGATTACAGCGCGAGTGTTTTGCCATGCTTTTAGAGCGCTAATAATGGCCTTTTCAGTCAGTCTTTTAATTACGTTAATCAAAGATGGAGGCAGTCGGGGCAAATGGATCCTGCCGTTCTTCTCTGTTATAGAACACAGCGGCGTAATTAAATTATCCCAAGTCCACTGGCGCTTGAAAAACACTTTAAAAAGATCACGCATGAGTATGACTTTATGGCAGAATTAAATATTTTTTTGCTTTCCATTTACTAATAACTCTAATAATCCATGCGAGATAATTAAGTGGGATTGTATTGTATTTGCCCCGTGATCTGTCTCTCGCTCCTCGAGCTGAGGCACTCTGTGGTATTGATGTCCAAACAGAAGACAAGCTGTTAGTCCTCGCTCTCAGCGCTCGGCTTCGAGTCAAGGTTGAAACTAAAGTATGATCAAGCTATCGATCGCCTCCGAGACGCACCTCAGTCAAAATTATTAATGAACGAGCGGTCGAAATCATTAGCGCGGACAAAAGCATCGCGGCGATAAACAATTCGTTTTGCGCCAGGAGGTTTATCAATCGACCGCTGCTTGATTAGAAAGAAAAATAAATTCCTCGTTTGTATACATATTCCTTTGTGATCGTATATTTGGCGGTCTCTTATTCATCACTGGGGTAATAGATACTAAAATGATGCTTATTATAAGCTCGCCATAACTCAGGTGATTATTTCTAATCGACTGAAGAGCCATGATTACCATGATTCAGAAATCATTAGTAGATGCTCTACAACACCCTTGAGTTGTGGTTTATTTTTCAAAATAAAGACCACGGTGTCTCAGACGAGCTGTGAGCTGGACCATGTGCCCGGAGGTGATCGTTCAGTTCCTTGGTGTCTTAGATCATGGCCTTCAGAGCGCCTGTACGCTGCCAACGTGCCCTTCATTGGCTTCTCTCACGGCCCTGCCCTGGTTGGTTGCCCTGCTTGTCTTGTATTTCAGGGTGGAGATGAAGAGATCCACACAGACCCTGAGAAAGAGGAAGTAAGAGACAGAGAGAGACACAGAGAGAGAGCAGATTTATTACTGTTAATTCTATTCTTGGTCGCCTAAATCGAATAAATTCCTAGAAGAACATTCTGCTTTACTGGAAGTGAGACTCGGTGTGATGCGGACAATGTCGCGTTTCATGTTTAAGGAGATTATTCATTCATTCATTCATCTTCTATAACACTTATCCTGTACACGGTTGCTGGGGGAAAAAATTTGCATGCATCTTGGACAGACACTCAATTTGGGAACGGCAATTAAACTAATCTACATGTCTTTGGAGGAAACTTACAAATGCATGGTGGGATTCAAACCCTCGACCCTGGATGTGCAAGGCGACGGTGCTAACCACTCGCCACTCTGATGCTTTAGAGCAAAAAAAGAACAAAAAGTGTGGATATGAATCAGATGGCTACAATGAATGAGTGTTAAGTTCAACATGTAAGTCTCAATCTGTGCAACATCACACAACTACGGTGGCCCAGAAGGGGAAAGCATCGCTCCTATATATGAGTAGCTTTTTTTCTGTTTATAAGCATGTTTTTTTTGCTTTTCTGGCCCACCGTACTCAACAAAGAAATTACGTTTTTAAGTTATTAAAGTCAGAACATGTAAAATCTTTCATGGATATGTTAGCATAACTAAACTAGCGTTGTTGTTTTTCCCCTCCTGACCATACTGATTGCAAAGGTTTTTATTAATAGTCGTAATAATTTATTATTACGACTATTAGCAAAATGAATGCTAGTTAATAATGCTAGCTACCAAAACTTATTCACCTTATTTAAACTTGTGTATAATAGGAATAAGCTCACGTGGAATAAGTGGAGGATCTGGTTAAATATCAAACTCTCAGCCGGAGATAATTTTTGTAAAAAAAAAAAAAAAAAAGATTGTTAGAGTTGTTATTGTTTTTGACATGGCGTATTAGTAAACTCTGTTGGAAACGTGAGCGGATTGCTGAAAATGTTTGCCGCGTATGTGTTTGTGTACGTCGAGCGAGCTTAAAAGCCTGGCCGTGTTGTGCTCTTTGTGATTACGACTCGAACACATTTAGGTGATTGTGTACACAACGTTGAGTTCAGATGGCAGGGTGATGACTAAAAGATGTAGGTCTGCATTATTTTACGACCTCTTTCTCTCTCTCTCTCTCTCTCTCTTTCTCTCCTTACGTCTCTCTCTCTTGCTCACTCTCCTGACTCGCGCATTATCCTCGTACCACTAGCTGTTCTGCTCCCAGCGCTACCATTAACATTAGCATGGCTGCTTTCTTTCTCGCTCGCTGCCATTTTCTCTCGCCTTTTTTTTCTTCTTTTTTTCCATCCAGACACATACATAATAATCGACATAATTCAACAAATAAATATCGCAATCAAACGGCAGCCGGAGAGAAGCACTCGTTATTATTATAATGCACAACGGTTTGACAGCTGCGATGTTCGCGGCGGTGCAGGGAGGATGGAGAGGTGCATGCAGAATCGACCATTTTCATCCGAGTGATTTTGTCCTAATGGCGGCTTCAGCGGCCTGGCTGTGCGCGCCCTCCTGCTGGGCTGCAGACTATTACTCAGCCAGCGCTCTCAATCACTTACTCATCTGGTGCTCTGCAACACTCGAACAGCAGGGTCCCTGCCATTGTTTTACGCCTTCACAGCCCAGCCATGATCTTAGCTGGCTCTCTGAACGTATACACATGTACAGTATATATATATATATATATATATATATGCATGCACGATTGTTGCTCTGATGGTCAGTGAAGATCTGAAGGAGTGAAGCTGAAATCGTCTCGAGCTTCAGATATCAACGTTAAGTCCAACCCGTGGAGACGCTCGGCTCGGCTCGGCTCAGCTCGGCTCGGCTCGGCTCAGCTAGGCTCGACTACACGCTCTCCACCGGCGAAGCTTTTCTGACATGGCGCACCGCATAAATATTTCACCGATTTGTTTATTTATTTACTCGAGTCATTTTATTAGAAGGAATCTTTCTTGGAAATGCCACAGTTAATATCGTGGTGCGGGGAAGAAGATGGAGAGGCCGGAGCAGAGTTATGGTGTGCACAGTGCATTCGGGTGACGTGAGCCAACATGTTAAACTCGGGGGGGGGGGACAGAGACTGAGAGACTGGGACAGAGAGAGAGAGAGAAATGGGGGGATGCAGCGGTAGCGGAATATACCCAAGCAGAGCAAATGCCTATTCCTCCACCTCCACCCCACCGCACCGCACCCCATCCCATTTTTCCCCCCCTCGCTTTCATTTGCCTTGCAGCTGTTCTTAGCATGAGCAGGAAAAAATGCAGCGTATCGAACATAAATCAAGAGCCAAGACTTCACTTTCTCACTCGGCTGCTAGCATATCTGACGCCGAATTAAAGCAGGGTTTATGATGTACGTAACCTTCCGTCCCAGCTGGATGTATCTGGAACAACGAGAAAGAAGAACACATGCATGAAGGGAGGAGCCTGGAATTAAGAAAAACGGAGAACGTGTTAGCTTTCTGAACCATCTTTGCCATGTGTGTGTCTATTCTTCATGGTCGCAGTAGGGAGTGTGAAAAGGGAGGTTTTTGGAACATATCAGTGATTATACAGTACAGTATATCTTCCTGCTGTTTCCTTTCTTATCTCTGCCTCCGGAATATCAACCCAAACAGTCACAGTGTCCCGACCGACGAGCGTGATGAGACTCTGTTTTATTCCTAATTAGTTAATTGATTTTGGACAATTCTTATGACTTAAAAAGCACCACCATATTCCCCCTTAATGATGCATATTTGTTTTAATCTGACATTTTTCATATTAGATTAAGAGCTTAAGTGCAGCTATATTTTTTTTCCCCTTTTGAAAAACAAACTAACATGTGGATGCTGGTGTTTCTGAGATGTAATGAGCGTTTTCTTTTGTTTTTTTTCCTCCTGTTTTTCTTTGCCGATGTCTGGATGTTTTATGGTTTTAGGGATTTTTATATACAGTATACAGACTACCAGTCAAACGTCCACGGTCGTTCCTGATGTTTAGTTCTTTCTGTAAAGAAATACTGAAGGCGTTTATCCAAAATACACAATAATCTCCTCTGAACAGTTGATATTGAGATGTATATCTTCTCCTTCTGCTCTGTAAAGCTTCATAACGGCTCTGAGGTGCTGGTTGTTAATTGGTGATTTCTGAAGCTGGTGACTCTGAATGAACTTCTCCTCTGCAGTAGAGCTCAGTTTTGGTCTCGCTCTGGTGCTCGATGGGTTTTACAAACACACTTGACACAATACTGTTCTTGCAGGAACTGTTCCAGGACGGCTGACATTCATGTCTTAAAATAACAACTGAGTGTTATTGTTGTTGTTACATAATTACCTAATGTGTTATTTCATAGTTTTGAAAAAGGAAGAAAAAAAAAATCAGTATTGTTCTAGAATGTGGAAAATAAATCCAAACTTGTGTCCAAACTTTTAATGTTGGTGCTGTACAGTATAAATAAGATATTTTTAACACAATTTTATCCAAACAGTAATAAAACACCTTCTGGATCAGACATGTGATCTAAAATTCTGTTTTTTAAATTTGTCACCAATAATCTATTCTAAGGTAGTAGTAGTACGGTAGTATTTCATTTGTTTCAATTTACTATTGTCCTTATTCTTAAAAGAAAAAACAAGTCTACATTTAGTTTCTTACTTCCAGTTTATAATTTATTTTCAACATTTTGCCCGAAACACAGCAATATGATTCGTTTTGTCTTTCTTTTTCTTTTTCCCGTCATATTTCTACATGGCGTATTTAAATATTTAACGCGTGAAGAGTGCGAGTGTTTCCGTGTTGCGTGTTTAGAAAGGTGTGTTTCGGTTCTCTCATCAAAACCTGAGACGAGGTTCTGCAGGTCCGTATATAAAACTGCCAGACTTTCCGAAACAAGAGTTGTCACACCATGTAGGCAAAGAATCTGCAAAAAAAAAATCCTTTCAGTCCGTACAACTCGTCTGACGGTGACTCCCACGTTAAATAACCGGCGTGTCCGATTGTGCTCGAAAATAAACATGGCGGAAAGAACATACGGCTGGGGATAATCTGGGATCCGGGTTTATTTTGGTTTCCGGGGATTTTCTCTTGTACTGGGGTGATTCAGCGGCTTGGGTTTCATAGTGCTGATACTGGCTTCTTGCGTCACCTTCCCCCGTCTGCGTCTCTTCCTCCAGGCGGCTTGTTAAACCACGGTTAGCTAAGACACAAGACTCAGCACATGACACCAGCTTTTCTGGCTCTGCCGAGGCCAAAGAACTCGGTTGTTTGACAGCGGAAACAAATATGTGCATGACATCACCGCTGGAACTTAAGGCTGCTGTGTTATTGCTTTCTCCTACACACACCATCCACTCCATACACAAGCTTTATCTTTCTCTTTATGTGTGTGTGTGTGTGAATGGCAGTGCTGGTAAAATGCTCAGCCTGTGTGGTGTGCGGTTCTCGCTCTGGATTCTCTCGTGGCTCGAGGGGTCAGCGTCTGGGCACCGGCTGGAGGAAGGGGGGGGGGGGGGGGGGGAGGGGGGGGGGGGGAGAAAGAGCGAGAGAAGATCAGAGAGGAGGCGAAGGTGTGGAGTAACTCTACCTCCACAAACTCCCTTAACGTCATCCATCAGGGAGTCCACACCGTCTCTCTGAGCTTCACCCAGCGCAGGTTTTTTTTTCTTTTTGTCGTCGTTGTTGTTGTTCTCAGAAGTTCTAAGGTTGTACTTCTTAAAAACAAGGGACGGCAAACTGACGGCAAACTGCACCTTCGCAGCATTGCTGTAAATTTCATCTTCCATTTTTTTCCCCACATGATCCCTGTAAACCAAAACACGATGGTATCATATTCACGCAGCTCCAGCTATAAATCTCAAGCCAACACGTGAGAAATCGGACGAGCGGGCCGAGAACGTGACCCCCGCTACCCTCGAACAACCAGCCCTCATGTGCTCGGCAGCTTCTAGAGCAGACGGCCGGGAATTTCTGTTTTTGGAAGCGATAGCTACTGTCTATATAATATTTAGGGCCTATTCACGGAGCAGCTGGCGAGAGAATAAAAGGGCTTCCGCTCCTCCAATCTTCCAGAGAAGGATGTGGTCCTGCGCCTGCTCCTCCTCTCCTGCCTCCGCGCAAATAGCACTACATAGGAGACAGTTGTTTCTGGCCGCCCCTCCGCCTGTCATGGCTGTCAGACCAAATCCCATGACTTATGGTTCCTCCAGATGTAAGAGATTTCTAAGCTGCCTCGAACAGCCTGCGGTTTTGTGGTGTGAAAACTGAGAGAGAGAGAAAGAGAGAGAGAGAGAGAGGAGTTGAGTTTGTCTCATACGAAACATCAACACGAGTCTGTGTATCTTTTTTTTTCTGCTTAGTGGGGTGATTTTTTTATTTTTTTTGCTGTTTTTGGTTAGTCGTTCCAGGTTTCATAATCCCTAAAACTACAGATGGTGTCCATTAAAAAAATAAAAAGACAAACAAAAATATTTACAGATGAAAAAAAAAAGGAAAAAAAATCGTACTGAAACCCCCCCCCGCCCAAAAAAAAATATTTTCTTTCTTTCTTTTTCTTTCTTTCTTTCTTTCTTTTCCCTTTTTTTTGGTCTGTTAACCTAAAGCGTGACGTAAAAAAAAAAAAAAAAGACAGAAATTGGAAATGACTCCTTAACTTTGTTATCCTGTTAGTGCGTCTTGTTAAGACTTTGCAACAGGACAGTTTATTTGAAATTATGACAGCATTAAGTTCACTAATGTATCTAGTTCAAAAGAGAAAAAATAAAATAAAAAGATCGATACGTGTAACCCAATCTCACACTCTTGACTCGGGTCCCTTTTGGGTTGGATGTATTCGCCCCCCTCCTCCCCACCCATCGCTCCTCCTCCTCCTCCTCCTCTTCATCCTCCCTCTTTCTTCTCTTAAATTGTAATTTAATTTGCAGTCACTAAAACCTTCCCTGTAATTGCTGATTGCCATGACTAGAGCTGAGTGTGTATTAGATATGCCTCCACCCACCCACCCACACACACACTCTCTCACACACAATGCAGAGTTGTGTGATGTCACACGGCCACCTTTTGACTTTTTCTTAATTATGAGCTTAACCTCGTTCCTGTCCGGCCTTCAACCCGTCAAACGTCCGAGAGTCTCCGAGACTAAATTAACAAAATGGTGTTAATCAGGGATGGGGGGATGGGGGGTGGGGGGGGTGTATTGGTGATGTGTAGGACATGTGGAAGTGATTGATGTGTGTGTATGTGTGTGTGTGTGAGTGAAGTAAAGGTAAGGCAGAGTGCTGAATGCCAGATGCCGGGTCGTGTCAGTGTAACCTCGGCCTGTTTTATGTGCAGCCAAACCAACCGCGTGACTTTAAAAATTTTTTTTTTTTACATTTCTTAATTTTTTTCACAGGCAGCCTCTGAGAAACAGCGAGAGAAAGAGAGGTAAAGAGGTACGGAGACAGCACTGCCACACGGGGATGCAGAGTGCGGAGCGATTAGTGTATGTGTTTGATCCAGACTCTACAGAAAGTAATTCCGTTCCCCCGTCATTACAGGTGCCCCTTCATGTTACACCTCTTTTCTCTCTCTCTCTCTCTCTCTCTCTCTCTCTTTTTCTTCATGATTAATTTATTCATCTTCCGCATCACACGGCGCTCTGGAGGCAGTCGCTTTGTTCCTGGCGAAGTAGTCGAGCAAAACTCTGCTGAAAGAAAAAAAAAAAAGGAAAAAAAAAAAAACGTGACTCATATCGACGGGACGGGGGGAAAATATTTCTCCCGCTCTGGAAATTCAAAGCCAGCGGCGGTGCACTTTACACTGGCTGAGAAAGAACAGAGACGAGCGACGCCGGCATGCAAACGTGACGTCATCCGAAAAAGTCTTTGTGTTTCGTTTCTAATAGACATCGCAGCGTCTCAGTCTCTCACCAGAACAACGCGGGGAGTTTTCACACGTAGCCCATGTTTACTCTGTGATTATTTATTTATTTATTTTTTTTTGCAGATTTTTATACACTTTATTTATATCCATGTGATTTTTTTCTAATGTATAAATTTTTATGAGGTCCTTATACGTGTGATTCTTATATTTCAGGTGTGAGTTATGCTGTGAAGAATCATACGCTTAAAAAAATAATCACCCATAATTCAAGCGTTTTTACCAGATATGATTCATACACGTGATTTTTCACATTTCATTCTTGTACATGATTCATTTATTTCCATATATGATTCCTATACATTATTCAGTTCTGTTCACATTTGATTCTTACACATAATTAATTTCCTTTCACATACAGTACGATTCCTCCACTTGATTCATTTGTCACATGTAATTTGATTCCTACAAAAGATTCATTTATTTTTTATGTGTGATTCCTGTTCATTTCTTTTTGCACACGATTCCTGAGCATGATTCATTTCTATTTACATACACGTGATTCATTTATTGACGCATTTGACTCGTACACATGATTCATTTTAATCATTCATGATTTAATCCCTTAACCATGTGATTCTTACACACAATTCATTTATTTTCACATTTAATTCCTACACAATGCGCGTCACAGCGGTGTAGTGGTTAGCACTGTCGACTTGCACCTCCAGGATCGGGGTTCGATTCCCGTCTTCATGTGCTTGGAGTTTGCATGTTTTCCCTGTACTTGTTGGGTTTCCTCCCAAAGACATGCAGATTGGGTTAATTAGCGTTCCCAAATTGCCTGTAGTGTGTGTGTGTGTGTGTGTGCCCCTGATGGATTGGCACCCTGTCCAGGCTGTACCCCACCTTGTGCCCTAAGTGTCCCATGACCCTGTATACAGGATAAAGTGGTATAGATGGTGAGTGAGTGATTCCTACACATGATTCAGTTCTTTTCACATTCGATTCCTGTTCCTGATTCATCTACTTTCACATGTGACTCATAAACGTGATTCATTCCTTTTTCATTTGTAATTCCTACACGATTAAATCATTTTCACATTTTCACAATATTTATTTTTTCACATTTGTGATTTTTATCTCATTCGTTCACTTCCCATGTGTGATTCTCAAAGAAGATTCATTTATTCTCCACAATGTGTGGAAGTTCTACATGTGAATCTTCCATATGACTCATTCCTTTTTGCACGTTAATGTTCTCACATGCCGTGATATTCGTACAGGCGGTTGATTTGTTTGCACGTGTGAATGAAAAAATTTATTTTTTTCACTTTTGTTACTTTACACCATGCATGTTGTCTCTGTTCAGTTGTTGACTATCCAGAGTGTAAGGAACGAAAAGTGAGGGATGGTTTTGGACGTGGATGATGTAGCGGCGTGTTTACTCTACATCAGAGTGTACAGTATATCTGGAACAGTAAGCAGGGATGTTCTTGCCAGTGCAGTAATTCCCATTCACAGACGGTTATGACGTAGTTATTGTGTTATTTTAAACCGTACTGATTATAATTGATTTAGTCTTCTATTCCGGCGTGGTCTCGTTTCTGTTTGGCGCCATTTTGATTCCTCTCGATCTTCCAGAGTTAATTAAAGTCTCCTGTAATGAGAGATTGACTTGATGGTAACACTTAAAGCTTTCTTTGAACTACGCGGCCCATCGGTATCGCCGTTATCCTATTCTCCTCATCTTTTTGATGAGCCCGAACACAATTAGCCACCCATTTCGACGTCTTAATTGCCGCCGTTCGATCCGGGAGCTCGGGTTACTTCTCAGTGCAGCGCGCGGCGTAATCTTTATAGATTATTGCACTTAGAGAGTCTTCCGCTAAATCTCGGTAACAGGTTGGGAATTAGCAGATCTTAAATAGCCACATGACTCACTTTACCTGATCGCATTTGTTTGTGTGTTCGCTCGAGGCCTTCTTTTATTCTTGACAGAGTTTCCCTGGTGCTCAGTTTCCACACTCTCCACACTCAGCTGTGTCATTTCTTATTAAGGGCATGAAACTATCCTGCTCAGAGTCACAGTGTTCTCTGGCAAGAGCTATCAAAGGCGCGGTACAGAAGCCTTTCCATCATCTCGCCGTACGGAGTGGAAGGAAAAAAAAAAAAGAAAAGAAACGGGGATGGACAAGCAAACGAAATTATAAATGGCTAGAAGATGTCGCTGGTGTCATTGGGAGGATTTTTTGCTCTGAAGTTCTGGTCTTGTAGGAACATAAGGATTTTTTTGTTGTTGTTCTGGTTGTTGTTTTTTTTTCTAAGACATGGTAGGAGGAGGACACAATGTTCATTAAAACAAAGCTACTTTAGAATATTCTAGAATTATATTTATAATATTATTTATAATATTTAATAATATATAATAATATTATAATACTATATAATATTTATATAGTCTTGACTCCTTCATTTCTTCATATTTTGCATCCAAAGCTCCAGACCTTCTTCTATCTGTAATGTAGTCTTGAGGTCTCCAGGCTTCCTGAATAACTTTTTTCTCTCTCCCATGTTCAGTCCAGTCCCCCGATCTTAGCAGTTTCAGGGGAATATTGTTTATTTGTTTACGCCACACAGTGACCTGTGAATCATTTAAGCATAAAAATTTATTTTTTTAAACTTAAGTCTTGACCCAGTGAGAAACAGGTGCAGATGATGACAGACGATCAGACAGTGATTAGTATACTGATGATGCTGAACGCTGAGTGGTTGGAACAGACGAGAGGGGAAATGAGGTCGCTGCTGACGTTGGTACGTAAACAAGCAATTTTAAAATTGTATCTTTAGGCACTTTGCAGCCTGTCGCAGGAAAACTTTTGTTCATGTTTATTTAATTGAATCTACATCATTTTATTAAATTTAATTGAATTTAATATAAAGAAATGAGGCAAACTCAGGTAATGTGTGTATATATGCACACAAACTCTGATAATAGGTGAACTAGTTAATTTGGAGAAAATGAACTAAAAAGTAAACATTTAAACCAGTAAACAATGTTTTACTTCAGTCACTACTTATTCGCTTATGATGCATTTAATAGATCTTTAACATTTGCAATTTTTAGAAAATACGCCCAAACTACGGCAATAAAAAGTTTAAAAATAATAATAATGAATACAGTTTATTAAAATGCAACACTTGGCAGCATAATAACCAACCTTAACCTGGCGATACTTATAGCACATGAAATATCCAAGAAAGGATCGTGATACCTGTTAAAGGATGCTTTTACATGAAATTACTTTGGAAAATGTTTGTTAGCTCAAATTTTACAAAAACAAAAAAAAATGTATACGTTGATTTATGGTTTATTTTGGGGATCAAAATAACATTTAATTACTCTGTGTTATAGCAATTGGACCGATATATTATATATATGCTACAGTGTTTGATTTTCTCTCTCTTTAATGCATTCTTAGACACAAACTTTACAAGCTAGCTAGATATTAAAAGTTTTTATTCCAAAAATCTAATCTTGCTATTTTTCTAATCTTACTGAGCTTGTTTGTTTGTTTGTTTATTTATTTGTTTGTTTACCCACCTACCTAATGCATGTTGTTGCCTAGTTATTTTCCCACGACCTGCCCAAACTCACCTAATGATCTCCTAACCATCTTCAAGAAGGCTGAACTTCACACTGCCAGCTGTGTCTGACGCGGTTCAGCTCTCCATGAGCTCCGACATTTAAAACACACACAGACACACACACACACACACACACACACACACACACACACACACAATAAACTCCTGCGTGTTGGCTTTGGGAAGTCATCCTGCGAAGCAGCTCGGATCGTCGCACCCCCGCTCGTGTTCACGGTGCCTTGTTGTATTACCATCGTGCCCTGTTTAAACCATCAACCCCTTTACCCTGTGTATGCCACACACACACACACTCAAGCTTTCCCATAAAACACACATGTGCACAAAATACAGTTTCACAGTCGTCTCAGCAGATTTCCTCGTTGGTCAGTGAGTCAAAGCGAGCGGCGAGCTCTCGGGTCATCGTATATCCTCTTTACGCCGAGGCTGATTTGCGCAGGCGTCTGTCCAGCGTCACCGTCCGAGGCCTTGACATCCATATGGACCTGTTTATTCTTTTAAAACACACTGAACCATTTCCACCTGCCTTCTTTAATTTCTTGCCTGTTCATACATCTAAAACTCTTGTAAAAGAAAAGAAAAAACTAAACAAAACAACAACAATATACCTTATCTGGTTTAACATATTCAGATTGGTCTTTCAGGCCGAGATGGAACTTTGAACGTGAATCCGAATTTAGGAGAAAATTGAAGGGTGTTTTTATTTATTTATATATTTTTATTTTTTCCCCATCTGAAATGCCACGGGCTTCGTTATGCGTAGCCGTGATAGCTTGACTTATTGATTATGGGAGGCGGTACGCCCAATTTCTAAGAGAAGGGTAGCTATCTCCATGTAACTTTAGAGAATTAATTGGATTCGGTATGGACCTTCATGAGAAACACATGTCTGTGTTCTGCTGCAGGTAATAAGATCTCTCTCCTCGTGTAATGAAAGGCCACTGTACCGTCCAAACACACACACACACACACACACACACACATACAGTACAAAGCCATAAAAATCACCCCAAAAAAACAAGTAGCACTCATCTCATCTCATCTCCTCTCATCTCATCTCACCCTCATCTCATCTCATCTCCTTCTGTCCTCTCTCTCTCTCTCTCTCTCTCTCTTTCTTTCTTTTTTCTCTCTGTGGGATAAAATCACATCCAGCGAATGCCTTCAGCCCTTTTTTCCGGATTTTATCAGCCCCCGTATACGATGCGGTTCTTTGGAGTGGCCCAATTCACAACACACACACACACACACACACACACACACACACACCAGATATAAATACAGCGGATTAGGATACAGTATAGTGTATCATCAGGTCATTAATGCTAATTCATCATCAAGCCCTGGATGATGATGGACAGAACATCTGTTCAAGGCATGATGTAGGAAGCGCCTCGCTTCGAGCCGTCCTCCTGCACTCGTTTTTTTTCTTCTTCTCGTTTTCTTTTATTTTCCCCATGACGAAGCGCTTTGGGATTACCAAATGCTCCAAATTGTGGAGTTTGTTAAAGAGATCGCGACAAACTACAGCTACTTTACTAACTTTATGTGCATTAATCACGACCCCCATCTAAAACCAATATTAGACTTGTAGGAGCTTAAAAAACGATTCTGAAGTGAAGCTAAGTCGTCACGCGTAGCTGTTTAACGCGTGGCCGCATGGGCTCATGCTAGTACGTCAAAACCTTCAACAAAATTGTTGTCTGTGATGATGTTATAAAACATTAATTGTTTTTTAGGACTGAAGTAAAACATGAAGGATAGACTTTATAGACGGAGAGCGTTGGGAAAACTTCTAGCTAAGTACGCGGTGCGCTGTTAGAGGAAAATAATCAATGTTTGGTGCAGTGCAGAGCAATCGGACACCAAGCTGAGGATTGTTGATTGTTTTCATGTGTTTTATCCCTCTTGTACGTTTTAAGTCATTAGAATCGATTAAACACCTGACATTTCATACTGGTGAATGTTGTTCATGAAGCGAGGTCCTGCTGTCTCTTATGTTATAGCAGCTGGAAACTAAACTTTCTCTCTCTAAGCCGAAAAAACTCAAATTAGAAAGTTAGAAAAGCGTGAACCATGATCACACGCAGCTTTAGAGAAGAGCAGGATCATATTTAACACGCCGCAGTCGCACACTCCGGTCCAAGAGGAAGAAATGTTTACAGATGGAAAGGATTTATAATTTCAGATAAAGCAGATACCCAAAGGCCAGTGCAGCTCATAAACATAAATCATTCATGTAGCGCTTATTGTTTTCAGGATAACAGAGTTAAGTTGAACAATTTTTGATTTAATAGTGTGAGAGTGTGTGTGTGAGAGAGAGAGAGTGTGAGAGAGACAGACAGACAGAGAGAGAGAGAGAGAGAGAGATGCACTGAAGCACCAAAGCTTGATAGTCTCCATGTTTGGAGGTTGAAGTGGCAGGAAGGCGGCTCACTCCGTCATGCTTTCTCATCCTGTGATGTGTACACTCTCTTTCTCTCTCTCTCTCTTGTTCCTTCCTCCCCTTGTAGAAAAGATGCCAGTGAAAGATAGGCGCCCTGTCTTTGTGTGTGCCGCTCACCATCCACCCCATTTCCAGTGCACTTCTAATGAGAGGGCGCGAGAGCTACATCAGGAATCGTCTCGAGCAGACAGCTTAGGCAGAACTTAAAATAGATAAATAAAATATTCTGTCCCCATGAGAACTTTCACTAGGGAGAAGGGAAAAAAAAAAAAAACTTAAAAAAAAGTCTATTAGCCAGCTCGCTTTGAGTTTTAACCCCTGTCCTGGTGTGGTTTTGTTTTTTCTTTGCTCCTGATAACGAATTTAATGGAAGGAATATTTAAGTCTACAGTTTGTGAGACGCACGCAGGGATGCTCGTGTTTCCTGTCCCATGTGTTTCTTTTTTTTTTTTTGTGCATCCGGATTTTGATCCTAATGCATCTGAGGGTAAAAAAAAAAACAAAAAGCCAGTGCAGGTGAGGTTGTGTGTAATAGCACGCCCTGTCACTGCACCCCGCTTATTAAGATAAATATTGCGATGGGGAGATTTTCAGCAGTGCCTGAGAAAAAGGGACAGACACATTCATCTTGTGTGCGCTCGCTGTTTTTGGGTTGGCTGGAGAAAATGGGTTTAAGCCCCTTTAAGTCACCCCAATGTATGGAAATGTATGTGCATTTTTAAAAGCACGGCTAAATTTATTTCCCCCCCCCTTCGCCCGTCTGAGCGTGCGCCTGATAGACCAATAGAAGGCATGATGGATGGACGTATAGAGAGAGACAAACAGACAGCAACACACACACACACACACACACACACACATATATATATACACACAGGGACCCTATATAGCAACTGGAACCTACTGAAGTATTCATACACACCTTTAACACAATCCATCCTTTCCCATAACGCCTCAGTGGCACTGACACGGAAACAAACCGACGCTTAATGACGGAGAATAACGGCGTCCGCGCTCTTTATCATCACCTCAGTGGAGCCGGAGTCATACCAAAGGACAGAAATCTGATTAAGTTTTATTTTCTCTCTCTCTCTCTCTCTCTCTCTCTCTCTCTCTCTTTTTCTTTTGCAGTTAATGAGAAAAAAGTTTGCAAGTTTATTCACACTGCTAATTATTTACGGAAAGTTAATTCCCTGAGATGTAATTAAAATACATTCGACCGTTAGGAATGGATGAAGATGAAAACACGCCGATTCTTTTTTTTTTTTTTTTTTTTTAAACGTTGTAAACTTTATAATTATCTTTGCTAAAAGTCAGAAGTGCATTTCTGGAATATTTCAGGGAGGGAATTAATTAGAAACCAGTGAGGATTGTTGGCAAAATAATTGCTGGTGGATTTAGCAGGGACAAATGAAGACACTGGAATTATTTTAAATGCTTCATTCAGACATGATACGGTATAAATACACACCCTGTGTAATGTGTCATTATAACCTGCTTTTAATACCAGGTGCTTATAATAATACTACTACTAATAATAATAATAATAATAATAATAATTTTGTTTTATTTTAAAGTGAGAAAATGTCTCCTTTATTTAAATTCAGCGAGACAGAATCAGGTTATGTTGTGATCTCAAGCCGCCATTTTTGCTTCCGCTCAAGCAGACATGTGATGTCACGATGCATCATACAAAAAAAAAAAAAACAAGGTGCAGACAAACAGGATTTTATCCTCGTCTACATGAAAAAAAAAGAAAATCTTGCTTTCTTTTAACTGCTTTCTTTCTTTCTTTCTTTCTTTTTTCTAGCCCTCTTATGCAACCTTTACCGTAACCAAACGCCGGGCCGTGGATTTACTCTTCATGTGGCAAACACATGACCGAATCGCTTTAGCGAGTGTGTGTGTACGTACAGGCCCAAAGGTCTCAGGAAATGACCTGCACTTGGGTGATTGAGGATATCCTTGAACTTGACAGTGAAGGAGAGCAGGTTGAGGAGGGGGAGGGGCAGGGATGGGGGGGGGGGTCAAACCCAAATACAGACAGACAGACGGACGAGTCTGGAGTGGGTTCATGGGTTAAACCAGGAGGGGTGATGACTAGGACCATGAGGACGGACCTTCCAGAGTCACCACCGATCCATTCTCTCTCTGTATCTCTCCCTCTTCCTCTCTCTCTCTGTCTCTCTCTCTTCCTCTCTCTCTTTCTGTATCTCTCTATCTCTCTCTGTTTCTCCCTCTCTCTTTGTATCTCTCTCTCTCTCTCTCTCTCTCTCTATCCCTCTCTCTCCCTCTCTCTGTCTCTCTCTTTCCCTCTCTCTCTTTCTGTATCTCTCTATCTCTCTCTGTTTCTCTCTCTCTCTTTGTATCTCTCTCTCTTTCCCTCTCTCTCTTCCTGTATCTCTCTATCTCTCTGTTTCTCCCTCTCTATCCCTCTCTCTCTCTCTCTCTCCCTCTCTGTATCTCTCTCACTCGGTCGGCCCGGCAGAACCTGCTTTTAATAGCAGACTGTCAGGACGCGGGCTAATTGGCCGTCCAAGAACCCCAAAGGTCTCTCTTGCACAAATTGGGGAAAAGGGCATCTGCCCCCAATCTGATGTGATTCCTTTGTTACAGTCGTGTCTATTATCCAAAAAGCTCATGCTTTTTTTTTTTTTTTTTTGTTCAAAATTAAATTAAATAAATAAAACAAACCTAGCTTTAAGGGACTGTTTTTATGCAGGACATTTTATTCCCCGGCAGATTGAAAGAGCACGGCAGACTGGAAGTAAATAATAATAAACTCAGCAGAAAGGCAAACATATTATATTTTCATTGTTGCTGAAAGATTTAATTTAATTCAAGTAAAATTCCCCGCTGGCTTCCAATTAAAAATATAGTTTTTTTTTTTTTTTTTTTTTTTTTTTTACCTCGCCCTGAGGGGGAACAGCTAATTATTCTGTTGACTACAGTTGTAGGGGGGAGTGTACACAATTAGTATGTGGTGTGCTTTCCCCCCCCCCCCCCTTCGCTTGTTTCTTTTTCTTCATTCAATTTTAATTGTGCTAACTCAAATATAATTGCTTAATTAGAGAGAGAGGAGTAAAAAGCAGCAGACTTCAGGACGGTGGCGTCTCGACGGAGAGGCGCGACTCTGTGGATTTAATGCCAGTGACTCTCTGAGAGAGAGAGAGAGAGAGAGAGAGAGAGTTTGATATGTGTGTGTGTGTGTTTGAGGGAGTTTTAAATGATGTCGTTTTTACTAGAACTTTCTTGATGGTGATGAATTAAACGTGCAGGGATGAACATCGAGCTTCTGTAATCGACACATGTGGTGAGATTGATTGATTAATTAATTAATTAAGTAATTAGACTCATAAGATAAGCGTTTGTTGCCAGACTGTGTGATAGTGCACTGTGTTGGAGTTATTGTATCTGTTTTGGGAGTGTACCGTAGTCACATATGACCTTATAAGGGAATAAAAGGAGTTTCTCGCATTTTTGTAGATGCAGATTCACAATGAAGTGCAAATGAAGATGACGAGGAATAAGAAAAACCTCACACACCATGCTCTAATTGTCAAGCTACCCAACCCAATATATATATATACAGACCCCAGTCGTGCACACACACACACACACACACCAAAAAAAAAGATGTTTTCAATTTAGCATGGCTCTGCGATCACGATATCACTTTCTCCAAGCCGTTCCAGACCGGGATGGCCGCAGCCGTCTGAGTTGATCACCTCGGCGAGCTCAAAGGCTTTCTCCGGGAAGAATAATTCCACAGTTGCTGAGGTACTGAAAAAGCAATCTGCACAAATACCCCGGGGTCATGTCTTTGGCCGGATGATTTGTGTGAAATGTCATACATTAAATATAAGTTTAACATTCAGGCCCAAACACTAAAACACTGCTGTTTTGCTCCCTACAAACCCTACAGACCTGCATTAGGTTTTAGCTTTTTTGGTCCTGAGCAAACAAACAAAAAATATATATATACAACATTAGAGTTCCCAACACACACACACACCTGCCTCCTATACATCTAGCCAATTGAGAAAGAAAAAACTAACGCCAGTATGCAGCTGCCTTTCATTTCATGTATGCAACTCAAACTTTTTCTTTCATTTGACTTTTTTTTTTTCTTCACCCGAACCCCAATTCGCCGTCGTGCGTGCGCCCGCTCCTGTCTTAGCAGGTATGAGTTTCATCCGCCATGCAGCGAGAGAGAGAGGACAAAGCTGGTAACTAATTCATAAAGTCCGGGCGGAGATGCCAAAGCGAGCGCCGTCTCCGGGGACGTCTCAGAGCCAATCACGCCACACATCCTCCTGTCCATTGTACTCCATGAGATGTGACAGAGGTGCTACAAAGCATGTCATTCTCGAGATGGACAATTGATGCACGCACACTCACACACACACATACACACACACACTCACCTCCCCTTTTTTTTATTTTTATTTTTTTATTTCTCCGTCATCTCCTCCATTTTCCTGTCTGCTTGCTGTTTGTGTGTTGTGTTTTTTTCCTTCAGAAAGTTTCTCTCGGAGTAATCATAAAAAATAATAAGCCTGGGTGTAGTCTGAGAAATCCAGAAATCCAGAAATCCATTGCGATTTTACAGCCAATCAAAGCTGGATGTAATTAGACGGAGGGCTCTTTGCGTGAGCCGAGTTATTGTTGTGTGCGTTTCCTTCTTTTCTTTATATTATTATTTTTTATTGTTTTTTTTTTTTTACTTGCAGGAAATGTCAAAGGCCTAGCACTTACAGCCTGATATATAATAGCACTTCTGCTACAATTCAATTCAATTCCGTTTTATTTGTAGAGCGCTTTTAATAACGGACATCGCCGCAAAGCAGCTTTATAGAAATATATCAGTTCCGGATATAAATTTTAGATTTGTACGTAATGTGAGTAACGCAGAACTCGGAAGCGACGGTACTGAGAGGAACCAGACTGAGAAGGGAACTCGCCGTAAATAATGGCCTCCTGTGAGCGTGTGCTGTAAAGCCAGGGAAGAAGTGAAGGAAAGTCATTCTAGTTTTAACACGACGTACGTTTGAATTTCGGCTTTCAAGCTATCAGAGAGAACCTCGTGGTGTATCTTCTGAGCTGAGCGTATCTTCAGGATGTCCGTGTGACGGCGTCCTCCTCAGGAGCAGCAGGTGGTTCCCGAGCGCTGAGAGCTCTGGCATACAAGTCGAGCAATTAGTTGTGTAAAGTGCATGCGTTTGTTTAAAAAACACGTAAAACACACCAGGGTTCTGTGAGTGTGTGACATTTCCACATGTAGAGCTGATAGATAGATAGATAGATAGATAGATAGATAGATAGATAGATAGAAATTCCAGGAGGATGGACGGATCGATCGATCGATGGGAAAACAAATTATTCAATTTAATGTGTCAGGGTTTTTTTTACTGCTTTAATTAATAATTTTATTTATTATAATTTAATTTATTATAATTCAATTAATATGTTTGCAGTACAGGTTATAATCCTACAGGTGGCGAGCTCTAAACTATTCCCTGTGTAGTAGGAACAAATTATTTGCTAAAAATATGGAAATAAGCAATCTAAGAAATTTTATTGAATCAAATAATTAAAATTGTGATACTTACAGAATGGCAATACAAATCGAATTGGTGCTCAAGTATCGTGATAATATCGTATCGGGTGATCCCTGGTGATTCCCATTCCTGATAGATAGATAGATAGATAGATAGATAGATAGATAGACAGATAGATAGATAGATTCATACCAAAGATACCTGTAGACTGATTTATTCATGGTTTTTTTCTTTATTAATTTAGTAAATTAATTTTCTTTAGGACATTTAGTTTTTCTAATATCAAACTCTTACACTGGATTTGGTACTTTCTAAATCTTTTTTTTTTTTTGTTAAAAAATTGTCATGGAATTGTCCGACACTTAATGATAGGTGAAGAAATTTGTCCAGTTGTTACGCTAGTGAAGAGCGTCAGAATGAATATGGTGACGAAATTAGATTCAATACAATCAGACTAAATTAGCCTCCGTTATCATTAATCATCCATGATATTTATTTGTATAATCATTGTTTAGGGACCCCTGACTATCTTGTTTTGCTTTTTTAATCATTTTTCCTGAGTTTAATCTTCACACACAGACACACACACACACACACACACACACACACACACATACTGTACATGTATATATAGTGTGTGTATATATATATATATATATATATATATATACTGTATAGGTATGATTTTGGATTATTTTTATCTCGGTCCAATATGTAATCCTGCATATAAACCACTTTATGATTCAAACCTCAAAAGTACAGAAGTTCCATTAATAAGTATTATTATTATTATTATTACTATTACTATAATTACATAAGGATTTATAAATGTGGTGCTTTTTAATGCGTCTGCGATTGTGTAATGAAATGGCGAACACGTGGAGTGTTAACATACCCTCGCTGCTTCAAAGCCCCGGCGCTGGTGTTGATGGAGCCGAGCGAAAAGTGGCCAGTTTGTTCATTTATTCTGGCGCGGAGATGAAACACGTCGTCACGTCTTTCATTCTGCCACAAAATGTATTTTTTCTTAAATTGTATACCTCACCTAGTCTACCCTGAGAGCTCCCAGTCGTACTGTTTAATCTTTTCTTGGGGCTTTCTTTTGAATAATAAAATGCGTATGAAGCAAAATTATTGGCACCATGAGAAATTATTTTACGTGCCTTTTAAACTGGATTTGGTTTTCTCCATATGCGCTTATAAATCTAAATATATGTATATGTCTATAAAGCAAACGGCCTGTGTGTGATATCCCAGAATTTTTAATAATAATAATAATAATAATAATAATAATAATGAATCAGATGAAAAGCTGGTTAAGGAGCTTCGCCTCGGGTAGGCCTGCTATCTCTCCGGATAGTGAAACCCTGGACAATGGAAGTCTTGAAATGAGAGGGCTGGATCAAAGAGGACTAAAAGGCCACTGCAATCCAATTGAAATATTTTCTAGGGATCTTAGGGAGGTAATGGATATGTGAGAGAAGAGAGACGCGCGCGCTGGCCATTTTGAATGCAACCTTAAATTACTTATGGTTCGGGAAAAAGATGGAAAATGCACGTGACACTCACGTGACGCGAGGCTTAATGCTGTCGAATCGGGAATAAACGTGCATCATAGGGAGGATTTATAATGATTTGAAGTTGTGAAGGTGGAATGTTTAGTTTTGTTTAGTTTAGTTCAGTTAGATTGAACTTTATTTTCTTTAATGGACGAAGTGGTTTCATTATACTTCAAAATATTACATTATATAATCAGAAGAGCCCCAGCCACCTGTTCATCTTTTATCATCTACAGTATTTAGTCACAAACAGATCCAGAGTCTCTCCCGGAAGGGATGCCGATTCACCACCCACCCACACACACACACACACACACACACACACACACACACACACACACACACACACACACTCATACACTCAGCACCCTGTAAACCCACCAGCATGGCTTTGAGAGCTGGGAAGAACCCCAGAAGAAGAAACACAAAGTAAAAGATGTCAATCGTTGGACCTCAGTCACAGTTTTCCAGTCCAGTGTTTTCTTTTTCCCGCCGCTGAGCGATCAGTCCGATTATTAACGGATTATTAAACTGCATAGAAACGTAGATCACGTTATATTTCAAAGTCACGGCGTGTAACGATGATGGACGCAGCAGGAAACAAGCGCTGCTGTCAAACTTTATATACTGAACCCTGTAACAGAGTGTGTGTGTATGTGTGTGTGTGTGTGTGTGTGTGTGTGTGTGTGTGTGTGGAAATGGAAAAAAATACCTGTTTTATACATTTAATAAAAACTTGTTGAGATATTTTAGAATAATTTTGACTGTTATGAGCAGACTAAAGTGTGAGGCTCAGTTTAAATCAACACACACACACACACACACACACAAATAGACACAAATACACACACACATAGAGGGAAAGAGAGAGATGATAGTATACATGCTGCATAGATATGCATGTATGGTCGCTGTGTGTGTGTGTGTGTGTGTGTGTGTGTGTGTGTGTGTGTGTGTCCATCATGCACCTCAGGCATGTCTCACACACTCCTGTCTGACATTCTTTTCTACACACGGACGGCGTGTCAGTCACATGACCCCATCAGCCAGGTAGCACAGGTGCTTTTATGACACGTGTCTGAG
>JAOVVA010000027.1:1833591-1847399 GCA_028565275.1 Leiocassis micropogon | reverse complement strand
CCCGGCCCCCCCCCCCCCCCGCCCCCCCTTCTTACTCTGATGATGTTGTATCACGTTAAGGCTGAACGATTTATCGTTTCATAATCAGTATCACGATACTACACTTCGCAATACCGATATCACACACAACAAACAACGAATTAATCTATTAAACACATTATTATTAAATTAATTTACATTATTTTGATCTACATATATAACGATATAACAACATGATGATGATGATGATAAAGATGATGATGATGATGATAATATGACATGTTCCCGCCCCCTGGGTTATTTTTGGTCCACATCTAAAAGAGCTCCTGGGACGACATGTGAGCGCATGACATCATTTGGATTTTTTTTTAAAAAGTGCATACTGGATATAATTCTAAAATCTGTCCTGCATCAAAACATTGCATAAAAATAAATAAATAACAATTTAACAAAAATAAATGTAAAAAAAGCCCAAGAACAAACAAACAAACAACCGGTTACGCCGAATCGTCCCCTCCCCTCAGACCCCACCCTCCGTCTCTTCATATCATATTAGCCCTGTGAGTATTTAGACAGCGCGATCCGATCTGATGTTGTTGGTTTTTTTTTTGTTTTTTTTTTGAGGACATTAAATACGGCAGGCTGTCTGCTCTCCAGATTTCTCTCCAGAAGAGACAAAAGAAAGAATTTTTTTTTTCTCCTCCTTGTTTTATATGACCCACTTTCCTTTTGTTCCAAACATGAGTATAACCTCAGACACATGTAACCTCTGCTGATTTGTAGACCGACGTCAATTAGGATTAGCCTGCGCCTGAGTCATGCCAGAGGAGCGCTACCACTCGTTTATGTCACGCACACAGAACAGGCCGTCTCTGAGCTTCAAGCCGACTGCGTGATTACCGCTTGATTGTTTTAATTTAGGGAATGATGCTGTTCATCCATAAAAGGACAAAGTGCTTTCTGTCTTTCTTTCTTTCTTTTTCTTTTTTCTTTTGAGGTCAGGAAGAAAATCCAGGGGAAAGCTTGTATTCTGATCAAGATGTATGTTTAATAATAATAATAATAATAATAATAATAATAATAATTCTCATTTAATTTGTGCTTTAAAGCTTTACTGTCCTCGACACAAATGCGAACCCACTTCACGTCTTCCGTTTTCTCCGAAGCCTGAGCAGTGTATAATTCTGACCAGGTGTGATCCAGAAATTGTAAAGTGTATTTTTCTTTTCTTTTCTTTCTTTCTTTCTTTCTTTCTTTTTTCTCTCCCTCCTCCTTTCCTCTTTACCAGACACACTCGGTTCACACAATAAGCTTTCCCTCCTCCCTGCGTCAGAAATGCAATCTGTTCCACGAGCAGGTTGCTGTCAGTTTAAAAATGACTATAATAAAAGTGACCATGAAGATGGATTCTGTGATTTTGCGTTTCTAATCAGTCATCTGTGAAGAGCACTTTTTGCTTTTGATTCAGCGTGGTCCTGACAGGCCAGACGGATAGCGTGCAGGGGTGTGGGGTGGAGAAAAAAATGAAGAAGGAAAAGAAGGAGAAGAAGAAGGAGAAGAGGGGAGGATTATTAACTGTCTTCCTATTAAAGTTGGGGAGATGGTCGGCAGTGGCTGGAGAATGGCGGTGATTTAAGCTGAAAGCTTTCTACAGTGAAGAGAGAGAGAGAGTGTGAGTGTGTGTGTGTGCGTGCGTGTGTGTGAGAGAGAGAGATTTCTCCTCATCATCCAATAATCTCAGCTCTCACACTTACAGGAGGCTGACTCAACCCTGGTGTTGTGTGTATGTGTGTGTGTGTGTGTGTGTGTGTGTGTGTGTGTGTGCATGTATGCAATGTGAAGAAATGGCATGCAAAACACACGGAAATGAAACGACACATGATACAGTGATCCGTCCTGATCCTATCGATACGCGTCTATCTTTTTTTTTTTTTTGCTGTATGTGTCCTCAGACTTTAAATGCATGCTGGGATGAAACAAAATCTTTAAAAAATATATTGTAATAATAATAATAATAATCATATAAATATTAAAAATAAGACTACAAAATCACGTGAGCCGTGTTACACGTTCTGGCCGAAGCCAAGTGCTCGGAAGGCGAATGCTGTCAGGCTTCAAACGAAGCGGGGCGCCTACCTTACGCACGCCGATCCTCCGTCTCTTCAGTCATCGCCCCGGTCCTCAGTCACGCTTTCGCACCTCGGCGTGCACCTCTGAACCACGCAGATTTGATTTCCTGATTTTCCCCTTCTCTCTCTCTGTCTCTCTCGCTTTTTTCCTCCTGCTTCTTCTGCAAATGTCCTCAATGCTGGCACTGTTGAAATATCTGTGCAAACAGTCTCCAGATTTTTTTTTTTTTTTTTGGAGGCACTACGGGGCTGTTCTCAGCTATTTGGCCCCTGGGTGCATTTCAAACGGGGAGAGAGGGGAGAAGAGAAGAAAAAAAAAAAGAGAGAGAGAGAGAAGCTGGAGCTGCTTTCTCCATAGGGTTCGAGACTCCAGCCCAGTGGCTGTGCATGAGCACACTTAGAGTCAACCATGTTACACTAACCACCCATCAGAGAGCTGAGCTGTGAAAGAAACAAACACGCGCACCGCTGAGAGCTTTGGCCGCGTTACACGTGTTTGTTGTAGGCCTCAGCCTTCCACGGCTTCCACGGTTACAGCCATAAAATATAATCACGTCCCATAATCTGAGATTTCCGTCATCTTTTTTCTTTTCTTTCTTCCTTTCTAGAAGAACAAATCTGTTCTTCTAGGTTGTACCAAATCATCGCCCCGGCCTCTCACGTTTTCTGTTGGAATAAGCCTCTCCAAGTTTTCTTTTATTTGTTTTATTTTGTCGACCTGGAAACATTTAAATATGTGTGTGATTCACAGGTTTGAACGTATAACTGTAAAAAAAAAAAAAAAATAGGGCTGTCTGAGTATACAGTAAGTGGCCTTTAAATGGGAAAAGAAACAAATGCTTAATTGATTTATTAATTAGTTCCAGTAATTAGTACCACATTATTTTTTTTATGCATTTGTACACAGACCTATTGAAATGTATACACACACACATACACAGACACACACTCACATATACACATGCATGTCCAGAATACATGCATGATATACCTGAAGACACACACACACACACACACAAATGCATTCAGTTAAAGCTATATTTTTATGTTATAGTTTTCAATATATGTTTTTTGCTTACGTTAATATATAATAATGATATTGTAATACTATCCTGAGGTGTATTATTATAAAGATATATATATATATCTTTACATTTTTTTTTATATTAAAGGACAGATATGAAACATGAGATAAGGATTTTGTGTATATACACACACACCTCAGGATAGTATTACAATATCATTATTATATATTAACGTAAGCAAAAAACATATATTGAAAACTATAACATAAAAATATAGCTTTAACTGTAACACCTTAATATTAGTTTTAAAAATCACTATATATACATCAACACACTCCACACTGCCTGCATCCTTAAGGGTTCTGCGGCTGTTCCTCTGAGAAAGTCCATCAATGTTCTAATGTAGAAAGCAGTTTCAGGTAAAGTCCAAACCCCTTAAAGAACCCCATGAGGAACGTCTCTGTCACTGACCACCTCTGGCCTCTGATTACGTCCTAATGAATTTAGTGCTAAATACGAGCGAGTGCATTACAGAGTCGGAGCAAAAAGCCCCCAAAGAGACAGATGTGACTCATGTAGCTGTCGTAAACCCTCATCTCAGCTGGAAGAGGATGTGGAAATGCGATTTTTTTCCCCTTTGTAACACAAAGAGAGCAATAATTCAATAACATTTCAAAAGCATGAATTCTCCTCAGCTCTGTAGTGCATTAGAGAAAACATAGGGCTCGTACACGTTTCTCAGTCAGTACTACAGTCGTGCGTGTGTGTGTGTGTGTGTGAACCCGTTGGTCCAGTTTCTGAGCTTCTATTTTAGCATGTTCTCGTCTATCCTTGGGATTTCTCATGGGGTTATAAAGCAACCGCGCCTGTCACTGGGGAGAGACACATCGCCGTCACTGCTGCTCACACATACACACACACACACACACACACACACACACAGCGAGCAAACACTCGGGTGGATGATGGATCAGCTGATTATTGATTAGGTACAGTATTGGGGCATTGAGACAGGGCCTGGTTGAAATCCTGAAATATTTGTATAATATGAATATTAATATGAATATGATTATATTTTACATTTCGAATAATGTATTACAAAACGTTACATTACATTTACATAATAATAATAATAATCACCATCATCATCATCATCATCATAAGAATAAATAATGGAATTATTTTTAATTATATGCATATACAGTGTATGTATATATATATATATATATATATATACTGTATATATATATAAATTACAATGATGATGGTGATTATTATATGTTATTATAACGTTATTATGAATAATAATAATAATAATAATATGTTTGTGTAAGTTAATTGTTTATTTCTTTTTATTTATTTGCTTTACATTATGGGCCTGTTTAATAAACAAATTTTATAAATAAAAATATTGCTAATAATAATACGGTAATTCACCGTTTTATTTTAATGTATTTTATTTAATGATAATGACAAACAATTTTATAATAATAATAATAATAATAATAATAATAATAATAATAATAATAGTTTCTGGAATATCTTTTTTCAGTAGTAGTAGTAGTAGTAACAATATTAACTAGTATCACTAGTGCTAGTTAAAGGTAGTGAGGTACTAGTTAAATGTTCAGTCAGTGAGATTGCAATATGAAATTCCAAGATTCCATAATAGTAGTAGTGCTGGAGCTACAACAACAACAACAAAAATAATAATAATAATAATAATAATAATAGTTTCCAGAAGATCCACTGTTTCAGTAGGTAACAGTAGTAACTAGTATCACTAGTGCTAATTAAAGGTGTTAAGGTACTAGTTAAAGGTTCAGTCAGTCAGTCAGTTTGCAATATGAAATCCAAAGGTTTCAGAGTTAGTAATGCTGGATCTGCAAGCATAATAATAATAATAATAATAATAATAATAATAATAATAATAAAGGTGAGTTATATTATGATGTTATGAATCAGTGACAGACAGCGTGTCGTTCGTTGATAAATGATCAGAAATAGAAAAAAGGCCCCCAAGTCGTGAGTTTTATTGTTATCCGGGGAACAAAGAGTGCAGGTGCAGCCCAGCTCCATGCGCCTTTCATATAGACCCGGGGTAATAAAGCAAAGCATCTCCGCTTTCCTAAATGCCACCAGGCTACACGGAGAATCCCAGGCAGCCATATTCAGCCCTATAGGAGGCACCTTTGTCTATTAAAGAGGCATCAAGGGCCAAGGGAGCAAGGGCCAAGTGTAGGGAGGGCACAGGGGTGATGGAGATGGGCGGAGGCGCGCGGCTGTTTAGTGCTGGACACCGGACACACACACACACACACACACACACACACATGCACGCACATTCGGCTCACTTTACCACCTTCTATTGCTTTCTGTTTTTTTTGTTTGTTTGTTTGTTTGTTTGTTTTTTAATCCTGTCGCACTAAATCATGCGCGTGCATGCACCTATTGATCACCCAAACTGGTCACCTGTGTGCGCTCGTGCGCGTTAAATCCCACCAGGTGCACCACCATCATCATCATCATCATCATCATCATCTCATGTATGGAGGATTCATTTTAAACCGTGCATGTTAATAACCTGAGTGTGTATTATACAGCACTGAAAGATCCAGAGATCTGATAGATCGGACTTTTGCAATCATCGCGTGAGTAGAGATCAGACTCTGCAGCTTTAACACGCTTCTCCTCGGAAATGAATGCAACTTAATCGTTCTGTGTTGGTTGGTCTGTTTTTTTTAATCATCATCCTCGTCGTGCTTCTCATCATCATCATCATCATCACCATCATCATCATCACCCTTTGCTTCTTCTTTCCCACCCGGTCTCATTATTGCTGCGTCTCTGGTGCACGCGCTCCCGGTGTCGCGCATCGATTTCCGCTTATATCATCGATCCAAACGTCCCGATACATCGATTTCAGCTCCAGTGTTTTACAAACAAGCATTTGTGACTCTCGATTTTTACAGCTGCATCACGGATCGGCCTTGTGTGTGTGAGAAAACGTGTGTGTGTGTGTGAGAGAGAGCGTGTGCGTTCTCAGTCCTTAACGCGCAGCCTACAGGACGCAAATGTGGCGAAATATTTAAATGAATTAAATATTACTATAAAGGCGCAAAATATATATTGGAGTCAATGTGTTATTGTCCTGTTCCGGAGGAGGGGGGGGGGGATGTTAAAAAAAATTTACAAACAAAAACAAACCCCCATGTGCGTCCTGGCTGCTCATTAAGTACAGCACGCAGGAATTACGCGCACTCTCAGGATGATTGTGGCGTATTAAATTAAAGTTGAATAAGTCGGCAGGGGAGGGAGGCAGAGCCCGATCACCCCCCTCAACTTATCGGCCCTTTTTTTCCTGCTGTAACGGCATCGCGCCGCTCCTCTCTTTGCAATGACAATGTGCCAAATGTAGGCATTTTTCTAAAGAGTTTCCATATGCTGCCATAAGCGGAGCCGCGGAGAGCCAGGACAGCGGCGTCTCCTCCTCCGCCACCACCACCACCACAGGTAGCCCTGCTTTAAGCTTTTCTTCTCACTTCTGCTGCGGGTGCACTTTATACGAAGTGAAAATAATAATAATTAATATTATGACTTGCTGATGATGATGTTGTTGATGATGGTGATGATGGTGTTTAATAAGTGCCCGGTGCGGGTTTGCGTTTTTACGCACGCGTTTCTTTTTTTTGGAGAAGATTTTGCACTGATGCTGGATATTTTTGCTCAGATTTTTTTTTTTTTTTTTTGTGAGTGAAATGTAAAGATTGGAAGATTTCATGGGATGTTTTATTATCGGAACGATTTGCTACGCTGGTTTTGTTGTTTTGGTGAAATCTTTAATTGTTTTTTTTTTTTTAGATATGTATTTGTTAGGATTCATTTATACATTTATTGCAGGTAAAAAAAAATCGATAGTGTTTATTTGTTAAAGATGTTTTCATCTGTGAAATATTTTTTATTTTTGATTAATTTGTGTTTAGGAAATGTTAGATATTTGCATTTTTATATCTATTTGCGATTAGGTTATTGTTTTTATTTTTAATAGAAATATTGTTCCCCGATCGCTTTTCCCCTCTCCAGTCTTTAAGCTTTAAGAATAGCTCCCTGAGGTTGTGCATGTGTGCTGGGCTTTCTTTCTTTCTTTTCCTTTTTTTTTTTTACTGCTGACTTTATTCGATATGTTGTTCTAGTGTTTTGGTTTCGGATTGTTTCTGTAGTACAGAAGGGTCAGAAAGTGTCCAAACCTGACCTCTCCCACCCCAGAGGGCGCCAGGCACTTAGAACCCACCCAGAAACTTTACTCACAGAACCCGACTGAACCATCAGGTTACTGAACAAACACGATACCGGTGTGCAATGTGGTGTAATGTAGAACCGAATCAGAGCTCTGCTTTTATCATCTCTGCTCAATCATCATAACAATAAGCATGCTTACAGCACTGTTTCGCGTTGCGCGCTTTTTAAACATAATCAGCAAATTTATTAAAAATACTGAGATTCGTTTTTTCCTTGTAATTGTAAATGATAGTACATGAATTATTAAAAAATCTTTAATAATAATAATAATAATAATACAAATAATAAGCCGCTGTCATGACACACATACAGTTTCACTGCCTTAAATGTGTATTTTCTTTAAAAGAATAAAGACAAACATTTGAATAATTGCACATGCTTTGAACACATCTTGAAGTGTTAATTTAAGGTTCAAGATCAGAACAATAAATTACAATAAAGCATTACATTTAGACAGTGTAATCAGCTCCGTGGAACAGAGCAGGAGAGCAGCAGGGAAGGAAAGTCGGTAACGGTGCAGGCTTGGATTTAGAGGGTGCACAGGATATCAGAGCGTTCAGGCTTTTAAATTCGAACTTACTTTCTGCATTTCATCGTGAAAAAAAAAAAAAAGAATTAAAATGCATGTGAGGTGCAGAGCCACGTGCACCGCATCATCCGTCAAAAAAAAAAGGAAAAAGCATGCAACGATACAATGTAAACGACATGCAAAAGAAGTGGGTCCTTTAAAAATCGGTAAGTTTTTACTTTTAAGTCCTTCGCGGAGATGCAAACCTTTTCGCGTCGTCGCTTTTATGCTTCAAAGAAGGTGAAACTTAAATGAAATAAAATATAAGTCGAGCTGAAGGAGGCTCGCGCTGAACACGTCGTGCCGGTGTGGAGGCAATGCTCGGCTCGGTTGCCCCCCGGGTGTTTAAAAAAAAAAAAAAAAAAAAAAAAAACCGTGGATCTTTTGGGGCCAAATGAGTTCATGCCTCCGCTGACCAAAAGACCCGTAAAAAAGTCCAGATATGGCGGTCCGAGGGCGCACAGCTTTCCCCCAGCACAGCTCACAGCATCCTTATCACCGACATGATCGCTCGTTTCTCCTGACCATCAGATCCCGAGCTCAGCTCAAACCGCCTTCGATTTTTCCCCCCACAAACCTGAGCCGATCTCTCTCTCACTCTCTCTGTGCTTTCTGCAGCATTTGGAGACCAAAAGTACTCCGAGAACCCGAGTCATGAGTCCTGGCATGATCTAAAACTTTAAGGATGTGAATACAGAGCTGTGTGTGTGTGTGTGTGTGTGTTTTTTTGGTATAGTTTATTTTTGGAGGCCTGTTTGTGTGTGTTGTGTTGTGTGTGCAAAGCTGCATGTCTGAAGTTTGCCATGAAACTCACTTGGGTTATTGATCCTTTCAGGATTAGCATTTATGGATTAAGTCTCAAGCCTGTAGCCTGGTTTATGTAACATAAACAGAAAGGTAACAATAAACGGAATTGTATTTTGTGTCATTGATCTGTTTTGCTGCACTATTTTCAGCCGCATTAGATATAAAACAGGAATAGGTGCACACTCGTCTGATTTTTTTTTAAAAGATGGATTAGGAGATTAACATGCTTTTTGATTACATTATTCTTGCATTACAATATTTAACGTACAATGTCGAATTATTATTATAATAAAAAAAAACAGTCTATAATTGACTACTTTAAATTGATTGAGAGCAGATCTCACCTAATCGTTTTTTTTTTTCCCACCAAAAACCTTATTTGACAAAGAAGAAAAAACTCCCAACTAATAAAACATCAGGCCTGCTTATATTTATATTTCGACCATGATTTTTCTTTCTGAGCAATTACGTCTCCTCTTTCTCTCTCTCTCTCTCTCACACACACGCAAGCGTCATTAGCACTAATATATCTTTGTTGTTGTTGTGTTTACGAGTATTTGATCAGTAAGTGCACAATGTTCCTGTTTAGTCTATCCAGAGCTTGAGATATTTTGCGTGTTTAACTGAAACCCGACAATATGCTGATTTTTCTTTTCTCTCTTATTATAAAACCTCCATCTGTTTTTTTTTTAAAGCAGTAATGACTTCTAAAAGTGCTCTCATTGTTGTAGAGGACGTTCATCAGCTTGCTGTTGCTGTTTGCCCACCACCAGTATCTCCATGGCCCCCCCTTTAGACCGGACGTAGGTATCGCGATAGTCTGATTTCTCCTTCACCAAGTTGCACCAGCGCGTCGTTTGCAATGCGGAGACTGTTGATCACCTCACTAATTACGCCTCCCTCTCTCTCTCTCTCTCTCTCTCCCTCACTCTCTCTCTCTTCCTCCCTCCCTCTCCCTCTCTCTCTTTCTCTCTCTCATTACCAGAGTGCATATCGGGAATAGACACACACAGACATGCGCACTCAACTTAATCAGCCATTTTTTTCCTTAAAAAAAAAAAAAACAGGGCTTAAACCGTAATAATTAGCCGAATAAAGACATATCGGATTTTCATTTCCGACCCTCCTTTTTACCCTGAGACCCCCCTCGCTGTCGCCACACAACCGAAAGCGCGAGGCGGCCGTGCGGCGCGGCTTTTACCGAGCGGACCCAGAGGATCGACTCGCTCTCTCTCTCTGTCTCTCTTCTCTTCTCTCTATCTATCTTTATCTATCTCTATTACTCGATCTATTTATCTATCCGTCTTTCATTCTCTTTTTTTTTTATCCGGCTGCATATTTTTGATCCTTTTTTTTTTTTTATCTATATACATTTTTTTCCAAGATACTTGGAGGATTATTTGAGTTTTTTTTTTCTTTTTCTTCTCTCTTTTTTTTTTTTTTTGTTCCAACTTTCGGTCGCATTGGATGTGATTTTCTTCGAAAACGCAGAACATTTCGGAAGAAGGAGAAGGAGGAAGGAGGAAGCTGCAGGGGGGACGAGTAAGTTTTTTCTTTCCTTTTTTCCCCCTCTAACTTTAATGATCAATCACTTTCTTTTCTTTTTAAGTGTATCGTTAATGTATCGTCGCCTTTGTAGGCTGTGCCTTGTTTAAAGGCTGTCACGGATCAGATCGCATGTAGCCTACGGAGCGTTTATTATTATTATCATCATAATTATTGTCAGTATTTACATCCTTAAATATCCGATCTACACGCTGACATTCTGATCCGCTCGGACTTCGCTTAGTCTTTCCATGAACGCGAAACATAACAGGACGCACAAACAGTGCGCTTTTGGTTTGGTTCGGTTTGGTTCCTATGATCTGATCAGATCTCATCTAATCTGATCGAACCTATCCGTGTCGCTCGTTCATCAGTAACACACTTGCATCATGTGAAAGAAAAACCCAAACCCTTGGACCAGACTGAACTGAAAACAGCACTCCGGACCGCTTTGCGCTCTTCAAATGGTTCCCGGTGTGTTTCTGCGTCCTAAAAAATATAGTTCCATGCCATTGTTAGAGTCTACCTGGTGCTCCTGTGAGCCTGTGGAAAACAAACAAACAAACAAACAAACATCATGATAAAACCGGGGGAAAAACACGGAAGAATTCGGAGAAATCCCAAAACCGGAGCGTGACGTTTCGCTCTTTCTGTCTGTTTCTCTCTCTCTCTCTCTCTCTCTCTCTCACACACACACACACACACACGCTGAGCCGCTTCCGTGTTTTTAGGATATGCTTCCATTCCTTTTCTTTCGTGTCCTGAGTTCCATCCCCCGGTTCCCCGCAGGCTTTCCGCTGTGTTCCGCGTCTCCGTTACCGCGTCCTCAGTTTTACGCTTTAAGTTTACAGCGGCTTCATGCTTTACGAGACCAAGAGCCAAGGATGGAGTCAGTGTGTGTATGAGTGTGTGTGTGTGTGTGTGTGTGTGCCGTTGCTTGCGGGCCAGTTTGAGGTTCTCGGCTCCGATTGGAAACCGGGCAGTGGTGACACACCGGGATCGATCACCAGAGCGCAGGATAAAAACCCGCCAGAGAGCCGAGACTCAGCCTGTGTCTCAGTGTGTGTGTGTGAGTGTGTGTGTGTGTGTGTGTGTGTGGAGAAGATAGAGAGAAAGAGAAAATCGGTGTGATTGTGTTTTTTTTCTCGCTGTTTACATGATAAAAAACAAACAAACAAAACATTCCTGCTTTTTATGGACTGCACGGATCTGATCTTTCATTTTATTTATCTTTATATCTTTTTAATTCTGCATCTGATCAATGCACATATTTCCTGCACATCTTTTACAGATTTGCTTGCATAGCTTTGGCTTTATTTACAAATCATCTTGTTTGTATTATTATTATTATTATTACTATTATTATTATTATTATTATTAATAAATCTTGCATCACAGTGATAAAATAAAGCACTTTTTTATTCTGCAGGATTATATTTCTTTATCTCTCAGCTTTCAGGATTATTCAAAGATTCCTTTTCTTTGCTTTGCGTCATTGCCTCGACCCACGGTGATCTTTGGTTTGTGTACTGGCAACAACAACATTCAGCTTCCACAGAGCTAATTATGTAAATTTACATAGTCACATCAGATTGTATTTCCATAAACCTTCATAGCACGTATGCAAAATGTTTGTCAGTCAGAGAAGACGTTCATATTTGCTAAAATGTTGGTCGTTATTCCGAGGGCTTGCTCGAAACAAATGTAGGCTGTGTGTGTGAGTGTGTGAGTGTGTGGCAATGGTGTAGCCTGTGGAATTGCTCCGAGTGTTGCTTTCTCGTTCGAGAAAACGTGCACGTTTGCTGTAGACGAGGACCTCGCATAGCATTTCCGATTAAAACCCGTAGAGCTACCCGGGCCTGGCCTGTAGCGACTCTCTGATATTTAGACCTGTTCCTGAGGTACGATTGGCTCAGGGTCGGGAAGAAAAGTGTCATTTCCATGAAGCCAGATTGTCCTCTGCCTATACCATATTAATGTGCAAATCAATATTTCAAGGATTAAATTTCCCTTCCTCATATTTTATGGTTTCCACCTCAATAAGTCTCGAGTCTAATGGAAGAGGCCGAATGATTTAAAATCCCCCACAGCAGCGACGGTTGCTACAAGCCTGTTCAACACTGAAAATCCCATGGCAGTGCACAGGGCTCGACAGCCTCTGCCTTTCTGACATTAACACACATCGGCTCGACCGTAGCTTTAGTTGCACGCTAAAACACTGCTCTAATAATTAAGCAGGAGCTTTCCACACACACAGACACACAGACACGGATGTAATGTATGCACATATTTCGGAAAGCTCCATGAATAAACAAAAGATGTCCATTCCCCACTGATATTTTTTTCCCCTTTTTCCTTCGGGAAATGTGTGTAGTGTATATTTTCCTTAAAAGGCCTTTTAAGAAGCACTCAGCAAAAAAATACAGGTTTTTGCTTCAGCATGATATTAAGCATTTAGCAATGGCTTAAAAACCTCAGGCTCCGAAAACACAAAAACGGTGTGTTATTCCATTTGCGTCTGCGGAAATTCATTACGCTCTGTCCTGTACAGTGGAGCAGTTGAAAGGTTTATTTCTGTTTTCTTTAACCCCAGCGTTATCGTGATCCTCTAAGCTTTCGCTGTCCGTCATCAGGTGTTTGTTTTTTCTCCATTCCTCCTGCACCATCTGGACTACATTCTGCACAGCTGCATGAATTTCAGATGCGATAGAACATTTTCTTTTTTTTTTCCCTCCCATTTGGCTCATCTTACACCTTTTGAAGAGACTCGCTTAATTTAGCTCGCTAAAAGAAACGCAGACAGATGAGGACAAAGGCCCCTTTTAATCTGACCATGGCTGTTTGATTTCCTTAAAGATTCCTTTACCGTCTCGAAATCCGCACATCGTCACACATCTGGGTGTGATGTTATGAGGATCTTTTCCTTGTCTGTTTTGCTAAGGAAATGTTTGTCAGTGCGTGCGAGACATGTTTAAGTTAGACCTGTCAAATCGAACATCAAACATGACTTATTTTTAATTTTAAGGGCGGAAAAATGGTGGCACTCATCACCGAGTGCTGGCTCGTCAAGAAACACGAGTAGTGAGTGATTTGTTTGTGCTTGATGTGGATTCGCCCCGCACTGCATGTTTAATAAAGACCACCGCTGTCTCTCTCTCGCTCTCTCTCCCTCTCGGGTTTGTGTGTCTGCGGTCCTGATGATTCCATGGACAGCGCTGAGAAAATTATCACATTGTTGGTCGAGGAACTGTGGGGCTTTTGTTGCAGGCCCAATTGAATTTGGTCTGGTTAGGAGGCTGCAGAGCACACTCCGCTCTGGAGAAAGCTGAGAAGTCAGGAGCTGGCTTAATGTATTAAGCGGGGGCCGTTTGGTGTCAGATAGAAAGACAAGGCAGAGAATAGAATAGAGACAATACCGATTGTATTTGCTACTGAGTGATTAAGGTGAAGACATCT
>JAOVVA010000027.1:1824165-1826339 GCA_028565275.1 Leiocassis micropogon | reverse complement strand
GTGGGAGGTCGAGCAGATGCATGCTTTTTTATTATTTTTATATATATATATATATATATATATATATATATATATATATATATATCTACCAGGTTCTCCAGTCCCTATGCGTAATTCAAGTGAAAAAAATGCAGTGTTGGAGTTCACTTTGCAAATCTGAACATTAGAGAGAGAGAGAGAGAGAGAGGAGGAAGAGGAGGAGGAGGATGTGGAGGTGGGCCATAAGTGATGATTTGCCATCACATGGGCACCAGAAAGAAAAGACATGAAACCAGATGTGGGGTGAAATAAAAGGCTAAAAGAGGAAAGCCGGTGGAGAACCTGCTCAGAAAAAAAAATAGTGTTCCCCTTTTCGCCCCGATCTCTCTCTCTCTCTCTCTCTCTCCTCCCCTCACGGTTCCAGTGAATGTTAATGATTTTTCTTCTTCTTTTTTCTTTTTCTCTCTTTTTTTCACCCCTCCCTCTCTCTCTCTCTCTCTCTCTCTCCCTCCCTTTCCACCTCCCTCCCTCGCTCTTCCAGAGACACAGCACCATTGTTTGTTGCGAGGGCTCTTTTCTTTCAAACTTAATTACCTTCTCCCCTTTGTGGCGACTCGGGCTGAAAGTTTGCGCCGTGTCACGAGAGGTCGTCACACATTCTTGTGCGCCGGCCCTCGTTAATGGCGGCCGCGCAGGCGAGGCAGAAGAACCCGGGCAACATCAGCAGGAAGCTCTAAGCCGGTTAATGCAGTATAATTGTCTGGACATAGACTGGCCTTTGTTTGTGCGGTTCATTTCGAATCAGTCGTAATTAACTCCAGAGTGTTTCCAGATTGCCGGGCAAAGAAAAATTGCAGCTTTGAATTTGGAGTGGGGTGGGAGAGAGAGAGAGAGAGAGAGAGAGAGAGACATTAGCTATGTAGATTATGTTTCTCTTTGATACCAGGCCCTCATGCTAAAAGTTTGCAAATGGGTGAGGGGGTCGTCGAACGGAGCACAACTCCGAGCCTTTCTCTTCTCCTTTCTTGGGCAGAATTAACAAGTAACACATGTCATATATACATACATATATGTGTGTGTGTGTGTGTGTGTGCGTGTGTGTATAGCTAATGCTTGGAGGCGCTTAAGCGTGTTTATACAGGTACAGAGTTTGCATTTTGGACATGGACTACAGATTTGTCTCCATGTCACCGACGTTTGAATTTATCTCCTAAAGGCTGTTTTGCGGACAGGTAATTTGTACGGAAAGATTCCCGCGCTACACGTCTGCCACCACAGAATTGCGCCACACCCGGCGGTAATGATACGGTGTCTATTGAAAATGAGGGCCTTAAACGTATCTGTGACACCAGGGAGTCCCGCTGCTTCTCCTGTTACACCTCAAGGCAGACTTCGCATAAAAGGCAAAAGTGAAAAAAGAATGCACACATATATCCTTTTATTGTTTTTTGTTTTTTTAACTTATTCCCATGGATCCTTTAAACAAGAAAGCATTAACCCCTCCCTCATCCCTCCCTCCCTACCTCCCTCCGGCGTGTCCTAAGAACCCAGAAAAAGAAAAGTCCTGTTGATGTCCAGATAATACCACTTTGATGGATTTCTCATCAGCTTGGCAACAAATAAACAGGTATAATTACTCTCACGAAGGCCTATTCACGGCCGCCGAGCGGCTCCACTCACACCGTGACTCCCTATTGTCTTTGTCCAACTCACTATGACATTTTGATAGAGGATTTAGCGAAAGGGGGGAAAAAAAAGCCGGAGACGACTCAGGGGGGGTGACCTTTACTAAACCTGATATAGTTCAAAGATATTCCTCTTTCTTTTTCTTCTTCTTCTTCTTTCCCGCATGTTAGCGCTCTAACTTTTTAACCTGTGTTTCGTCTTTTACCCAAAGACAGAACGAATCAAAAGTAATGTCTTAGAGGGGCGAAAAAGAGCAAGTGAAATCCTTAGCTTAGAAGTGCAACAAAAAAGAAAGAAAGAAAGAAAAGAAAAAGAAAGAACTGCCTGCTGTCTTTCGTTCTCGGTGCGCTCCTTTAAAAAAAAAAAAAAAAGATAGAAAGAGAGAGAAAAGGGTGACTGAGGGGGAGGCAGCGGAGAAAAACAATAGCCAAAAGAGTCCCTCAGCCCTCTTTTCCCAAGAACTTAGCGCTGCGACGAAGCGAGCATTCCTGCCCCATTATTCCTCTCTC
>JAOVVA010000027.1:1806665-1819165 GCA_028565275.1 Leiocassis micropogon | reverse complement strand
TGGGCTGGGTAAGTAGATTTTTGTTCATCTGTGTGTTTGTTTGTCTTTGTCTCTTTGTCTCGCCCTCTCTCCCTCCTTCCCTCCCTCCCTCTTGCCCTCCCTCCCTTCCTGGCCCTGTCATTCTTTCTCCCTTTTATCACGCCACCCATTATTGTATCCTTCTCCTAACCTAGTCCTTGATTAAAAAAATGAGTATGAACTGCCTCATGGGAATTATTCTTAATCTTTCGTTCTTAATTTTCTTAAGTCAGCTTAATCCATCTCCATCTCCCACCCCTACCCCGAAAGACCTTATCTAAAAACCAACAGTATGGAGTAGATTTCCCCCTGGAACTTTCACAATGACCTGACAGCAGCTTTCTCACTCTTTTTATCCCCACTCCGGAGCTGTAGGTCATGACCGAGCAGATGCAGCCTCCGAATTCTCAGTGCTGAAAACAAATGCCTCTCTGCATGTCTTCACCTTAACTCTTAGCACGAGCTGGCACATATATTAGCCCGTCACGGTCCATTGTTTCTGTGAATTCAATGTCCTTTATTCAAAAAGGAGCCACACACACTCATAGTTTAAGCCGAGCAGATTGCTACATATGGTCTACAAAAAGGTCCAGATATTGTTCTGGTGAAAATTATTGAATTTTCTTTGTAGCACGTTAAGAAACGAGGTGCTCGACTTATAAAACAGGGAAAGGATCAAAGAAACGTACGATCAGCCGCATGTAAGATAATCTGCTTCATGTTCAGGGTTTATATTATAGCAGATTCTTTCTTTTTTTTCTTTTTTTTTTATTGATCAACTTTCATGTCTACGGTGAAAGAAGAAGAAAAAAAAATAGTACGTACTCAGGAACGACATGCCCAGTAGGAGTAATTAAAGCTATCTGATGAGGGGGGGGGGATGGGGGGGGTTTAGAAGTTGAAAGGGATGATTGTAATTGATCCTGATTCAATCCTATTACTGCTTTTTATAGTTAAGGCTTTATACAGTCCACTACTCCTCACCACGGTTTTATTTTAGCAAATCCTTTTGTGTGGGTGCCCTACTCCAGTTTCTCTTAAAAACATCTACCTTTGTCCACATCTACCTCTCTTGTCCTTCCCTGCAGTAAATAATGAGCTGCCGTCAGAGCTGCGACTCACGAGTGGTCAGCTAATGGCCGAGGATTTGTCCATCCTCTCTGCCGGAGAGCTGTCGCCTTGTATCAACGACCCGCTGCTGAAACTTTTCCAGTGCGCCGTGTGCAACAAGTTCACCACGGACAGCCTGGAGACTCTGAACGCCCACGTGGCGGCCGAGCGCCTGCTCCCGGAAGACGAGTGGAGGGCCGTGATGGGCGACGTGTACCAGTGCAAGCTGTGCAACTACAACACGCAACTCAAGGCCAATTTCCAGCTCCACTGCAAGACTGATAAGCACATGCAGAAGTACCAGCTGGTGGCTCACATCAAAGAAGGAGGCAAGGCCAACCAGTGGCGTCTCAAGTGCATCGCCATCGGCAACCCCGTGCACCTGAAGTGCAACGCCTGCGACTACTACAGCAACAGTGTAGAGAAGCTGCGGCTACACACCACCAACCAGAGGCACGAGGCAGCGCTCAAGCTTTACAAGGTCAGGGCCTTTTCACCCCAAGCTTTACTGATCTGATATCTTTCTAATCTGTGTGTGTGTGTCTGAGCGAGTTCCTGTGTGAGCATGAGCTGGTGTGTAAGCGTGTGTGTCTGTGTGTGTCTATGTGCGCATGCCCTACCCAACCCACACTCTACGCCGTAGGCTGATTTGCTAAATGTAAACCAGAGTATGTACATTATCCTTCTCCATTACACCTCATAATGTAGCTGAGGTAAATGGACAGCGGCTAGCGCAGCGGCCTGAGACAGAGCGCTGATTCAGTGCCTGTGGTCGAGCGCAGGTAAATACGGGCTATTTGTTTTCCAGCACCTTTGTTTTTATGATGTCAAATGTCATTAAGCGAGCTGTAAATTTGATTTACCCCTTCTACCGTCACTCTTTCCCAGTCTTCCCTCTCCCGTTTCCTGTAAAGACGCCCCAGGCCAGGGACATACTGTACCAGTCAGGCTATTCATATGATGCCTTTCGAAAATCAAACTTAATTGAGTTTCGTGTCAGAAATATCGATATTTGCGCAGCGAGCCAGGGGTGATATTTGGTTCTGTGAATGTGTATACTTCACCGAAAAAAACAAAAGGAGGGAAAAAAATCTGCTTTGTCACCTTGGAGTGAGGGAAGCTCTCCAGAAGTGACTTAAGAAGATGACTAGGTGTGCACTGAAAAGTCTCTCTGTTTTTTTTGTTTTTTTTTATCAGTGGACACAGGTCGTGTTTGGAAAAGGCGCATGAATCATTTGGACGGAGTTCTCCTGGCGAAATATAGGACAGACGATCCACAGAACGGTTAGAGGGTGGTAGGGACTTAAAACCGAAGCCATTGTAGTATCATCCTGTGCTTAAGTGCTTTTGGGTGTTGACTTACTGGCCTGGTGTGATTGCCTGAAACAATAATACTGATATCCTGAAATCATAGACCTACCCTACATCCCAGACTCATTAGCGGACTTCTCTGGATAAACCATATTAAGGTAATGAGGATCTATCGACCAGCCGTAGTCACTTTTGGCAAAAGCGCATACGCATGAGCCGAACCCTCTCCGGCTGTATATTTAGAAAAAAGTTAATTTAGCGACTGACAATGGCTAGACTGCGCACGGAATTGGCAGGTCTGTAATCGTAATAATGAAATACGATTTTATTACCCCGCCGCAGAACGAAAGCGTCTCAGAGGGGCCTTTTAACAGGGTACACCGAAAAAGAGAAATACACAAAGAGGCCTTTCCAAGAATATTCATTTAACCATAAGACTGCACCAGAAAAAAAAAGAGCGAGAGAGAGAGAAAGAGAAGACTCACTTTCTTCATGCATTCACTCAGTGTTAGTGATGTGGCGTTAGTAACTGAGCAACAAAGAGCAAATCCTCTGACGAGTGAAGTCAGCGTGAGCCAAATGAAGCCCTGAAAGACTCGCATGTGGAATTTTTCAAGCCTGGCATTAAAAACCCTGTCCATGGGAATGTTTTGAAATCCTTAGCAGTTTAAAACTTTTTTTTTTTTTTTTACACCCCCCCTCTCTCTCTCACTCTCTTTTTTTTTTTCATAAGGGCTGCACTAATTCTCTAAGCAAACAAAAAAGGATTCCATGGCAACAAAGATCATGTAGGAAGACAAGCAGACTGAAGATTAGGAGGTGAGAAAGGCCTAGCTTAGTCATGAGCTCAAAAGCACGCGGTTGTTGCTGCATGCATGGACATGGCTGCGGGTGCAGGTTGTTTGCACGCTCGTGTACACGGGTGCGGGTCACTGCCGGCGTTTTTTAAATCGTCCGCATTAGATATCATTAAAATCGTGTCGTCACGTGGCAATCCCACCGATCACGATTACACTAAAACACTTACACGTGCGGTCTGGCGGTGAGAGGTTATTTATAAAAATGTTTTTTAAAATAACGAGTCCGAGTATGACGTGGTCAGTAGTACTTTTTTTTTGTTTTGTTGTTTTTTTAACCCATTCCTTTCTCCTGACGCGGAATGAAAATAGCAGGTGGCTGTTGTGGGGATTAAAACCGTGCCATTGTTTTGCGTTCACGTGCCGGTAAATCCAGGAGCAGCATGACAAAGCCGAGTTTTTCTTTGACATTCGAAAGTCCTAAACGAGGAAAAAGAATTAAAATGAAGTAACCTAATCAAAGCTTTATTTCAAAGAGAGATGTTTCAGTACAGAGAAAGTGATTTCGAAGTATTTATTCAGCCTTTTTTTTTTTTAATACACACAGAGCACTGAGCGAGAGAGCAGTGTCCGTCCGTCCGTCCGTCCGTTCGTCTGTCCGTCCTGCACTCTTGCCTGTCTCTCTCTCTCTCTCTTTCTCTCTCTCTTTAGTACTTTCTTTTTTTTCCCTTTAATGCCAGGAGAGGGAAATCTGTTTTACAGATGCCGGTTTTAATGTGTTTGGCAGAAATGAGAATATTTCACTCATAGACATATGGTTGTAAAGCTTAAAAAAATAGAGACTTCTTTATTTGACCAGAAAAACACCTCTCTTTTTATGTTTAAAGGTGAAAGGCACATGGGATCGGGGTAGTTTGGCCGGGCGCACGAAAAAAGAACAAAGCGCTGACGACGTTTCCATATGGACCTGGAAATACTAAATATCTTTATGGCCAAGGAACGACTGCATATACACACGAAAAGTTTTATTTTTGCTTATTTTTCCACAAAGAATCAGCGACGCTCCTGCATCCAGGGGTACAATTATATTTGCAGAAGATTACCGTTTTTTTTCCCGCCCTAAATAAATACTTACTATAACAAACTTTGGATCCTCGTGGGCTGTTCCACACCGCCATTAGTCCGTGTGACTGTTTGGATTTCGCCTGTAATAATGATCTATGGTCACGATATAATTATTAATAATAAACACTCAAATAAATGCAGATGTGGGACGGAATAAATCTGTCATGACCATTCAAAGGCGGCGAAACGCTCGGTTAGGAAATGGCAGGAAATGTGTGTTTCTCTAAAGAGAGGATTTGCGCTGGGCATTTGGGTCATTTAGAGGCAAGAATGTTCATGGTCAGTGTGTCGGAGTCGGAGTGTGAGGAAACTCAAATACCAAACCGCACCTGTTCATCAGCTGGGCCTCTCTCTCTCTCTCTCTCTGTCTCTCTGTCTTTCCCTTTCGATCTGGATGTCCAGCATCCCACTGTACTGTCCAGGAGTTATAACGTTCCCGACTGCCGCAGCCGATCCGTAGCTGTCTGGAAGCCGCCACATGATTTCCATATTTGTATTTGTCCTTTGCTTCTCCCTCATCTTCTCCTCCATCTCCTCTTCCGCCACCCCCCCCCCCCCCACCCCCCCCCTCTCTCTCTCTCACTTTCATTTCCACCAAGACCACCGGGACCATGGCACATACACTGCTCATCTTTTCTGGTGGAGTGGGGCACCGGCTCTCCACAGTCCTGTCCCCGGGGAGCAGCAGATAGCCCATCTCATTATCCATGATACGGATGGCAACATCATTGGACGGGGCAGGGAAATGAGAGGGGAAATTAAAAGAGGAGAGCACAAGAGAGAGAGAGAAAGGGCGAGCGAGAAGGAGGGGTGCCGAGGGGTGATGGAGAAAAGGAAAAAAAAATGAGATAGAGAAATAGGAGACATTTTAGATTTATCCGTTTTTTTTTTTCATTCCAAGAATAAATAAATAAATAATCTCATCTACAAGGGCAGTCTATCCTTTGCTGTTTTTTTGTACCCTGATTGAAAAAAAAAAGAAGAAGAAGAAATCAAGATGGCCACCAATTGATAGGCACATTATTAAGTCCACGCCGTTATACCACACTCATTACTGAAGGTCAAGCCCACGTCCCTCTCATTTGAAAATCAAATATCCCATATATATGCGGCTATAATTATTGGACTGTCATTCCAGCCTGCGCGATCCCACAACCGGGAGGAGATGGAGTCGGATCCATTTGGATTCCAAATAAAAAAAAAGAAGAAAAAAAGTAATGCATAGCGTGAGCACGGAAGACCTGTGCCGCATCATCGCGCAGACCTTCATCACCTACTTCTTCTTCTTCTTGATTTTTTTGTCCGTTCGGTTTTACACTAGTCTTGTTTTTCCAGGAAAAATCGGAGACGCCAAAGCATGAAAGGACACATGCGTATGTCCGTGTAGACTTGGATCAAGGCGTGATTATTTCTGCATGCATAAACACACACACACGCACATGCACACGTGTGCCCTCCCTCCCTCCTTCTTCCCTCCTTCTTCTGCCTGCTGGAGCGACCAGATTATTCAAACGCTCTCATCTTTCACCTGCGCCGGGATTACAATGGGAATCTGTCAGAGGGAGGGTGCGCGGAGAGGGGGAGGAGGTTATAATTAAAGCATAAAGACAGACGAGTGCGGCTGCGAAAAAACACAAAGCCCAGGGCTTTGACCAGGCCTCTGTTAATAATCCTCATAGATATTAACATAGATGTTTTTCCTCTCGTTTCTCGTCTTTTCAACCTACGGAAGCAGACGATCATGTGTACGCTCGAGCTCCAGGTGACGCGCGACACAACACACTAGCGACTTAGCCGATCCCCACTCCACCACCTCTCTCTCTCTCTCTCTCTCTCTCTCTCTCTCTTATCGTCTCTTGTAACGTGTTTCCCCCGTTTGAGAATTCTCTGATATTAATAACCAGACGTGATCTTCCTGCTGGCCCGGGGGTCATCCAGGCTGGCCAGGTCAGCCCATTTGTCTGTGTGCAGCCACTGTGAAGGCTATTGAGGCTGACAGGTATGGGAGCAGCAGCAGGGGGTGGAGGGACGGAGGACGTGGAGTGTGGAGCGGTGCAGAGAGGGGGCACAACCAAAAAAGGAGCGTCACACTGCCGGAAAACAAAGAGTGGCAGAAGTTTGTCATTTTTTCCCTCCTCTTTCATTCCTTTTTTTTTTTTTTTTTTTTCAATCCTTCCCCCCACCCTGTTCAGTTCTCCTGGGATTTTAGAGCCAGCTTAACAAAGGATGACTCATCAAGCGCTGATAAGGCCGGCGCTGAAAGGAGTTGAATTGCAATAATATGATACTCTTGGTTAAAAAGGAAAAAAAGAGGGGAAAAAAATAGAGAAGGTAATTAGCTTTGTTTTAAGTCTCCAGACACAGAGGTGGGCGCAAATGTAAGGACTCCTGCCTGGAAAGGATTATTGGACGATAAACGTATGTCTGCACATCACCGATTCCCACGAGCTTTCTCATTCTTCTTCTTTTTCTTCTGGTTCAGTTCTGTGCGTGTGTGTGTGTGAGTGGAAAAACTCAAAGCATGATGAAGCCGTTCGCTTATTGAATGGAACCGAAAGGCTGTGAATGCGATCGATATTCAGCTCGATATTTATTGATAATATTTAATAACTCCACGGCCTGGGACAGTAAAGTCAAAGCAGAACAACAGTCACGGGTGACAGTTTTTTGCATACATTACCGCGCCCAAATGCCAGACAGCATACCTCCGGTAATTGGTTTTAAACATTAGGTGCTCGCTGAATAGATGAGTGGTGTGTGATATTCGATTACAGAGCAAAGAACCCATTTAGCCTCCTGTTCTTCCTCAGCCAGGATTTCCAACACAATACGATTTACCTCCCTTAGGTTCAGCAGGATTAGACCGCTACTAGTAATCCTCCATGCTTTGAAATAGACCTGATAGAAGTCCCGCTCAATTGTTTGGGATTACATTCATGAGTTGGTTAAATGAACCTGTTGAAATATTTGTGTTTTTTTTTTTTTTCTTTTCTTTTTTCTTTTGGCGGGCGATAGGAGTTCAGGACGCCCAGTGAAACTTGGTGCATGAATTGGACTTAATCTTCATCAGGAGGTTTAATTAGTCAGATACCGGATGGCTTTAAACCTGAAACGAACATTCGTGATCGTAAAATACTTTTACAGACTTTCCGTAGATCTCAATTTAAAAGCATCTAATAAACGTATTCCGATGATTTTGATGATCAACTTTAATACGTATGATATATTTATCTTTACCCGATAATCTGTCTAAAATAAAACGAGTCTTTCATTTAGTTATTTTTTTTCATTATGAGGAATTTCGAAGATGCTGACTTGCTTTCTGTTGGTTGATGAGGAACAAAAGCAAAACATTTCAGTAATCTTCAAAGTGGTCCGAGGTATGCTGAGTGGACTTTGGTATGTGGGCTAAAACTAAAGCTTCTCAATGAAAAACACACACACACACACACATACACGCGCAACAAGCTTCCGGTTGTATCTGCCTACTTTGTCACTTTCCTAGATCCTCCTTTCTGCCTTCCCTGAGTGTATATTCATGAGTGTGTGTGTGTGTGTGTGTGTGTGTTCTTGTTGGTCTGTGTGCTATTTGCCTAGGCTCTCTTGAGAAAGCCAGGGTTAAAAGCAGTTGCCCTCAAAGGCTTGTCTCCTGTAGCTTTCTTAGCGCAATATGCAAAGCTCTGCCTTAAGAGCTGCTCTCGTCAAGGGCTGAGAGGAGTAGAGGAGGAAAAAGAGCTCTTTAAATGTGTTCCCCCTCCTGATCCCGATGCCACTCTTTTACCCCCACCACCACAAAACCACCACCACCACCTTTCCAAACCCTTCACCCCTTCGACACCCCCCCCCTTACTGCTTTCTGCTTGCACTAATAGGTTGCAAATCAGGGAGCCACCTCCGTGCTGTTGTTGAAGGCAGATGGGATATGAAAGGATTCAGTGTTTAAAAGCATGAATAGGAAGAAGTGCACAGTCCTGGGCGGGGCCTCGGTCACAAGCTTATCAGATATACAGTACAAGGTGGAGGAAAGTCAGCGTTTGGACTCAGGAGTCGTGCACTAGCTGTGTATAAAGACTCGAGTTTAGACACGGACAAGATATATATAGATTATATAGATTATATAGATATATATATATAGTTTATTGATCCCGATGAAAATTCCAAAACTTATTCTCTTGAACAAATGACTGTGCAGAAAAAGTGAAGACAAATCAAGAGATACATAAAGAAATAAATGACGGAGCTGCCGCCCAGAAATGTCATTACATGTCACTGTTTTTTTTTATTTTTATTATTATTATTTTTACATAGAAAAGTTGTATAACGCAACAAGACTACCTGTTTCCAAATCGAGATATAACACAGAAGCTCAGCACAGTGTGTGAATTCCAGCTCTGATGGTTCATCAACCTCAGCTACATCACTCCAGTCCACTCAAGTTCAGTTCAGTTCAGTTCAGTTCAGTTCACTGCTCACACACTTATTTCTACCAGCTCACATCAGTTTATAACTAAACTCGCAGCCTGAATTAAAGCACCAGGTTTAATTAAGTTAGATATTGTTCGTCCTGGAAATTGAAACCCTTTAAAAGATTTTCAGCAAGAAAGATCGCACTTCCTGTTCATATCCGTTTGTGTATCTCTTAAGACCACATGATCAGTTCATTTCATTTTTGTTTATAATGTGTAATATTTCTATTAACACAAAAATAACAGCTTTACCGTACCATACCATAGCGTAGTTCATCACTGTAGTTCCGTTTCTGTCCGGTCAATTATATAACTAAGCCCGATCGTTAGCCCTCTTCAAATCAACCCCGAGCTAGCCGTGGAGGTCGGGTCCGTGCTAAGCCGATCCGACTGAACTCGATGATGAATTAAATCATGGAAAAGAAGAAGAGGCTGAAGTGCACAGGCGCTGGAGCCTCTGGACTTCTTCACTTCCTGCCGAAGACAAGCAAAGCTTTTAAGGGTAATGGTGAGGTCAGTGGATTTAATGGGAAATAAGTGTCCAGGCGACAGATTTTAAATCACGGTAATATAAATACACCTCCATTTTCATCGCCAGTTTGCTTTCTTTTAAGGCAATTTGAAGAGAGGACGAACGCCCGTGTCTGCGTCCGCGCTAGGAAGGATTAGCGAGCGAAGATTAAGCACCCGCTCCTTAATCTTCCGTATCAACTATCGAAGGCAAGAGGTGATATGCAGATGCAATTCCCGAACGCTCGTGCTTACACTGAAAGGGGATTCCAGTACATTAGTCTTAGCGGTGTAATTTGAATTTGATTTCTATAATATGTAGCTTTTGGGATCGTAACTTAAAATTAGAAACGCGAATAATGCACAGATAAGCATTATGTAAAAAAAGGGGGGAAAAAAAAGATTCTTAGGAACATCCTGAGATACCATCAGAGCGCCTTTCTTTCTCCTGTTTTTTTCGTCCTGTTCATGCTAATCCAGAACTGACCTCCTGACCTGGAGACTTTTTTCAACTCCCGCGGTCACGTGACCAGAGAATGCCGCTGCATGCCAGTCTTTCAGTTCTCGTACACAGAAGGCCAGTGTGCGACAGCTGTAATAATGGCTCGGTCTGACTTTTCAGACTCTCCTTCTTACCGTGTCCACGGTGCGAGACATCCTGCTCCAGTGCTTCATCACTATCTCAGGCCTAATGACACATACCAGATCAACAGCATTAGCTCCAAGTGAAAACATTTTCCCTCTCCGTCCCTATCTCTCTCTCTCTCTCTCTCTCTTTCTCTCTCTGCACTATTACTGCCGGTGAGGTATGTGTGAAGTCGCCGGATGCTCCATTCCCAGAGCTCGCAGCTGTATTTACCGCAGGAGCGAGCAGGCGAGTGAGTGAGCGAGCAAGAATTAGCGCTAACAGCGATTGATGAAATATCGCGCCGCGGATCAATCGGCGTTTTAAAATCGTTTAAAGACAGCCGGATCTCTTGGCAGTCGAGAGAGTAGAACACATGTACACACACGTGTGCACATGGATGGACGCGTCGGAAGGAATGTAATAAATAGATTGTGCAATATTATATATAATATCATATAATATAATGGAATTATAATATAGAATGCACGAGTGCGGAGAAAGAATCAGCTGTTAGTCATGATGTCACGGTGTTGTCCATCACTATTCCGGATTAGCCTCGCACCTCAGCTCATCCCCATCCCAAAAACACGGGCTGCTCAAATAACACATTGTGGATGGATATAGTCATAGACTGGTCATCTTATTATTTTCCCTCCTCCTGAAACCAGTGGGTACGTCCTCGTCCTGTGGTCCTCTTTCGCTCCTTTTGCCACAGAGAGCCTCGTTGTGCTAATTCGCTTACTTTTCTCACCGGCCTCCGTTTGTGAGCATGATTATTATTGTTACATGACCTCTAAGCTGCTCACCAATAAGGCCTGAATACCCAAAGCCACAATTACATGTGACATCTCTGATGGATTTTGCAAAAGGAAAACAAAACAAAAAAAAAACAAATAGCACAGGCAATTTGGAGCCCTTTGATACATTCCTTGGGATTTGTATAGGCAGGGGGAGAGAGAGCAAGGGGGCCTGGACGAGGCGCTTTTTTTTTTCTTTTTTCTTTTTTTTTTTTCAGAGCCGTCGCATGCTTTTTTTCCAAAGAGAAGACAGCGGCCTTGTGAAAGAGCTCGGAAATGGAATGCAGGGGCAGGCATACCTCTCGCGCAAGAATCCCGGTCAGGTTGCCAACAGCGTCTATGATATAGCATTTCATTTATTTCTTCAGGCGCTTACTGGTAACATGTGTTTGCTGGGTGTCAGTATTGATGGAATGGTATATCTGGCCAGCATCCAAGTGAGGCTGGTATGTGTTTAAAATGCTTTGAGGAACAAAACCAGCTTTTGTTGCTTGTCCTTTTTCTTTTTTTTTCCCCCCACTGACTCGCAGGGTCGTAGAGTAACACCGCTCCTTCTCGTTCTCAAAAGGGGATCTTTAGGGGATAAAGGAAAGTGTGAAGGCAGAAAAACGCTGATGCATTTCGATACAGATACAGTTTTCATTTCACCGCACCATGTTATTAGGAAATAGTTGTGGTGGTTACGTGGCTCCGGGGCAATTATGCCACAGCTTATTTTAGGTACATGTTCATTAGGCGTGTTTTTTATGGTTAATGACAGGAAAAAAAAAAGAGGCATGTTTGCACAGAATGCTCTAATTTGTCCTCGGTCAGGGATGAAGCGATTCTCTCACTCTCTCTCTCTCTCGCTCTCTCTCTCTCTCTCTCTCTCTCTCTTTCCTTCCGCGGCGTTCTGTGCGAGCGAGTCAGAACTGGCTGAATTAACACAGACGCAAAGCTCACCTTGTTTCTGAACGCTGCTAATGAGTCTGGTTTGTCACAGCGGAAACTCCTACTGTCGTCAGGAGACAGGCTGAACACGGAGGGGCGAGAGGAGGTGTTTTGTAATCATTGAAGTCAGCATAAATAAATAAGTCCCCTTGTCAGGTTGCAGGGGGAGTGAATAAACACGCTCCATGGGAATTGGGGCTCCGTTTGACAGGTGAAGAGGGGTCCCCGGTGCCTTGATTTGCATTGTTTTGGCAGCCTGGCACTGCGCCGCGTTCCCCCTCCGCGCTGTCAGACGGATGCCTGATTAGGCCGAGGGAGAGGGGTACGCCCCTCGGACCACCCGCTTTGGGAATCCCCACGTCTGTGCCCCTGGCACGCTGGCATGATGAGGGATGCCCAGAGACGAGATGTTAGTGAAAATGATTGGTCCCCGATGAATTCCCGGTCTTGGTTGTTTGCCAAACGCTAATCCGGAACAATTATCCATCAAAGACACAAGTGCACCCCATATTGTCCTTGATGAGCCTTTTTGCCACCAACAACACTTGGACTCGTTTCAGAGTTCTGCTTATTTCCCAAGCACTCAAGAAAAAAAAAAAGGGATTAAACAAAAAAAGAAGAAAGATTTATCTCCTATCCGTTTTCTGCTTTTGTTCCTCTGGCACTTTTAACACACCTCCTCAATAAGGTTCGGCTGAATTCTTTTATAAATAGGACTCTCTCTTTTTTTCGCCAGCGGTTTCCTGACATTTAGGGAGTGTGCTGGATGTTGGTCGAGGTGGGGGTGTGTGGGGTGTGGGTGGGGGGG
>JAOVVA010000027.1:1804329-1806565 GCA_028565275.1 Leiocassis micropogon | reverse complement strand
GGGGGGGGGGGGGGGGGGGGGGGGGGCGGGGGCAGAATATGTTACACGATGCCACAAACATTTTGATTTTTTGCAGGCTGCGTATAACCGTTCCCCAAGCCTGGTAAGTTTAAACCTCATAAATCAGAAATCTCCGGGCTTGAGGTTCAGATCACTTTGGGCGCGTGCCAAGGGCTTCTATAAATGGGGAAAAGAAAAATACCATATTTTAATATAGGCCTTGGGAAAACAAGCTGGAATCTGCTGATTTAGGATCTACTCGAATATATTAATGTTTTCTAAAATTGTAGACAGTTTGTTTCTGTGTGATATTTAAGCCGTCTGACAAGTCCGGTTGTATTGTGTTTTATTAGGGCCATGAAAACGGATACTCAGCAATAAGCGCGTGCAAGAATAATTTAAGATCCGCGGTCGACCCCGTTCACATGCGATGCAAATCTACTTTATATTACCCAGTAATTGAGGCTGCTAAAGTGGGGTAAAATACGGCGACAGGAGGATGAGTGTACCTCCTACAACAGCCAGCTAACAAACCCCAAGCTAATGGTGGTTCATCAGCGATGGTTATTAATCGTAATACGGTTTATCCGGTCCTGCAGACGGAAATTATTTTTCGCTGTTTTGCTCAGAAATGATTTTAATAGACCTGAGCTGGAATGTTTCAGTCTGGTCATTTCGCTATTGCTATTGAAAATCAATTAATCATTCAAATGTTGTCCAGAAAACATAGAGAAGTCTGAATTGCTTGGCTTTTTTTTTTTTAGTTTGTTTTGTTTTTTCTGCGAACATTAGGACCGAAATCGGACATTTCGTATGATTGCGCATTTCTTCATACACGATATAAGATCGACAGCGGATTTGTAAAGCGTGGAGCTCGTAACGTTAACCGAGAGGCTGTATTTTTGCAAGTTTTATGTGCCTGGATTCTGTTTTAGGGTTCGACACACACACACACACACACACACATACAGGGAGGCCGAAACGAGTAACCTCCGGGGTTAGGCGCCCGGGGAGGGGCGCTGGCTTTAAGAAAAGAAACAAAGATAGGCGTAATTAATGATCCTGAATCCAGGCCAAAAAAGCTTTCTTGTGGCAACTTCAACTTAATTAAAACTTAGGACATTTCAATGGCTGTGTGGAGCCCCCGTACGGAGAGCAGTCCAGCAGACCCGTGAGAAAATACTAGCAAGTTTAAAAAAAAAAAAAAAAAAAACCCAGAGAGAGAGAAAAGATGTGTGTTACCACTGGTGCCATGACTCTAATCTCTGACAGTCAAAGAATCTATTTAGTCAAAGGCTTTTCTTATAGGGAGCTCACACCTGCAGGTTGGCTGGCACTTCCTCCCAGTTTGAGAGAAGGCCCGTTTTGTGTTCCAGCGGAAGATCAGATAATGGAGGCCTCACTCTCGCTTTTGTTTTTGTGCATTGTTCATTAGCCTGCGAGTACTGTAGGCACACTTGATATGCTTGGCTTGCCTGGGGAATAGCGCTGGGGGATGGGCTTCTGTTCGGGTGGGGGGTAAGTAAGGGTGTGTTTTGTGTATACTACATGTGTGTGAGAGTGTGTGTGTGTGTGTGTGTGTGTGCATGTCATGCTGTAGGTGGGTGGCAGGGTTCACCATTCTGTGTGAAAGCTTCAGCCTTGCATGGTGCAACTCTGCACAATTTTAATGCAAAACTTCAGCCTAAATTAAAGGCCCACAATTGGCAGGCAGTCGTGAATGCAGGAACCCCGCCGCTCGCCACACATCGGGCCTGCGAAGAACAATACGCGACGCCGGACAGTTCGGATTGTGCACACAAAGCTGTGGTTTTAAATACTCCTACGCTTTTTCCTTTTTTTCCGCAACTCTCTCTCTCTCTCTCTCTCTCTCTCTCTCTCCCCCTCTGTGCTCAGTCTCCCATTTGAGACCCTTGTCTAAATTAACAAGCTTAGGAAGGTCTAGCTACCTGTGTGTGTGCGTGCGCGTGTGTGTGAGTGTGTGAGTGTGTTGACGCTTAAAGAGAAGAATCCCATTAGTCTTGTACGAGAGGCTGAGTGAGGAGGGAGGCCGTTCCGTTTACTTTAACCAGATGACCCAGCCGACGCCATAATGGAGAGAGAAATGAGGCGCTGAGCTGCAGGCTAATAGCCGTAAACAGTAGCTGAATTAGCATGAGAAAGTGGCACAGGATTTCCTCTTAGCTTTTATCAAACCCAAGTGCACATTGTTGCTGTGTGAGTGTTGCTCTTGGTG
>JAOVVA010000027.1:1789329-1799329 GCA_028565275.1 Leiocassis micropogon | reverse complement strand
TAATGTTGTTCCTGTTCTCACATCTATAAACACTCGTTCCTCCTCCCCGGTCTCTCTTTGAATTTTTTTTCTTTTGAAGAGATCACAATATGAAAAAAAAAAAAAGCAGGAGAAACAACAAAGACGGAACAACAACCCACTGACACTGGAGACTCCTTCCATAGGAAGGAAACCTGATTGAAACCATGATGAAACCAGACGAGATGTACAATTGGCTCAATTTGTTTCCATACCGACTATAACGGATAACTACGTATTATCCGATCTGCCGTTTATAGACAGCGACAGCACCGCGTGTCCGATCCGAATCGAAAAAATTAATGACCCTTAAAGTTGAAATGCTTTCATCTGATTTACAGGGAACGTTCAGTACTCGACTGTTCCTGTATAAATATTTCATCTACTCGCTCATGTTTGTTGAGAGGGTTTGGCGTTTAATCCTAACAGACCGAGGAGAAGAATAAGAGATGTGTAATTGCACGGTGCGCGGAGGAACACAGCCATTTCTCTGGGCCTCCAGCTCAACTGTAAATCGCCCGATGGCTCAGCGAACGGCTTTTTGCATCCCTTGGTCACGTCTCCATTTTGCCATGTCTGTGCAAGTGGAGAGGAGATCTTATGGAGGTAATTATTTCTGAGAGCCCCTTACTCCCCCCCCCCCACACACACACACACCCTCCCATCCTCAGCTATCAGTGCCCCCCCCACTCCATATTAGAACAGTAGAAAGAAAAGGATGCCTTTGTTTAGCTCACGCTTATGCTTATAGACAAAGGGCCGGGGCTGACTTCGGAGATGAACGAGTCTTTAAATGCTGCAGCTCTGAAAGCCTTTCATTTCTGAGTGATAATGCTTCAGGAGCTTTCCAAAACCGGGCCAATTTAGCAGCACCGGACTGAGGACCATTTACATAGCAGCTGTAGGGCAACAACACACATTAGAGGGGCAACGTGATGTGTTTCTCATCCGTGGGTCTGAGCAAGAGCGTGCATGGAGCGAATAGAGACTTCAAGCAAAGGAAAGGAAAAACCGAGCCGCGGCGCGGACGATTCCCGCTGAGTTTTATTTACCCTAGCATCAACAACAACAACAACAACAACAAAAAAAAAGATAATAAATGCACAGAAATGTATGTCGATATTTCTATGAGCATACTGTATTATTACACTTTTCCCAACACCAAAGACCACAAATAATTTGACTTCATCGAAGAAACAGTGAAATTCCACTCCATTCGAGTCGCTTTGTGACTTTGGTTTCCATAGCAACCGCGTGAACGCTGATTTTTATTTCCAGTCCAGCCAGTGTTGCTAAAAGTCCCTAATTTGCTTCTTCTTCTTCTTCTTCTTCTTCTTGGGCTGATTCCTTATTCGCTCGTTTTTCTTTTCTTGCATTTCAATCCAGTGCCACGGATGTCATTTTAATGGCTTGGATTTCTTTCTTTTTTTTTTTTTTTTAAACCGAGGGGCCACACAGGCAATTACAGCAGTTACTTTTCAAGATTTCAAGTTCATCTCCCCAGACGGTGTTTTCCAGGGTTTGTAACTATAATTTGTGGCCATTACATATCCCGAAATGGGCATGCAGCCGAGTGTGAGATATGACATACGGCCAAATCGGTCTCATCATTCCGTTAGCCATGGGTGATGTACTAATGCAAGGGCATCCATTCTCCTTTGATTCCTCACACAAAGCGGGAGCAACGGTGACCGCTGTGATTAGAGGACGGCGCAGGGTTTCTGACTTTCTTCCCAAGCCCTATACGTCCCCACTGTTTTTACCTGAGGGCATTTTGCACCGAGCCACAAGCTACAAACACTCCGGCGAACGCTTTCTTGCTCATCCGAGCGTCTCGAGAGGATGGCGTGTTCGGAAACAGGAACGCAGGCGATGTATTCCAGTCGGCTTCCAGCCATTAATAATGTCCTCCTCAAAGGCCTAAACAAGTTTCTCGCTCTCTTTTTCTAGAAATAGGGCCATGGGAAAGTGGAAACGATTGGCATGAGCTCCGTGTGCCAAGACAGGCTTTGATTCCAGGGACGTAAGTTGTCCCGGGAGAGCCGTCTCCGGCCAACAGTTTATATTACTGTATCATTAAATGGAGACAATACCCAATAGTTGAATCATTTTTCATATCATAAGGTCAATTTTTTATTATTATTATTATTTTTTTTTTTAGTGCAAGAAGTCTGAGATGGCTCGGATTCAAGATTGAGTCATTTCTGAATAATCCTCCTGCTCAACTGTATTATAATTACTCTGTGGTTTTTGTGTGCAGAAAGTCCAAAATTATTTTTGAAAATGGCCAGCCTTAAACTATTTTTAAGGAAAAAAAAAAAAAAGAGAGGCATGTTTCAGGGCTGAGTCTTCGCTTTTTAGCCTGTTTTGCTTTTCAGCGAGATCCCACTTTTGGAGACGGCGCAAAAGCACAAAAGCTAAATTGTTACCTCATGTTTTCATAGTCTGTTTGTGCCCACTGACAGTTATAATTTGCAGAAATTGCAATGATTATCCACATTAACATACCTGACTGCAGCCATTTATGCTTATTTGTGATACAAAGCCCTCCTTTGGATCCTCAGGATGCTTTCCTTTGCATACTAATGCGTATTAATTCCACCCATGAAAAAGGTATTTGAGTATTTTTTTCCCCCCTTTTTCTCTCCCCTCCTCCCTCCCCTTCCGTCCGTGCCTTTGTAGTTGTTGAAGAGCAGGTAGCGAATTTCTAAAGCGGCTCTTTCAGACATGTGGGAACGTGATACCTTTAGAAGCGACTGCAGCTGCAGTGCAATGGCAGCCTCTATTTACGCATATTAAAAAAAAAAGAAGAAAAAAAAGGTATATCCTTTTTTTGTTCTGGGGGCGAACAATAACAATAAGCCGAGCTTAGCGAGTGAATAGTGGGCTGGTGACAAAAGGAGGATAGATGGTTTAAGGCGCAGATCACATGACCAGGGCAAGGTGTAAGCGCTTAATGGTGACGATTCGAAGCGGGTCGAGTGTTAAGAGTTGAGGAATTAGTAATAGCAGCAGTGCAGCAGCACTGATCTGGACTTAATTCAGACGAGCCGGAGTTTTAATTGTGCAGCGCCACCGGTGACACTAACCACGGCAGATAGTAAGTACAATGCTGACTGTCAGAGGACATTAAAAGAGACAAGATGTTGTCAAAGCGCGTCAGACACGAAGGCGGCGACAATTAAGCGATCGCCTGAAGCGCTACAAGTCTAGTGTTAGCGGTGTTAACACGGACGTGTGACGATGTGGACGGATTTCCGCTCGGACACCGCCGACCGCTAGCGTGACGCGCATGATGCGTGTGTGTCCAACACCCCTGTCATTAGCTATCATCTCTCCCAGAGTGCAGAGCCCGAGTCCTATCACTGGCAATTAGGCTCGGGGGCCGCTGACGGCTGTGGCGTTCAGGTGTCAGGCTAAAGTTAGTGACCCCCTCTTCCACTGCTGTGCCTGCGAGTAATTAGTCCTGACTCTGGCCATCACACCAGCCTTTCTTCATACCTCCCTCCCTCCCTCCGTTTCTCCCTCGCTCCCTCCCTCCTTCTCACCGAGGTTCACTCCACTGACCTTGCACTCGATGCACAGGGCCTCAGGAAGCATTATATATTTATTTCTTTACCTGCGTGTTTATTTTCTCTGCAAATGCACCAGGTTAAATTGCTCCGGCACCAATCGGCACTTTTTTGTTTTTCATTTCACGTCGCTCCGTATTTTCCGCTTATCCTCGTGTCCATCAGAACAAAGTGTAGGATTGATAGCTGGTATTGATTATCCCTAGCCTCGCCTTATTGTTGCTAACCATTCGGAGCTTTTCAGCTTAACCCGGGTTCAGAGTTAATACAGCTGGGAATTCTGACTTAATACAGTCGTCATGTTCACTTAGTGCGTCTGTTTAAAGCGGTATAAAAAAAAACCTTATCCTAAAATCCATCGCGTTTCCTTATTCCTCGTGCGATTAAGGTTTGTTGTGCTACACTAGATCTTTCTCCTAGCAACCGTTTGGAACCCAAACACCCCAGTGTAGTTTTTAGATCATAATTTCAAGTTCCGATTTGCATACTAGACAGTCACGCGATAAACCCCCCTCCCCCATGAAAGAATGAGTCCTAGACGCGAGGCTAGTCAGGAGTCAGGAAAGCCCCAGTGAAATGAACAGCGGCTAATGCTAGGCACTGAAATAATTTAAATGGGTTTTAAAAGAAAAAAAAAAAAGAGGAATAGTAAAACTCATTCACCGTCTCCTGCTTTTGCTTTCGCGCCGCGCGTTGTCGGGCGCCATTATGCAGACGTATTCGGAAGTTATCTGGGGAACTCGCTCGTGGCTAGTGCCGCATTTGAACTCTGCTAATGCATGCAAATGAAAAGAAGTCGGCCCTGCGCTGTTTTAAATAAAAGGCGAGCGTGATCAAGGCGGCGTGGTGGTATCAGAGACATTCCCCGAGCAGGAGCTGATGATTCCTGCACGATTCCGGCGTCTCAGGCTGCATTAAAAAGGCGCGCGATTAGCCGTCCTTCCTTTGCGAGCCTCCATCTGGCCAGGAGTGGTTTTACTTCAGTCTGTTATTACGTCTGATCCGAATTAAGCGTGTCTCACACATACACATGGCAGACACTCGGGCGAGCTGACAACACGCCGTGTTAAACTCGGCGATTAGCGAAAGGGCTTGCCGATTATTATCCTGCTGTGTCTAGGTGCGCAGGAGGCATTTGCATAATGTATAGTGTAAAGAAACGTCCTCACTCAACACACACACACACACACACTCAGCAGCGTTACAGCACCATCAAGAGCTCGTTTCTCATTCGTCTTTATTTCCCCGAGACCCACTTTAGCTCTCGACATCTTAACCAAGCCTACCTGAAACGAGGGTTTCCCTCAGGGGTCTGCAGCGTTCATCTGTGAATAAGAGCGAGGTTAGAAAACACTGACATCATGTGTCTTTTAGCTTTATTATCCTTTACAGAGGGAGAAAAAAAAAAGAAAAAACACACAAAATGCTTTGCACTTCTACTCCATACCAACAACAAGGAACCGTATTATATTCTAGTGCTCGACCTGCCCACTTTTAATAATCCACTGAAACATCATGGCCGTCTCAACCTGCGTTTTTACCTTTTAGCTTTAGCTTAAACTTTCTGCTAATTGTTGATTCAGTAACACCAGCAGTTTATAAAGTGTGATACAAAAGATGCTTTTACAAGGATAGTTTATTACCTGGCATTTTTAAAAAGTTAAAATAGTTGAATTTATATTTTATTTTTTGACTAGACGTCAGCGCTGTTTCTTGCTGTCCTCAGTGTAACAGCAGAGCTACGGCACACGAGCGACAGTTCTCAGGCTAGCGTCTATTTTAGCGGAACTGTACAGCGTTACAAAATTTCTAATCTTGAAGGATTCCTCTGTTCTTCTTCTTCGACAGCGTTTGAAATCAGATGGTACACCTGAGAAGAAGAGGATCTAAGTAGAACCTGTTTTTATTTCTTTCGAGGTCTGTGTAAAGCATAGCCAAGTCTACAATTTTTCCATTTGGTTACAGTTTTGAGAACCACAACGTTCAATCATCCAGTTGAGTTTTTCTCCAAATATCATCAACTGGGATCTTTTTTGTTTTTTAATTGTTATTTTAAGAAAATTCAACGGAATCTTAGTAGAGGTGGAAATATCAAAGAAAGCAATTTCACTTTTTTTTTTTTAAAGATTGTTTGTTAAAAATTCATCTCTAATCAAGAGCAAATCATCTCCTGCTGGTGGATGAGCTGCTGTATCTCAGTGGGTTCGAGCACTTGGTGTAGGTTTAATTTTATTGGACATTGAAGCGTTTTTTCCACACAGCACCATTCATTGGTGTATTTCCAACACATTGTTCATGAGTGTGGACCATGTCCTTAGATAAACTTTATAAGGAAGGTTAAAAACGTGTAAAAATTCAAGAAGAATCTGCCCTGCAATACGTTTGGGTAGAAGCATGAAGGAACTGAGAACGTTCTTATTGTTCCAATGTTCTTACCCAAATGTTTCAAATGGTTCTTTCTCAATCAGGTCACTGTTAAACACAGATCGTGTCAAATCTGGTCTCGCCCTGATTGCATTACAATATACAGTATATATCGTACACATTCACACAAATCGACAGATTCTTCCTTTCCTCCCTGAACTCTGGGACTTCCTGTGTGTGTGTCCTCCAGCTCTCGTGTCCCTGCCCCAGCAGAAGCCTATTACCGTGGTGTCTGTAGCTTGTCAGATCACAAGCTGGTGTGGCAGAGGAGGAAATATTCCATCTGAGAGCTACACCGTCTCCATTAGGAGTGTCAGCTTAGGTGTTCGGGACCTGGACGTCAAACACCGGCGGCACCGCGTGCACCCGCTCCCTCTCTCTCTCTCGCCTGGTGTCGAAATTGTGCCCGGTCCGATAAAAGAAAACAGACGTTTTTTTTGTGCAGCAAGCCTGTGAGCTCACAGCCAGCGCGACTCTCTCGTGGGTCAAGTGCATTTGCATTTTGATGGGATGTTACCGAGTAATTAATGCACCAGTCAGAATGCATTACCCTGGGACGGAATTGAAAGGTTCATTACCAAATCGCCCCGCACTTCAGAAATAGGTATTTCTCTGGGATTTCTGTCCCTCTCTTTTTTTTTTTTCTTCTCTTTATGTCCATGACCTGTTGTTATTTGCACTCCAGGTTGCCGTAGACGAATTACGGAATACAGAGAGACGGCGTTTAATAGCTGGGGAATTCGCTCGTGTTAATAAACGTATACCAAGGCCCCGCCACACTGTCAGTTTAATCACCTCGCTGGTTTCTTAACAAGCCAATCTTCATCATCACGTGCTTAATAAAAAAAGAAAACCGCAAGGCTGCGTCGTTTACGCAGGACCTGAACGAGCAAACGGAGACGGCTGAATGTGTTCCTAAAGCTCCGGGGTTTACGAGGTCTGCTCGGTCGAGTCGGGTCGGCCCGGCCCAGCGTGGCACGGAGGAAAATCTGAGAGCTCCAGGAGATTAAAGCCAGGAGAAATCAGGGGCCGTGTGAGCAATCATCATTTCACAAGAACATTCTTTCATCTTGCCTCTTTCCAGCCCAATGCTAACAGGGACTCATGTCACAACACCGCTGTTGCTTTTATCTTCCTATAATAACTCTGTACAAAAAACGAACCAGAAAGAGAGAGGAGGGAGGTGGGGAGGGATTCGAGAGAGGCCTGTTCTTTCTCTGCCATCACTGTAAATTTACACAAGGCCCCGGTCATGTTATTGGAGTGGCCTCTTTCTATATCATCGCCTTGTCACTGGAAGAAGTGTGGAAAAAAAAACTGAAAAAAATATTCCGCCTCTGCATGAAGTGAGTTTCACTTTTCACATAATCTGCAAATGGATTTCTAAAGGTGAGTTCCAAACTCATGGTATTAGTATTATTGTTATTATTCATCTGGTTTAAAGTCAAAGCTGGTAAATGGTTCTATACCAGGATGTGACACCAGGATTGTATTCTTCACTAAGAACATTTTAAATATTCCATTTTTTTTTCCCCCAGAAAAATTATAATGACACAAAGGAATATGAGGACCTTTTTAAAAAAAATTTTTTTTTAGACATTTAGACACACCGCCGAAACCAAAACAAAAGCACACGCGGCGCTTGCGCGATTATTATCAGCACTTCTTCTCCTGTCATTCTCAAAGTCTGCTGAAGACTCCAACTGATGGATCGAGCAATAGATAAACACGTCAGCCCAGACTTTAGCCCTTGTGTCCGGCGATTAAATTCCCACTTAAAAAAGTTCCCAGGGACAAGCCGTTAGGTGTCTAATGGCCGAAATGATGGCCGGTAGTCCGTCTGCGAATGAGCCGGCAGTACCAGCGAGAACAGGAAGTAACCTCTTGTCCTGGTCCATCAGCAGCTCATCAGCCGGTCTCACACACCAACAAGCCCGTGCTTTTTTGTTCTCCCGCAGGTTAATAGAAATGGAGGAGATGGGCCGGGAAAAAGCAATGCAATTTTCTGCTATTTAAGCTTGGCGAGATGGCACTCTTCAGGAAGCACTGGAGAAGTAAGAGGGTGTAATGGGCGTTTGGAAAGAAGGCAGAGCGCACCGACTTGGAGATGGAGAAGAGTCTCAAGATTTTAAGCATGCATGGGGAAAAAGAAGGAGATGGTGAAATAATCAGCGACCTGAAATTGAATCCTCTCCCTTTCTTTCTCTCGCAGTCTGTCTCCCACATAAACACGCAGACGAGATAGACCCTGAATTGTGGCTTTAATCTTTCTCGATACACACGAACACGCTATCTTCACAGGCTTCAGCCAAGAGAAAGCCGACGCAACCAGCGACACGGCGAACACACTTCAAACCGCTCGCATGCTGATAAGAACTGATGTTCCTTTAATTGCCTCAAAAAACAATGGCAAAGTTAATTACCTCGAAAAAACGAGCCGGCTCCAACAGACGGGCTTTGTACGCGTGCCATGTCTCCTCTAAGACAGACCCAGACTAGAGCTGTCTCTATAAAGTACGTCAAGTTGCATTATTTTAATTATCGCCTAATTCTGTTTGTGTCGGATTCTTTTATTTTTTTCTTCTCGCAACTCGGGTTGTAAAACGCCGTACATCGATTTAATTCGTTAGCTCATGGCGGCTGCCGCGTGACGTCTCAATTCCGGCTCCCGTGACGATTTCAGACCATAAGCTCCCTTTTAATAGTTAATCACGCTCTTTTTTTTTTTTTAATTAGCGTAAAAAGAAAGGTGCAGGAGATACAGTAGAGCAGGCTTTGTCCCGGGCATCGCTAGACAAGCTCCTGATGAGACGATAGATTAAGAGAGCTTATCGCTCCGGTTTGCGTTCGTTAAACACGTGCTCTAGTTTTCATTTTTCTAGAGCCGGTAAAGTGAGCAAGCCGCTCGGCATTATTCAGCCGGGCCGGCTGATCGAAGCCCGGCTCAATAGCACTAAACCAGCTCGTGCTCCGAAGATTTGTCTTACAAAACCTTGAAAACTGCTCTGAACGTCCATACATTGATTTTTGTTGGCAGGGATCTCCAGGGCTTTCATGTGGAGGCAGACTCCACGCAGAGGTGAGCAGAGGAGAGTGGAGGAGAGGGCTTCCCCCATCAGAGTGGATGCTGGGAAAAAAAGAAAAAAAAGAAAAAAAAATGACACAGGGGTTCCCTTTATCAGCGAAGCCACGGACAAAAGAATTAAAAGCGTTCGTGAGGCCACTGAAGCCCGGCCATGTCTTCGATTACGGATGCCTGCTGTCCTGGAATTGATGTTAGGACACGGAAAAACCGCGCCGCGCTCGCCGATACCTATGCATCATCTTCTATCGGGCTCGTCACAGACCCCTTTTTTCCCGCCTCGCTGCTTATTTAAACCTAGAGGCGTTTAAGTTCCCCGCTGTTTCCCCAACAAAACTAATTAAGTCGGAAAAGCGAAGTGAGCGCGTTTGAAACCGAGCCTCTCCGTCGCTGCTGTCTGTGTAAAGCAGACGGTGTAATTGCAGTCGCAGGTAGTGATGAACATTAATGAACACCTTACACACACACACACACACACACACACACACACACACACACACACACTCAGAGGCTTTTTTTTGTAAAGCAGCCACCAGCACTGTATCAGCATCTGGACAGATACACGCCACACTCCTCTGCTCGCTGTATCCCTCTGAAGTCTTCAGGAATTTCAGAATCTGAGTGAAGACTAATTACATATCTTGGGACTGGCTGGATTTATGTGTCCATATTGTTAGGTGGGCCGAGGAAGGGAGTGTGTGAAGGGAGTGCGTGTGTATGAGAGTAAGAGAGAGAGAGAGAGAGCAGGAAGCCAGACAGGCTGGCAGCTGCCAGCGTGTGTGCCACCTGCCATACATCTCTCTATTAGCATAATCATCTCTCCAGCAAATGGCAATAATGGTGTCACACACCTTTGTGTAATTGCTACTGTCATAATATATGCCAAATGATTGTGTTGTGTGAT
>JAOVVA010000027.1:1766852-1779352 GCA_028565275.1 Leiocassis micropogon | reverse complement strand
ACTATAGTAACCATTTTAATTTTTTTTTTCCCCCAGAATATCTTTATTATTGATTATTATCTATAGTGTTTTTTTTTATTTTTTTTCATTTTAATTATTTATGACATGTTTTGGTTTAAATTGCAGATTCACATTTTTTTGTAACATCGTTTTAATTTGTAATGACTACAAATGCTCTGTACATACATCTAAACACACACACACACACACACACACACACACACACACACACACACACATAAATAAGCGTACACCTATTCATCCTAAACGATCACACATTTTCAGGCATTGCTTTTATTTGTGTTTGAATTAGAATACACAATCGCCAAAATAGCGTTCTTTGTTTTTTTTTTGTTTTTTTTTTTGCCTTTTTTCTTTTTTTAAGCCAGCTGCCACCAGTGACAGGAGATATTTCATCCTGTTGTCAGAATATTATTAATAAAACATTAGGACTAGAGTGCGGCACAATTTCTCCTTTCAATCACTCTCAGCATCTGCCATGAAAATTTCATGCTGTATATAATTTCCACTTAATGCGTTGCACTTAAAATGTCGGCGCCAGCGCTGCGTGGGGGATTCGAAAGGGTTAATTATATCACGTATCCGCCGAATCCCCGGGCCTCTGTGGCTTCCCAAACAATGACTCGAGTGCTAGTATGCAAATGCACTTCTGACCTATTAGCCTCATCGTGATTAATTTATACTGTTATTATTATTATTATTATTATTATTATTACATAAGGTTTTTTTTGTAACTAATTTTTTTTTTTTTCTATTTTTTTCGGTATATATTTTCTATAATACATTTCTGTTCCTTGACATGCGGTATGAGCAGAAGAGACGGAGGAGCGAGCCTGGTTATCTGGTAATACTCAGCCTGCTAAAAATTCATTAAAATGTGACATCAGTGCCGTGAGAGACAAATGATCTCTGGATGAAAGGGAACAGTGGGCCTTTCAGGGATTAGAGGTGCGCAGCTTCAACCTAGCAGCTAACAGCATAAACAGATTAATCCACTGGCAGCATAGCGGAGATCCGCGGAATTATTAAACACGAGCAGGGAGGGAAGGAGGGAAGGAGGGAAGCCAAGCCGAGGACTGTTGTAATCTGCCTAGTACTAACAGTCTGGAGGTGTGTGTGATGTCTGGATGTGTGTGTGTGTGTGTGTGTGTGTGTGTGTGTGTAAGAGAGAGACAGAGAGAAAAATTCAGCCCTGGTACGTTGAAACACACCGGTATGTTTTGACGGTAATGTGGGTAACCCGGCCACTTCCTGTGTGCTCACTTATAGAGGAACCAGGTGAGGACGCCGAGGGACCGAGACGCGCTTCCTCAGTGGCTGCGGCCGAGGACAAAGAGACAAGCGAGAGAGAGAGCCAGGAGGGCAAGAGGACGGAGAAAGACTCCAGTAAGACCTGTAGTTTTGGTCTTTTGTCTCTGGCACCCTCCCTTCCTCCTCCTCCTCCTCCTCCTCTTCCCTCCCTCTCTCACTCACTCACTCACTCACTCACCCAGTTACTAACCCTCCCTGTTAACACACACACACACACGCTCATAGTGTGCCTGGGCTTCTGCCTCTTTCATCTCCACCGTGGGGCTTTTCCTGCTAATAATGGCTGCATGTGTGGACTGCATGTGAATGCTATCACAAGCCTCCCATTGACCCATTTTAATCTTAACCATGTGACAGCAGAGATGCAGAGACGTGGAGACGAGGACGAATATTACAGAATGACCCGTCAGATTATTATTATTATTATTATTTATTTATTTATTTATTTATTTAAAAAAAAAAAATCAAATCAGTTGCTTGTAATTTTTTAAGCTCCTTTCATTAATCTTCAGTGTACTCTCCGGTCCTCTGATGACATATTAATTTTGCGTGAGGATTAGATCGCACTCGTCTTACTTACTTACACGTTGCACCCGCGTAACCCTTTATTTATTTAATTTTTCACCCCCCCCCCTCCCCACCATCTCCTTTTACATCAAGGCAGTACTCCACCCATCATTGTCCCAACTTCAAAATCTACAAATCTTTTTCCGTGTAACCGGTAGGACATTAACAAGGACAACAATCTGTACAAAACAGTATTGTGTCGCGATCAGGGAACAGCCCCTGGAGCTAGCGTCTGGCACTGTTACCTCGGGCTTTTTGTTATATTTGCTTTGCTAAATAAGAATTCATACACGCCTTTTTTTTTCTTTCTTTCTTTCTTTCTTTCTTTTTTTTATGTATGTATGAGATGGAAATCTGTGGTCACCATGAATATTACATTGGATGTCTTTTCATGCACGCCATACCTAGAGCTACATAATGTTGGGTTCAATGGTGCAGAAGAAACGCTGAAACAGGGCCGAGCCTATTAGTTTAGCTAGTCATCTATCTTTGAGTCATATATGTGTGTGTGACAGGCCTGTCTGAGACAGCGGGCGAGAATTTGCACTTTGCATTATACACGGCATCGTTTAACATCTCCGATCCCGGCGAGGTCAGACGTGGGTTTTTTATTATTTTATTTTTTTCCGTTTCGAAGCCTGTTTGTGCTAAATAGTGAATTTTTCTTTCTTTCACTTAAAACTCAAACAGACGCCGATTTGATTTATCGAGACGTTAGTCCATTACTGGTGGATGAAACAGTCAGGGTTTAACCGTAGCACGTTTAAGAGGTCTATATTGTTGAACTTGTACTCGTAAGTATTTTGTTGTTGTTTTTTTTTGCTAGGCGTAGGCATGTAGTATCTTTACAATACTGTATGTGCACGTGCAGGTCTCCCCTGGCTTTAATTCACTTCCTCATTTTAATCTAGTGTCACCACAGATTAATTATAATCCAAATTGCATTTTTCATACAGATATTTCCTAATCTGGATCAACTTTGTTTTTGTTTTTTTGTTTTTTTGTTTTTTTTGCTAGGATGCTAATAATATGTGAAACGGCTCCAGGCTACAAAAATAAACCCGCACCCATTAGGAGAGATAAAAATGAGCTGTCATTAATGCTAGCGCACCTCCTTTAAATTAGTAAGGAAATTAATCATTGTTCATAACACCATTTAAAAATAATAGTAATAATAATAATATCTTATGCAACGCTAAGTAAAAAAGCACGCAATACACAGCGGCGGATATTTAACCGAATTTAAAAGTATAATTTGGATTTGAGGCATCGCATGCTGAAACGAGCATTATGGAGCATTATTATATTAAAATGTATTAATCGTTTATTAGCATATTCAACCGAACAGCCCTACAGCTACATGTTCTCTAAATAAATCCAACATGGCCGCCGAGGTCGCAACGGGGAGAGCGGGATGCGCTCAGGATTAGGAGTAAAACAGGAGCGGTGTGGCGTCTGACCTCGAGGTTTCGAAATGTGTCAGTCAGATGTTATCAAGTGAAGCTTAATTCGTGACCTTAAAACCCGGGATCTACGTAAATCACTGAAGGTACACTAGAGGCCCAGACCCGGGCTTATTTATGGCGCTGTGGACCGTTGGGTCTGAGGTCCAGGAAATTGAATAGTAAATTCATCCTGCCTTCATCAAGGAGGTCCCATGTAATTGACATTTTCTGGGGGAATAAAAAAAAAATAATAAAAATGAACGTAGAGATGTATTAGTTATCTGTACGTTTCTGTACTAGTGTTTTATATCTTTGGGGAAAAAAATAAATAAAAGATAGATGTTCTCTAAGGAGCAGTGAGATTTTCCCTTTTTTTTGTAGGACAATCCGAGGCCTTGTAGAGATCTCTGACAGTTGTAAATAAAGATGGGTGGCCAGCCGGCTGCCCTGCTTCTTATAATGCATACAGCTTGAATGTCATAAATCACTTTTTGATTTATCTAATCAAGCAAGGTCCTGCTTCTCAAATGCATTTGTCACTGGGGGATGGGAACAATGTCACCGTTATTTTATCTCTTGCTTCATTGCTTTGAAGACAAAGAAAAAAAAAGAAAAAAAGCTATTTCAATTAGTGGGAGGTATAAAAAAAATACGAAAGTCAAGGATGACCTGAAATGCATTAGCCACCCACAGCATACAAAAGCATTTTTTTTTTTTTTTTTGTTAAGATAAGATGAAGCCTGTAATGGTCACGGTTTATAATTCATTCTCATTTTATCTCATTTCATTTGTGCGTCTGGGGTTTTTATTTTTTGATACAACTCACTCTTCCTGCGAATTCATATAGACAGTATCAAGGTTTTTTTTTTTCTTTCTCTTCTTCTTCTTCTTACACGGTATCCATTTTGTTTTGAAGTGCTTATGAAAGCAGTACGCTGATTAAGAAAATAAATCATAGCGATGGATCCTCATGTAGCACAAAATCCGATTACTCCCCTACGAACCAACCCCCCCCCTTTCATCCCCCCCCCCCTTTTCTCAGACTATACATTTACATTCAGTATGATGGCAATCAATGGAAAAGACTCATCGCGCGCATCGTGAAACACGTTTGCACCCAGTTGTCCAGCAATCGGCTCCTCACCCTGGAAATAATTTAGTTGCAAATTGACTGGAAGATGGTGAAAATTGAAAGTTAAAATTAGAAATACTCATAATAAACAGAGAAGAGGGAGGAAAAAAAAAAAAAGGTCAGGAGATGCGGTACAGCAATGAGATTGGCTCGTCTGGCAAATGAGGTTTTCTGTTTGTCATGAAATGTATGTGACATGCCTCCTCCACGCTGCAGGGATATCAAAAAAAAAAAAAGAAAAAGATTACCTAGCAATTTAAGGCTGTAGAAAATTCTCTGATGCTCTTGGAAATTTGTATTGTGCCCTTGTGGGGTTGTTTTTTTTTTTTCTTTCTTTCCCCCTCCTGTGTCACTTTTCTTGACAGGCTAATATGTCAGGCTCCTGATATGTAGGATTACAATAAAATAAGTAGAATGCAAAGAATGAAATTGCATGCACATGCAATGGAAATTCAAATAAAGTGAAGACTAATATACCCTTAAAAAATCAGTGCATTTTTTTTTTGCATCCATGCCTCACAAGTATTTAGCCCAGAGTGACCAGATTAGAAAGAGGTAGAAAGAGAGAGAGAAAAACGAGAGAGAGAGATGGCAGCCAGGGGTTTCTTTGTGTTCTGCATACTCGGGGAGGGGATAAATTGCGTAGGGCGAGATGGCTGGGACGCTGTCTGCGTCTGGAGATGAGGGTAATGAAAGATTTATCACTCTGTGCAGCATTCTCTAAATACAACTGGGGGGCTGATTTCCTGAATTGAGCTCGGCTGAAATGGTAATAACATTTTTTGCCTCCTCCAGTGTTCTGTGTCGGGCACGGATATTTAGGGTAATGCTAGGGAAGGTGATTTGATAATCTATACACCCAAATAGCCTGGATAATGGTACCGTGACGTACAGCACAGTGATAATGCATTTGTGACTCTCCATTTATTTTGAATATCTTCATGACTGGAATTGCTTGGCCTGTTTTTATGGTCTTTTCTTTTTTTTGTTTTTGTTTTTTTGATATTGCAGCGCCGGCAATAAAGTAGATTAGTATGAGTCAGGGTTCATTCTGTTCTTTTATATTTATGGTGCAGTGTTTGTTTGGGGCTCACTTCTCTAAGACCTTTACTCAATTTTTTCTTTTTTTTTTTCCCTTTCTAAACAGCCACCCTGAGCTATGCTTAATATCATCGCCTCATGTTTGATGATGAGGTTGTTATTTTTTGTGAGGTGTAACTTAAGATGTGCCTTTTTTAAATGTGTTTTGTAGGAGGTAATACACTGGCTAAAGAAACTCTGGAGAATGCAGCAGCGGGCAAACGTGCACTTCAACAGGAGAAAGAAAACGACGCTCCATCCAAGAGGCCCAAATCCGTCGAGGAGAAGACGCTTACCAATGAGCAAGTGAGTTACTGCTTCCCATGTTTAAACCGATGGGTCTGTCTTTATGTTCACGCTGACGCTTATGAGCCTTTGTATCGCATTAAATTATACGTGTTACTAATTAAAATCATAATGCCATAACGTAACACTTTTCTGAAACGGATTATGTTAAGACCGCAGCACTTAAAACTGTTCACTGTAATCAGAGTCAGTCAAAGTTCCAAAGGATACACATCACTTTTTGTTTCTAATCTTACACTTATAAACTCTGACCTAATTAAAGACACGAATATCTAGAAATTTCCAGATATCCTGTCTACCTTCATGGCCAAATATCGACCTTGACCTGGTGAACTGCTTTATTTCAGGTGCAGCAGTGTCCGTACTGTAATTACAGCAGCAAGGATGCAAACCGTCTCCAGCTGCATATCATGTCCCAGCATTCCATGCAGCCCGTCATCTCCTGTCCCCTGTGTCAGGATGTCCTCAGCAACAAAATCCACTTGCAGCTGCATCTCACACACCTCCACAGCGTGGCTCCAGACTGTGTGGAGAAGCTGCTTATGACAGTACGTACTGTAAATCATTTCAATCCGTCAATTTCAAGGCTGTTGGGTTTGCCGTGACTGTGCAGGACATTTTCTCTGCGCCATATACTCCAGTAATTAATACGAATAAAACAAATCCACCCGTAAGAGCTGTAGTTAATGTTCATTTGTTCATTTATGTTGAGTCTTTTTTTATGGTGCTTTGTTGTGGTTTCACTGACAGTGCGTGTATCTAATATTTATTCCAGGTGGCAGGTCCGGATGTTACAATTCCAAATAATGCATTGATACCTGTACAAGACAAAGCCCCATCTGTAATGAACTCTTCAGCCGAGGCATCTGAAAAGCCCATAGGTAAGCTCCATACAGCCTTTTAATAATTAAACTTACTACACTGCAAAGGAAAAAAAAACATTCTGTGAAATTCAAAGCAATAATTTCTCAACAAGCCATTTAATATATTCCTTACATCCTCTTTTTTTATTTACAAAAGGAAACAACTCAAAGGATTTGAAAAATAGCACAGGCACAGACAAAAGTGACCTTGAGCTTGCCAGTGAGGAAGTCCAGCCACCAAAAGAGGCTGCTGAAGCTCCAGATTGGAAAAAAGCCCCTGGCCAAGACAGGAAGAGCCCAGATTCCCTTCAGGAACACCTGAGCGACCTGCAAAAACGCCAGCAGCTCTCCGTCTCCGATCGTCATGTCTATAAATATCGCTGCAACCACTGCAGCTTGGCATTTAAGACATTGCAGAAGCTTCAGATACATTCACAATACCACGCAATTCGGGCAGCCACAATGTGTAGTCTGTGCCAGCGCAGCTTCAGGACATTCCTCGCCCTCAGAAAGCACCTGGAGACCGGTCACCCGGAGCTTAGTGAAGCTGAAGTGCAGCAGCTGTGTGGAAGTCTACCACTCAATGGTGATATCACGGAGAGTGAAGCAAGAGCACTGGAAGAGGCACAAGCCTTAGAACAGGAATTGGACAAAGATGACGAGCTGGACCAGGAAGGAAAGGCCAGTCCTACAGGAAGTGACAGTAGCTCCTTGCTTGATGAGATGGGCTCTGAACCGAAGCGGACGCTGCCTTTTAGAAAAGGTCCGAATTTCACAATGGAGAAGTTTCTAGACCCGTCTCGTCCATACAAATGCACTGTGTGTAAGGAGTCTTTTACTCAAAAGAACATTCTGCTCGTTCATTACAACTCTGTCTCACATTTGCATAAGCTAAAGAAAGTTCTCCAAGAAGCCTCAAGTCCAGTTCCCCAGGAAACCAGCAACAATGTCGACAACAAACCGTACAAATGTAATATATGTAACGTTGCTTATAGCCAAAGCTCAACTCTGGAGATTCACATGAGATCTGTCCTTCATCAGACTAAAGCAAGAACTGCCAAACTGGAAACAAGCAGCACTTCCAGCAGTGGAAGTGGAAGTGGATCTGTAACATCCAACAGCCCTGTTCCAGTCAGTCAGGGAAACACAGAGTCTGTGAGTTTACCAGTATCATCAAACAAAGAGAACAATGTAGATGCCAAAGAAGTCAACATAAAGCAAACTACTGATCATGTCAATGTTCAGCAAACTCATCAGTCCACCCCGTCACCAGCGCAGCTTCAGATGCAACTGCAGCATGAACTTCAGCAGCAGGCTGCCTTCTTCCAACCACAGTTTCTGAATCCAGCATTCTTCCCTCATTTTCCGATGACACCAGAGGCTTTGTTACAATTCCAACAACCCCAGTTCCTTTTCCCGTTCTATGTTCCTGGCACTGAGTTTAATATCAGCCCTGAGCTAGCATTGCATTCAGCTGCATTCGGGATGCCAGGCATGACTGGATCATTCCTTGAGGATCTAAAGCAGCAGATGCAGCAACAGCACCAACTGGGCCAACAGCAGCTACAGCTTTCTCAGCAACAAGCTCAACAGCAAGCCTCTCAGATGCAACAGCAACAACAAAAAGCCCAACAACAGAGCCACAAGCTTAAGCCAGAGCCCAATCCTGTGTCTGTGTCTGAGATTCAGATGTCCAGAGAGGTGGAAGAACAAATGGAAAAGCAAGACAACAAAGCGAAGCATGAGACTGTCAATGATCCTGATAACAATAAAGAGAAAAAGGATTCCAAAAAGCCTAAATTTTCTGAACCTTTAATTCCTCCACCACGCATAATTTCTGGGGCCAGGGGTAATGCTGCAAAAGCCTTACTGGAAAACTTTGGTTTTGAGCTAGTAATTCAGTACAATGAGAACAGACAAAAATGCCAGAAAAAGAACAGAGAGGAAGAAATAAGTGACAAATTAGAATGTGGTATGTGTGGGAAATTATTCTCCAATATGTTAATCTTAAAGAGCCACCAGGAGCATGTGCACGGTCAGTTCTTTCCCTATGTGGAGCTGGAGAAGTTTGCACAGCAGTACAGAGAGGCATATGATAAGCTCTATCCAATAAATCCGCCTTCTCCAGAGACCCCTCCTCCACCGCCGCCACCACCGCCACCTCCACCACCCCCAGCACCCTCAACTCCAGCAACCATCCTTCCTACCCCTACTACAGTAGGAAAGGCACCCACACCATCTCCAGCACCCCTACAAGCTCCACCTCCTCCACCACCACCCCCTCCTCCACCACCTCCGCCACCTAGTGCTCCTCCACAAGTACAGCTTCCTGTCTCTCTTGACTTGCCAATTTTCCCACCATTGATGATGCAGTCCGTGCAACATCCTGGGTTACCCCCACAGCTTGCGCTACAGCTTCCAACAATGGACTCTTTATCCTCTGACCTCACACAGTTATGTCAACAGCAACTGGGACTGGATCCAAACTTCTTGCGGCACTCCCAGTTCAAGCGTCCTCGCACCAGAATCACAGATGACCAGCTGAAAATCCTCCGCGCTTACTTTGATATCAACAACTCTCCTAATGAGGATCAAATACAAGAAATGGCAGAGAAGTCTGGCCTTCCACAAAAAGTCATCAAGCACTGGTTCCGCAACACACTCTTCAAAGAGAGGCAGAGAAGCAAAGACTCGCCCTACAATTTTAACATTCCGCCCTTGACCACACTGGAGGATATCAGAGTGGAATCTCAAATTAATGCACTAGAATATAAGACTGACTTGGCCATGAACAAGAGATCCTCAAGAACTCGATTTACAGACTACCAACTCAGAGTCCTGCAAGACTTCTTTGATACAAATGCTTACCCAAAAGATGATGAGATTGAGCAGCTTTCTACGGTTCTCAATCTGGCGACACGTGTGATCGTGGTATGGTTCCAAAATGCCCGCCAAAAGGCAAGAAAGAGTTATGAAAACCAGGCCGATACCAAGGACAATGAAAAGAAAGAACTTACAAATGAGCGTTATATCCGAACCAGCAACATGCAGTACCAATGTAAGAAATGTAATGTGACCTATCCCCGAATATTTGACCTGATAACCCATCAAAAGAAGCAGTGCTACAAAGATGAAGATGATGATGCTTCAGATGAAATCCACTTTGAGGACATGGTTGACAACTGCGAGCAGATCATGTTGAAGCAGGTGGAGTCATTTAAACAACCAACTGCCACCTCAAGCAGCTCTGGCTCCAGCTCCCCGCTAATGCCCTCACCTCGACCTGAAATAGGAAAAACTTCACCCAAACCTGAGATCCCCAGTGAAAAATCAAAGCAGCCCGAGAATACCCCTTCACAAGCAGCAAAACTAGTAGCTGATTCACGACCATCTAAAGCTTCTACGCCTCAACCTCCTCCACAGAAAATGTCTCAGTCACAAATGACAAGGCCGCACTCCCAACCTCAGTCTGCAGCTGTCCCATCCAGTCCTCTCTCCATTGCACTCTCATCACTTACCAACAGCATCCCCCCTCAAATGTTACAATATCAGTGTGACCAGTGCAAGATAGCTTTCCCGACTGTCGAACTGTGGCAGGAACATCAGCATATGCATTTCCTTGCAGCTCAAAACCAGTTCTTGCATTCGCAGTTCTTGGAAAGGCCACTGGATATGCCCTACATGATATTCGATCCAAATAACCCTCTAATGACGAGTCAGCTTTTATCCGGAGCCCTTTCCCAGATGCCATCACAGAGTGGTTCCGGGCTGGCCTCTGCCACTGGCTCTGGTTCCTTAAAACGTAAGTTAGATGATAAAGAGGATGGTTCAAATGATAAAGAAGGTGGAAATGTTGGTGAAGACCAACACAGAGACAAACGTCTCAGAACTACTATAACACCAGAGCAACTTGAGATCCTTTATGACAAGTATCTACTTGATTCTAACCCGACAAGAAAAATGTTAGATCATATTGCCCATGAAGTGGGTCTGAAGAAAAGAGTAGTTCAAGTCTGGTTTCAAAATACCCGTGCCAGAGAAAGAAAAGGTCAATTTAGAGCTGTTGGGCCTTCCCAAACTCATAAAAAGTGCCCTTTTTGTAGGGCGCTCTTCAAGGCTAAGTCAGCCCTTGACAGCCACATACGCTCGCGGCACTGGCACGAGGCTAAACAAGCAGGTTTTAGTTTGCCTCCAAGCCCAATGATGCTTCAAGATGAGGGCGCTGAAAGCCCACATAAATACAATTTCATGGAGTTTCCACCACTGCCACTAAAGACTGAGGTAAATGATTGTGAACTTCCAGCTGCATCCTCTACCCCAGTCAAATCATCTGATGCACAGCTAAAAAACTTCTTGAGCCCTTCATCCTTAAAAGCAGAAAACAGTGATGAGATCGAGGGGCTTAATATGAATTCTGCAGACATTTCATATGATATGAACAAAATAGATTTTGATGAGACTTCATCAATTAACACAGCTATAAGTGATGTAACAACAGGAGATGAGACCAATAATGAGGTTGAGAACCTAACATTTAACGGTGGGGAAAAAATGGGCGAGAATAAAATGAATACAGCACAAATCTTAACTGACTTAACTGAAGATAGATTCCCCTTCAATATGGTGAGCCCAGCTCTAAGTTTCTCTGGCAAAGACAGCGAGCAGTATTTCAGTTCCAGAGACGACGACCTAGATGAAAACGCTGATAAAAGTGAAACTTCGAGTTTGGCTGATCCAAGCTCGCCTAGTCCATTTGGAAATGCTAATTCCTTCAAGGCTATAAAAGGTGGTGCAGAAAGACCAGGGCACAAACGCTTTAGGACCCAGATGAGCAACCTACAGCTTAAGGTTCTCAAGGCTTGCTTCAGCGATTACCGCACTCCCACAATGCAGGAGTGTGAAATGCTGGGCAACGAAATAGGACTTCCAAAACGTGTGGTGCAGGTTTGGTTTCAGAATGCCCGTGCAAAAGAAAAGAAGTTCAAAATAAACATTGGAAAGCCATTTATGATAAGCCAAGGGTCTCCTGATGGACCGAGGCCCGAGTGTTCTTTATGTGGTGTGAAGTATACAGCTAGACTTTCTATTCGCGATCACATCTTCTCTAAGCAGCACATTGCGAAGGTGCAAGAAACCCTGGGGAATCAGGTGGACAGAGAAAAGGATTATCTCGCACCTACCACTGTCCGCCAGCTTATGGCTCAACAAGAGCTTGACCGTCTGAAGAAGGCAACCGACGTCCTAAGCTTGCCAGCCCAGCAGCAACCTGCAGTGGACAATAATGCACTTCATGGCCTTAGCCTGCCAACTGGCTACCCAGGAATACCAGGACTCCCACCGGTTCTCCTTCCTGGTGTCAATGGGCCATCATCGCTTCCAGGTTTTCCACCAAATACACCTGGTGAGTTAGTATGACAGACAATAGATCTGCTAGTTTTAAGAACAGTTTCTGCATTATATTTATACATGACCACAAGCTATCATGCTGTTAACGAGGGACTGATAAACTAAATTTAGGACTCATAAAGACATTTAATGCATGTTTTTAGTGCAAAAGACTGGACCAATTTTCTTTATCAACATTTTGTTTGTACATGATAACTGCTTTTTGTTTCACTCGTTTTTAACTGAACATTGTTTACCTTTATATTCATTGTGGTATATAAAGCCCATGCCACAGTTTTGATCCATAACAGAACCAAAAGCGTTTGTTCTTGCAAATTTATGAAGTGAATTCGCAGTGATAAATTCAAATATTATCTATCTATACCACTG
>JAOVVA010000027.1:1751852-1764352 GCA_028565275.1 Leiocassis micropogon | reverse complement strand
ATTATTATTATTATTATTATTATTATTTGTGTGTAGTGCAGCAACAGATTTGGTCCACCTTTGTTAGAAGTTGTGATGCCTAACAATCCAGAGACCTATTTATCAATTGGTGCATCCATGAAAGTAGTACTGTATACTTGAAACTGTAAAAGTGCAAGTTGGACAAAATATTTAAAAAAAAAAATAATAAAAAAAATAAAACATTAAAAAAAGGTATGAACATTTTGCTTCTTGTAAGCAAGAAAGCTGCTTAATAAAAAACAAACAAACACAAAGGGTTTTTTTTAGGATGAAGCGTCTGTTTTGTATGAGGAAAACTTTTCCCTGTAGGACTGAGTACAGTGTTAGCCCTATACACTGCCGTTTGGTGCATAGGTTACATTACTTCCATTTTACTCTGGGCACTTCTGTTGTTCTGTCATACTGAGCAGTTGTTTTTATTTTTATTATTATTTTGATTTTTATTTCCTGTCACGTTTTAGTCATATATGCATTACGAAGTATTATCTTATAACACCGTTTTGCTGCTAACGTTATTTTGCTTGCCATAAATCCTCTTCTTACCACACACGGCTTCCTACCATGCAGAAATCATAAACTGCTTCGCTTTGTTGGGTTTCTTTTTCTTCTTCTTCTTCTTTTTTTTTTTTTTTTACTTCTTTTTTTGTGTAACTTAAAGAATGTGAAAGGGTGTTTTTTTTTTTTTTTTTTTTACGAATCACTTTTCCTTGTTTGATTTAAAAAAAAGATAATAATAAGTAAGTAGGATAATGTGATTCATTCCAAAGTAACAGAAGGCTGTTTGTATGAAAGTAAAAGGCTTGTGAACAAAGAAAGCTAAGCTGTTGTACATATTCGTAGTTGGCTGTGCATGGTAAAAAAAAATATTATTAATATGAAGAAATGCAAAAATGTATTGCTTTTTTTGGTATTCCTATTCTGAGATGAACAAGTAGCATGTAATGCAACTGTTTGACAGGTTAAATCAAATCATGCTTAAAATTGTTTCAAACGATGAAATCACGTAACATTTCGTTTTTATTTTCCTGTTTATTATTATTGTACAGGTGTTCAGTTTTTATTTTTTTTCGTTTGTTTTATAAAGTTGAAACACAAAGGTCACGGTTTTTAATTCTCTCTCTATTACGTGAACTTTTCAAATGTTCTTATTTAGATTTTTTTTTTTTTTTAGTATTTTAACATTTTATTTTAATCCTGAAGACACTTTTTGATTGTGTTTCATAAGAGACATCTTGGCCTCCTAAGGTGCAATCCTGCCTCTGTCCAAATCCTAAACGACTGTCCTGATTCCAAAGGCTTTACAAACCTGCTTTAGCCTTTCCCTGAATGTGGAGCAGCGTTACAAAGACTGAGCTGTCGGCTGGCGCCGCGTGCTAACGGTGTTCAGCCTGGACTAGAAATGCTTCCCACACAAGGACTGGTAAAGCAAATAAACATAAACTTAAGGATGGTCCAACAATATAACTGTACATAAATGTTGCAACTGCACAGCAGCCAAAAAGAAAAAAAAAAGGAAAAAAAAAAAAAAAAAAACTTTTTACAGATCGATAGCGTGGAGCAAAAGAGGACACCTTCTAAAGGTTGAAATTAGGATTGTTTCTTCTGGATATCAAAGGGATCATCACACGGCGCAATCATATTCTTCACAATATGTACTCTACAACGCCTGGGTAACACAGGAAATGCACCCTGAGGTTTTAATAAAAAAGAAGCCCCTATGGCTAAAACTTTAAATAAACTAAACCAAAAATGTTATTGATGTTTTATATATAGAGAGTAGTCTCATTAGTTTTTGTTACTGTAATGTTTGAGGTCTCAGCTGTACCGTATTACGGTAAAATAACATGGTTTTGGAACTTTTTTTATTTTGTCACAGACCTGTTGTCATAGTTGAAATGACGTTTATTGTAGATGGTATTTGAACAACTTCTTCTGGAAATAGTTCATCAAGTATGTTTGTTGCTCATTGTTGTGATACATTAAAAACTGTATCTGCAAACCATTTCTGGGTGTCTTTAAAACACACACACACACACACACACACACACATCTCTATAATGCGGCACTCTGTAAGAAGACGTGTTGGTGTGTACAGGGTACATTTACGCCGTGCTGTTTGTGATGGCGTACAGTAAAACGAGAATAAAATTTGACTAGAGTTTGAGGCAAATTCCTGAAAAACAGGCGATGTGAAATATAAGGATTTTTTGTTTTTTTTTGGAAATTTAGTGGGCGGGGCTAGGTGCCAATCATCAATACCCACTTGAGGCCTGATTTCTTACTGTCGTTATTTAAAAACAAAAACAGAACAACTAATCTTTTTATCCAGGGCTAGGGGTTTTTTGTGGTAAAATTCTGGCTTGTTTGGTTTTTATTTCTTAATTTCTTTACCTTTACCCGAGTTTAGAAAACATCACTCTGTTAATTTCCCCCAGTTCATTCCTGATCCTCTTTTAAATGTTATTATGTTGTAATCTGGATTTTTTTTCATGGTGATCCATATGCTCTGGATTATCCCTAGACGTGTCTAATAATTGTAAGTGGACAGGTGTTATATTAAGCTAATTATGTATTTTATATATAGGCCTACAGTATATATATATATATATATACACACACACAGTATAATGAATTGTGTAGAAAGAATTATGCTTTAAGGATCAAGGTGCTACTGGGGAAAACCTGTGGGGATAAATTTATTAAAAACTATCATTAACGTATCAATTAGCTAAATATTTATACCACATATTTAATGCGCTGCTGCATTCTGGATTCTGATTGGTCAGAAGATGTTGATTTTAATTTTATATAACATCAGCTCTGACAGGATTGCAGCTGAAGATCACAGGTTTATTTATTGTTAACACACTCTGTGGCCTCGCACCTCCAGGGCGCAGGGTTCGATTCCTCGGGATCGCCTCGGGTCTGTGTGTGATACCCGTGCTTGGTGGGTTTCCTCCAGGTGCTCTGGTTTCCTCCCACAGTCCAAAGACATGCAGATTAGGCTAATTAGTGTTCCCAAATTCTCTGTAGTGTGTGCTTGTGTGCCCTGCGGTGGATTGGCACGTTCAGGGTGTACCCGGCCTCATGCCCTGAGTCGCCTGGGACAGACTCCAGGACTCACATGACCCTGAACAGGATGAGAGAGTGACTGAGTGAGTGACTGAGTGAGTAAGTAGTTCTAGAATATTGAATAATTATAGTTCTAGAGTAACTTAAAGACGTGCACGTACTTGATGTGGTGACGTTTCTTATAAGGAGATTTTATATTTAGTGTCGGCTGTGGTGTAAGACGAATAAAACACGTCAGGATATTGTGTTATAAATACATAAAATATAATCTATTTGTAGGCGAGTGGTAAGAGTAACTGCTTGATTAAATCACTCTGGTGTTGATTAATTACCTCTCACAGCGGTGTATTACTGTGTGTTTGTATTTCTTACTCATATACTGTATAGACAGAGGTTCAACATCTGTACTCTCTCTTTCTTCTTCTCCTTCTTCACATGGCCCTTTTACTGATTTCAGGAAAGTTTAACGCCGTTGTACGTCTGTTATTTTTCCCACAAACTGGGCTACGTTTCCCCTGTTCAGTGCAAAATTCCGCAGCGTTCTGTGACTAGATCGGATTTGACCTTTTGTGAGAACAATAGCACGAGGCATTTCGGTTCTGTCTTCTCCCGATGATGTGAGACGGCCTTCCTGTCCTTCCGCAGTTGTTTGCTGACATTTTATACCCGGCGTCTCATCCTGCTCGCCCCGTATGCATCCTGTGCAGAAACTCGCGTGATTGTTCTGTGGTGAGAAAAGAGCAGCTGAAGTTAATTCCCAGCGCAGCACTAAAGAGGCCTCGGCTCTGTGTGTCTGAGCTGCGAGAAATATTTGCACATCTGTGCTTATAAACTCGCTCGACATCTCAGTGAGGAGACGGTTTTATCAGAGAGCTACAGATGATGAGGTCGGGTTTCGGGGGCAGACGGAGGTGAACCGGGTTCTGCTTTAATGCAGTGTGTTTCACTATGAAACTTATAGTATATTGTTAAGGCTTCGATTATGAAATGATTTATTCGGGTAAAAAAGGCTTCTTTTAATTCTAATTCTAATTTTATTTGTCACATACACAGTTACACAGTAAAAATTGAAAAACAATTCAATTAGAAAAATAGAGTTTAAAAAAAGTAGGAAAATATACAAATAAAGATTTTTGAAATAAGAATATATAACTAAGTATAATTAATAATTAGGTATTTACACTATAACACTTCCAGGACAACTCGAACCACAAATCTAACCATTATCAAGAATTTCATACATATAGATTAGTATTAGTTTTTTTTTTTAAAGAGGTTTTGCGTTTAAATATATATTTTAAAAAAAACTAAACATTGTCATATCAAGTGTTTCCCAAATCAGGAAGTGTGAGTTCTAAAGTTTATAAAAGTGTAAAAAAATAAACACTTCCATACACACTGTTAATCAACCAGAGGATTATTTTCCTAGATCAGTGTTTTATTCCTTTTACACCACAGCAATTTACAAATATTAAAGAATTAAAAAATATATATATATATATATTTTAAATCCTGATATAATTACAGTACATTTGGTGGCTTGTTGGTTATCTTGTCATCTCACTCCTCCAGGGTCTAGGGTTCGATTCTCACCTCCAGTCTGTGAAGTCTGCATGTTCTGTCTGTTCTTGCTGGGTTTTCTCCACATTCTCAGGTTTCCTCCTACGGTCCAAATTCATGCGCTGTAGGCTCATAGTTGGTGTTTCCAAATCGCTTGTTGTATACGAGTGTGTGCGTGTTTGTGATCGCAAGAGGTCGGGGTCTCCAATTGTAAATTGAAGAGAAACCACAGAAGCAATATCCAAAAACATCAAAAGACACAAACATTAATTCTCGGAAAAGAAAAAAAAAAAACTAAGTAAAATTTTCATCTTTTCAAAGCGCTGACACTGGAGACTCCTTCCATAAATGATCAAAAAACAACATCTCATTAAAGCAACGTTAAGCCACTATAACATCAACGTTTATGTGAAGCATCAGTTGCAGGATTTCATGTCCATCAGCTGTTACTATGCGAACGGTAACGTAGCAGAACGAGCGCACTGGCGGCTGCACTTCTGTCAGAGCTGCTGTTATTTACCGTACGTTGACAAATATCACAGTAAACACATTCTTCAGAAACATATGACACTTTTACAATTGAACATCCATCAAACGAGCCAAAAACGCCAGTCTAAACTGCAAATTTCTGCTGAGAAATTCACTTTATTCCCAAAAATTTAAGAACAAATGATTGACGCGTCCACGTTATTTCATCCTGCTTTGTCTCATCTGAAGTCGAAATTTGATTTCGACCGTTTCTTCCTGTTGCATCGCGACCGAAGGCGCTGATTATATCGCGGCGACGCGGCGTTTAATCACGCACAGTGTGTTTTTCTTTAAATGAATCCATCAATAAAGTAGCTCTGGCTGGGAAACAGATAACTCGCTTGTGCATACGAAAAGTTCATTACAGCCTTATGATGGCACTTATACAGTCTCATAACTGCAGAACTCTACCTCTGTGACATCGATCTTAACGCTTATCGACGTGCTGTTGGTATTTTTTATTTATTTATTTACTTATTTTCCCCGCCAAATCAGCGGGTAGTAAACTAAATGAAACGTGATTGCTTTGGAGATTTTTTTTTTCTTTCTCTTGGCATTGAATTCCCATGTGTAGAATACTAATTCTTGCATTTAGCTCCCTGAACCCGGGTCTTTCATTTACACAGATCCAGCTCTAATTAAATTCCGCACATGGGAATGTATCATTCCTGCTTAATCCCTCATTCACTGGTCCAAACATTGTATTATCCCGAGAAAATCCATCAGCTGCAGGCTACACCAGAAAAAAAATAATAAAATAACAAAAAGAAAAAAAAAAGCATGCACATTTCTTCTCTGGCCTAGCGTGACTCAGTGAGATACACCACATGCTGTCAGTCAGCAATTACGCTCATTTTCTAAAACTAACCTCGGAAAGAGGACGAGTGGAAGAACAAACATGCTAAGAAGCAAATTAAGGCGTAATCACTGAGTAACACATCTCGAACATCTTCACAGCATTATAAAAGTAACAACAACAACAATAATAATAATAATAATAACGCCCACAATAATACGGTTTTCGAATGTCTTAATTATTTCAGCCTGAAACGGCACCAGCTGTGAAATGCACTTTACAAGTCCGCCGTTATTTCTGCAACTTTTTAATCTTGTTCCTCTGCGTTTCTGAACCACTTTGTCCTGAGAGCTATTTTAGATTCCAGGCCTGGATTCATAAAATTCTGCCGCTCCAAACACCTGTGTTTCATTTAGCACGATGCGCCTGAGCGCAAAATAACTACTCGTTATTTATGACCGTGTCTATTTAGAACGCTTTATTTATTTATTTATTTATTTATTTATTTGATGGTAGCGGTTAAGGATTTTGTAAGAGCCGAATCCGCGTTAAGGAAAAGTGTACGCTGCCTTAGCTTGATGTTCTTTGCTGCTTTAATGCATTTGATATGGAAATTGCTGGGATGTACCAAAGTACAGTACGGTCCAATGTACCACAGAACCTCTAAACGTTCCTTAGTCCAGACTGTTTGGGTCGGCTCTAAAACAATATTTCCCGAAAATATTTAAGGTATAGCACATTAACCCTTTATTGTTTTCTCTTTAAAATCTTCAACACCGATCAGCTTTAACATTACAAAGTAATACATGAAGCCCAGTGGAGTGTAGGTTCCCGTTGTGCCAATGGTGCAGCTCCACAGGCCGGCTCCGCAAGACATCTGTGGTTGTGGCTGTGGTGTCTGGCACCAGAACGTTGGCATCAGATCCTTTGAGTGCTTTGGGTTGTGGGATGGGGCCTCAGACTCGTTTTGTCCAGTGCATCCCAGGGGGCTCGATCAGATCCTGATCTGGGGAGTTTGGAGACCGGGTTGCTGCACTTGGGCTCTTTGCCTGTCGAACCAAGTGTGCAGCAGGCTGTGGTGCGCTGGGTGTTCTGGTGGCTTTCTATTGTGGCCAGCATTAACGTTTCCAGTTGGATTTGGATTGGACAGGCTGGTATTTGGTGACCCTGGTTGCCCATGATCCTGTCACCAGTTTACTGGTATATAATTGATAATCAATGTTAATGTTATGGTTGATCAGTGTATAAGATAAATACTCTCCAAGGCACGGACACTAAATTCGCTTTCAGTTGATTTCATGTCAATAAGATCCAGCTTCTCTTTCGGAAATGTGGCCTACATCACATCTATACACGCACACACACACACACTGTATCAAAAACCAAACCCTGTACATAGTAACCTGGAAAGTCAGATCTTGCCTCCATTACACCCCCTCGCTGTATGAAAACCTCAGACTCAATTTGTAGAGTAACTCTGAACATGACTCAGTTTTCTTCCCGTATGCCTGTTCTGAACTTTAAAAGAGACGCCATGCACAATTTAATTGTACTCAGTTTTATCCAGTGGTAGCCCAGTGGTTAAGCTGTTGGACAATGGTCAAAAGCTGCCAAGTTTAAACTCCAGCACCACTACGTTGCCACTGTAGGGCCTTTGTACAAGACCTTGAACAGTAAGATGTTTGACGAGATAAAATATAAAATGCTCTGGTGTCTGCCAAATGCTGTAAACTTAAATTTTACCTTATTAAGATTTAATTATTTGTCACATATACCTTACAGCACAATGAAATAATTTTTTTGTCTCTTATCTTATTTTATGAAATGTTTTTCAAGATGCATATCTGAGATCCTGAAGCTCCTCCCATCCAGCACAACTTCACTCTTTCACTTCGATAGGTTTTTTATTCTACAACAAATCAGGGTTTCATGGTGATCAGGTCTCAGACTCACTGAGGAAGAGGAGCTCCTCTTGAGAAAGAACACAAATGTCTCCTTGGCCTTGATCAAAACGTGACAACTTTTTTTTTTTTTTTTTGGGGGGGGGGTTAGTGTTAATTGAAATGGTCGTTCTGTCCATTACACTGGGGTAATAATGCTCATCTTATGGACTATTTACAGAGGAAGAATTCCCAGGTTTTAATAGACACAACAAATTGGATATATCAAATATAGAATCCTGAAATCTCTTGGTGTAATGGGTAGATCAGTGGTTAAGGCATCGCTCTACTGATTGGAAGGTCTCAGGGTCCAACCACAGCACCACCCAGCTGCCATTGATGGGCCCTTGAGCCCTTAACCATCAACTGCTCAGACGTTAATGAGATAAAAGCCGCACTGTGTAAAGTATGCCAAATGCCTTAAAAGTCGAATTTCTTTTTATGCTTCAACAAATGGCCAATGAAAACATATATTTATTTATTTATCTATTTATTTATTTATTAATTTAAAATGAATTCATACTTTTTATCTGTTTATGGGTCCATTTAATGGTCTGGCTCATGATCCTGTTCCTGTTCTCACTTATAGGTTACAGCAGCTATAAACACTCGTCCTCTCACCAGGTTAACTTTTTGTCTTTTTATCTCTCTTCGGAAGACCAAAACGTTATCAAGAAACCACAAAGTGAGAAGTGAGTTGTGTCCTGAGAAGGCGTTAAGTAGCTTTGGACAATATCAGTAGGGGTGGTATGTTGTCATGCAGTTCATACCTCCAACCATGTGGAGCGCCATCTCAATAAAAATAATATAAAAAATTCAATATCATTCAATTATACAGTATATAAATATTTGAAAAATAGCTGTTTTGAAAATTTCACATAGTATGTAATGAAACTTTAATGTTTAAAATTCCACTAAAATATCACCGTAAATGTACGAATGAATGAATTTTACAGGTTGTTTTATTCTGGTTGGTTGGTTGAAATTTTTTACGAGTCTTGCTTGTATTCAAAAATGTTTTTAGCATTTTATTTACTGCAAATGAAACTCCTAACAATGACGTTAATCCTTTTCCTGCTTTGTAGACATTCTGTATTAACACACTAACATCGCATCTTCCTCATAGATTCATGTGTTATTAATAATAATAATAATCATCATCATCATAATAATAATAATAACAAGCTTCAGGGTGAAATGTATTCATGCCGCGTACAGGAGAGCGAGAGCGAGAGAGGAGTAAAGGAGAGCAGATAAAGATATACATACGATACCTGAGAAATTATTGCATTTTCAATGCGAGCCACTCGTAATATTGGCAATATTCACCACAGAGCAGATTGTCAACAAAGCTGCGAGTGTGTGAGAAATGAAAGCTGGAGGCGGAGGAGGAGGATGAGGAGGAAGACGAGGAGGAGGAAGAGGAGGAGGTGGAGGGGGGGGGGGGATCCGCCGAGCGACATGGAGGAAACACACGCACAGGGAACAAAGGAAGCTGTTCTTCTTCCTACTGGGACTTTTCCAGCCAGATTGCTCGGTTGTGTTTTTCACGTCCCAAATGATTCAGGATGAAGGTTAAGCCGATGCTATTGCCTAAGACAGATAGATACACTTCTATCCTGCCATTGCTCTCTCCTTCTCTCTCACACACACAGAGAGACACAGAAACATCTTATTTCCTCCATGTGAAGAAAAGAGATGATTTTTTATTTTAGATATTTTTGCTGTGACGTTCGAGGCACTTTCACTGAAGCCATGCACCTAAATACAAACAGCGAAGCCTCTGAACGCCTGCAGTGTCAGCTACATTTAGGCAGCACTTTGTTTTGTAGATTTTAAATTGCACTCCCTGCTTTGTATCTCTATGTACAGATCATTTTTTTTTTTTATTATTTATTTATTATGGGAATGCATCACAAGCATGCAGCTCAGCCTGGCGCATCTGATTTCCTCTTACAGAAGAAAGAAGGTTTTTTTATTTATTTTATTTTCATTATTTTTTTTACAAGCACTCCTAGGAATAATTTAGGTGTGAGGAGCGTCAGGAGTGTGTGTGTTATAGTTTGCATATGTGCATTATTTAATATAGCGTGTGATCTATAGGAAGCAATCTCGCGTCTGAGATGAAATGCTCGGCTTTGTCGCAGCATCTGTGTGAGATGTGTTTGATATACAGAGATTATTTTAATTTCATTTCTTTCGTTTTTTTTTCTTCCCAGGGAACAGGGACACATCTGCTAGATTCCCCCCAATAAACCAATGTTATTTCAGTAATCTGGCCAATTTGTAGAAATAGATTTCCACAGAAGAGAAGAAAAAAAGAAAAGAAAAAATAAACGAGAGTGCAAAGAAAATAAATACGGCGCACAGAACGCTAACGTGATCAGACAAAACAGTCTATATGAAGCAATTTTAATCTAATTATATTATTTTATTTTGATTATTATTTATTCTTATTCCCTTATTCTGTGAATTGCGATATCCATTACTTTTTATTTGCTGTCTCCACAAAAGTTTGTGCACCCTCTGGACAAAATGCAGTGTGTGTCAGGTTTCATGGATGGGCCTTCATTATTAGAGGTGACATCACTGTTAAAATGGTATGTGTGTGTGTGTGTTACAAACAAAATGATATCATTCACTGGGATGAAATAGCGCCCCAGGCAAGGGTGCATTCCTGCTTCACACATCCACAAGGTTTCTGACTCCATTACAGTGAAATTTTACTGGTTTAGCGACTTGTGGCAGAACTTTTTTTTCAAATTTGCATTATTTACAGTAATGACGTGATTCATTCTTAATGCCTCTGTTTTCTTGTTTTTGTTGAAAAATTGGAGAAATTGTAAAAACTTTCAACAACAACCTGTGAAAAACTATGTCGATGGTACAGGTCTTTATTTATCAACTCAAAATCATTATTTTTGACCAATGTTGATGTAATATTTAAGATTTTAACAAATTTAAACACAAACATTTAAAGTAGAAACACGAGTTGTGGTTTCACTTTCATTTGTTTTTGTCTTCGCTTTAAATCTTTTTTAAATTTTGTTATTGTTTTTGCTGCTGTTGTGTTTTTGTTGCTTATCTTGTTTTTCCTTTTTTATTGCTGTATTCACTTTTATTGTTATAATTTTGCTTTTTTTGTTCTTTTCACTTTTGTTGTTTTTTTACTTTGTTTTGTTGTGTTTTTGCTTTTTGTGTTTTTTTTCTTTGTTTTTTTCCCCCCAAGTTTTGTGGCTCTTTTAATTTTTGTTGTTATTTTTGCTTTTTCTGCCCTTTTTTTTGTTCTTCTGCTGTATTTTGACTTTTGCTATGAAATTAGTGTTTGTGATCTCAAACCTGCTGTTTTGTGTTTTCACTTTAGTTATTTTGCTTTTTTTTTTGTTCTTTTCACTTTTGTTCCTTTTTTTGCTTTTTTTCCCCTTTTGTTGCTTGGTTGTGTTTTTGGTGTTTGTGTTTTTATTCACTTTTGCTCATGTATTTTTTTTCTGCTTTTTCTGCTCTTTTTTCTTCTCCTGCTCTATTTCGATTTTCGCTGTTGTTATGAAATTAGTGTTTGTGATCTCAAACCTGCTGTTTTGTGTTTTTACTTTTGTTGTGTTTTTTACCTTTTCCTGTTGTGTGTATTCTCTTTGTTAAAGCGTCTTGCACTCAAGAGCCACCGTACTTTAAATATGTTAAATGTTAAACCGTCCACTATGATGACATCCTGTTGCTTTACAGTAATATGTTAAAACAATCAGAAGATAACAGTTACTTAAGTTAATGGGTTATGACTTAAAATAACGACTTACCGGATAGATAACGAGTTATTAACTCTAGGTCACCTCAATAACTTTTAGGCCTTTTGTACAGAACTGATGTACAGTACAGATCTGCATTTGTTTTCAGCACAAACTTTTGCACTCTTTTTTTCTCCTTCAGATAATTAACTCCCGAGCACTAAGCAGGCTGCTGGACCGTAACAAACAATCTCTGGTGTGTTTTCTGCTTTTTGTACTTTATATCTCGAGGCCTACACACTGCTTAAATCTTGTGTTTTTTATTGACACTCGAGTGCATTCGCGAAAGAAAAAAAAAAAAGACTCTAACCAATGTAGTGTTAATTGTTTCTAAGTCTCTAAACAAAGCCGTATCAAGAGCAGTAAACATGTCAGCTTTTATATCTCTGCTCTGTTCAGCACAGACTCGGGTTTTACAAGCGCTCGAGCGTTCGGGAAATAAAGCTGGAGGTGGAGGCGCTGCTGCTCTCACCCAAGTGTCCTTTAAAGCCCTAAAACTGAGGGACAACACGCAAGGACATGAGAGTGTGGGGAGAGATTTTTAATATCTTTAAAAAAAAGGATACGGAGCTGACAGATCTCTGTAAAAAATATAGAATAAATAATAATAATAATAGTAATAATAATAAAAAAGAGCTAGACAAACCTGTTGTGTGTGTGTGTGTGTGTAACGATCTGGTGTCGTCCCAGTCTTCACAGTCTCGTTGTCCTTAATTACTCTCTTCTCGTTTTTATAGCCACTTACTTGCATGTAAACGGTAACAGCCCTCGGAAATAAAAGGTACTAACTGAAAAGTACCC
>JAOVVA010000027.1:1732223-1751840 GCA_028565275.1 Leiocassis micropogon | reverse complement strand
AAGGCTGACCTCTGTGTCTTAAAATAACAACTAACTGTTGTTTTTGTTGTTGTTACGTAATGACCTAATTCCATATGGGTTATTTTATAGTTTTGAAATCCCCAGTATTGTTGTAGAATGTAGAAAATAAATCAATAAACAAAAACAGAGAAATTTGCAAGTGATCTAAAACTTTTGAACGGTAGTGTATGTGTGTGTGTGTGTGTGTATATATATATATATATATATTTTTTTTTTAGTGAAAGGTACGGATTTAACGCACATAAGATAACAGTGCAACGGTTCCCACAGACAGGTGTTAGAGAAACTTTTATTCATTATTCGACGAGTCGAATGCTTCAAGCATAAAATGCCTCGCAGAGAGGTACACATCTGCATACATCTGGCTCGCCATGGAGGGTAAAAACTTATGCATTTATTCATAGGAAAGGTGTAGAACAAGCTGAGCTCTAGTGTTTGCCGGAGGAACGAAACTGAGGTTTGGACTCGACATGTCTGAAGCAAAGGAAGCTTTTCTGATTCCTTGCTGAATATTTACGCAGAGCTACACACACACACACACACACACACACACACACACACACACACACAGACAAAAGATCCAGATTCCCAAACATGGGGCTTTTTGATTACGGATATTTTCCTACACTGACCTGCTCAGCCTTCTAAAGATGTGCGTGTATGTGTGTGTGTGTGTGTGTGTGTGTGTGTGTGTGTGAGAGAGAGAGATCTGAAAAAACAAAAAACGGTGTCCTGATTTTGCTCCCAGCTGGCAGCATTAGCTATCCACAAATATTCATGTAATAAATATCAGTAAATGGTTCAGGTGTGAAGATCAGAACCAGACTAATGTCTCAGGGTGCCAGTCCATTACAGCGCACACGCCCATGAGCCTGATCTGCATGTATTTGGACTGTTGGAGGAAACCGGAGTACACAGAGGGAGACCAATTGGGAAGGGCAATTAGCCTAATCTGTATTTGCCTAAAACTGTATTATACCCAATAAATGACATTAATTAATTAATTAATTTATTTATTTACTTATTTTCCTCTTATGATTTTTTTAATTGTAATTATTTTATTTCTTATTAAATAATGTTATTTTGTGGAATTTAAAAACCAAGCCACAGCCTCTTATCTTATCACACTACAGGCTACCTAATTGTATGCGTCTAAGTTGGTCACATGACCTAGACGCTATTAAGGTCCGGTTTAATTAGCTCGCCCTGTGCTTAATTGAAGTGAATTGTTTCTCTCAGAGTAGCAGGCAAGCAAGATATCACAATTTCTTTGGAAGATAAATGTGAAAACGGAGTCTGAAAGCGAATAAAGAAACAGCAGAAGCTACGCAGCTAACAGTGTAACTAATGATTAATTGGTTTGTCTTGTTGCGGATGATAATAAACTCAATTTGGTGAAATAAATCTCTTAAAATAAGTTAGTACTAGTTAGAAAGTCCACTCAGTCGGGACGGCCGAAGACGATCACATGTTTCCTCCGAACCACGTGACGCCTGCCGACCGCATCTTTTCGAACTGCTCACTCACACACCGTTGGGGGCGGAGTCACACACTCGGAGAACAGCGCTATCCGCTTCTTTCCGCTTGCGTGAGATTACAGACGACCCTGATTGGCTGTAGAGCCGTGATTAATGTGGGAGCACAGAGTACCTCTCATCCCTCCCCCCTGAGAGAGCTCGGCCAATCAGCTCTCTCTAGACCTCTGGCTGCGAGAGGCTACAGCATCACCCGGGAACCGAACACTTTACCAATGCGCCACTCGGAGGCCGCAGAAAGTTTTTAGTTTGCACTGTGAAACTGCACTAAAGTGTAAACTCGTTAGTCTGGAAGAACTTCCGAGTCCGAGTGTTAGAGAGCGCTGACACTGGAGACTCCTTCTGTACACGCTAAATAAACCTCCTTATGTCCTTTATAGTTTTACATGCAGCCAAGGACAATTTAACAAAATTAACAAACAACTAAATGAAAGTCAAACCGGGACTTTTGATTGTGCAGAATGACAGAACACTCACTTTATTTCTCTTTATAATCCCCTGCTACACTAATGCATTTGTCCAGATGACCATCAAGGTAGAAAGTTTTCTCAGTGCGCCGGAAACATGATCGAACTACCTGTCTGATTCACGTCTGAAACGCTGGCCTTCCAGGAACTCCCTTTTACAGTCCCGGTTTGACTCAAACAACCCATGCTTGCACGTGTATGTCTATATTCCTGATTGTGACGTGAACATTCCTCATACAGGTTTGCTTTCTGCCAGCGAACTAAAGCCCTACCCTGGATTATGACCAGAATAAATCTCAGATTAATTGTAATAAATCTGCTCAGCAGTTACCTCCACACCACTCGCTGGTCAGACAGAAGATGCTGAATATTCAGCGTTTGATTGCTGCATGTCCAAATCAATCTTTTCTACCGTTATGATCAGATTCCAGTCTCTCACGTCACGCATCTAAGAGCACACCCCAAGGTGGCCGCGTATGACATTTAAGTCTATCTGCACCCCCGAGTCACTTGGCCGTAGCGCCAGGCATCATTGGCCAAGCGTTGACCGGATAGAGAGCGTCGGCGGTTTTCCACGTGACCTCTTCAGCGCTGCATGGACACCCGACGTTCAGTTCAACTGTTGTTCAGTTTATCTCCAGGTTGTGTGTTTAGTAAAACTGAAGCGTGACATGATGGCTGGCTGCCAGGCCCGTGGTGGAGAGCGACTTGTTTTTTCTTTTTTTTTTTCTTTTGGAAGGTTCACTTGAAGTTCCTGGTGCAGGAGGTATAAATAACCACAAAAATCCACTGCTTTTACTTTAGTGTCTGTGCAAAAACTTTACGAGCTTCTTCATCACATTATAAAATCTGGAATAATAATAATTAGTGAGGCACATTTAACGGTATAGCGTCGATTTTATATAATAACGTCCATCTGAGTATTCTTTAATCCCTTACTAGCCGTATGCAGAATCGAAGACTTAACTTCACACGTTGCATCAGTGAAAGTTTCTGGTATTCAGAGTTGAGTTACACCATCTGCTTAAAATGATTTCTGGATTCCGTCTTCAGATTAGGCAAATCATTTGTGTGTGTGTGTTCGTGGTTTGTGCCTCTGCGGTTGCCAGGTTTTTCTGGAGTACAGGCATCTGAGATAAAGTTCTAATGTTTTAAAGCAAGCGCTTTAGATGCTGAAAAAAAAAATTAATACTGGAAAAAAAGAGAAAAACATGGACAGAAAATGTTAGCAGAATCCCATTTTTTTGGGGGGGGAGGGGGGAGGGTGCGATCAGTATGGTGAGCTTTAAAATAAATCTAATTAGTATCTTGGTACATCGAGAATACGTTGCAGTAAATAGTCCTGGTTAAAATTATTACATTAATCGCTGATTTATGGGTTTAAGCCATATAAAAAAAAATATGGCTTCCGAGGTTGTTATTCAGCAGTTGTTTAAAATAGCACTCGATCCAGCAGATTAGATTATTTCACATTTCAGGTTAATGCGCTCACAATCTAATAAAGTCATGAGATACTAAATCAAGGCCATGACATTGCAACGCTTTTGGGATGCGGTATATTTCAGCCAGCTTTTTGTCTGATACGTGTGCTTGTGTGCTTTCATGTAAAGACAACATACTCAGTGTTTTGGTACCGTACCTCCTACACTCCTGAATAAAAATGAGACAATACAAGTTTATAATCCATGTAGTTTGACACATGACCTGTTTCGTCCATACAGCTGTGCGAGTATTTGCATCTCCCCGCCCTCACACTCTTCACACAGCCACGCCCGACTCTCCCTCTGCTTCCGCACACAAACCCGGCGTTCACGGTTTGCTCTGCCTTTTAAAAACATTCGACCTTGTTAGTGTGAACTGAGAGTGTTTCGTTATAGTGTTAGAAGGTCACAATGAATGTGTGATGTGTAAAATATTCTACAGCACCATAAACTGTAGTATGGAGAGTGTGTAAAACTTTGTGCCCCTCCTGAAGATTTCACCTGCCTCGAAAGAAAGCAAGTTCTAAGGTTCGTTCACGCTGCAGAGTCCCGGATTGGCCAGAGAGAGAAAAAATAATACGCCATGTTGTACTGCATCAAGCTCTCAAAATACTACAGATCATTCCTAGAGTCCAGTGGCTTCATATGCACGAGATGCTCTGATTAACAACAATGCTGTGAGTAGTGAGGGTTGGCCTTATGCCGCCGTACTGCATCACCTGATCAAACTGAATTAAACATAATTAGGGAATGATTAATGTAATTATACATTAGGGACAGGAATCACCAGGGACAACACGATACGAGATTATCACAATGTCTGCGCCAATTCGATTTATATCGCGATTCTGCAAGTATCAGGATTTTATAAATATTACAATTCGATATTACAATTTTAAGACCTTAAACCTTTTCACCGTTTCCTTTATCATTACAACTTCACAACTTGAAAAATGAAATGTAACCCATTCGTCATTGCTTTCATTTTCTTACTTTAAAAAAGAAAAAATACAAGAGTTTAACATTTAGCTTGAAATGAAATTAAACACAGAAGCTACGTTTGTACTGAGCAGCGCGTATCTCTGTTAAGTCATCTGCCATTGATGTTTCTAAACACAGAAACATGTGTTAATAAACATGCATGAAGTTTGCATGTTCTCCCTGTGATTGGTGGGTTTCCTCCAGTTGCTCCGGGTTCCTCCCACAGTCCAAAGACATGCAGATTAGTCTGATTGGCCTTCCCAAATTGCCTGTAGTGTGTGAATAAGCATGTGTATGGCTGCCTGGCACCCCGTCCAGGTTGCCCCCCACCTTGTGCCCCAAGTCTTAAATAAAGCGGTATAGACGATGAGCGAGTGAGTGGGTATTTCTCTCTCTCTCATTATATATATATTATATGTAAATACTTTTTCAGACTTTTTTCAGGGCCTGTTATTTTTATCTTAGCATTTTTATTGCAGTATTTAACTCTATTTTAATCCTCGTCTTAATCTTCGTTATTGTTAAGGACAACAGACGGAGCATTCTCAGAGAGAGGCCTATTTTAAATCAATCAGGCCATTTTTTTGACATATTTTTTCACTTTCATGTGGAGCAGCATTTTTTTTCAGCAGAGAAAGAAACCCCGTCCTTATGCATATGATACTGGACTTAGATTCTGGTTTAAACATATTTACAGTGAAAATATACATTTTGGCACGACATACTGACTTGATGCTGCTTCTCACTCGAGCTGATCACACACACACACCCACACACACACAATCATACCACAGGCTCAAAGTTCATCGCTTCTCGATGCCGCTGTAGTCTGTAAGTATCAGTGCTGAATTGCTGTGAACTCAATACACACACTTGACTCTAAACAGATGAATGCGTTGAGGCGAAATTATGTGCACCTTAAATGATGCCTATATTGAAGAACATCTATAACTGGGCTTCCTGCAGCTCTACTCCAATCTCCAATCTTCTCTCCTGTTCGTTTTATTGTCGAGCGACAGTGTGAGATTATCTCCATCATTTAAACAGTGCGTCTCTGATCTTCACATCTTCTTTGATGCCGTCTTGAAGGTTATCTTGTCAATTTCCATACAATCTTTCATTAATATCAAAATAACTTTTAGATTTTTTTCCTCTCCCTCGTCTTCAGAAGGCCGCGTCCCGTTCAGGCTTTTCAAAGGTCCGATTATCATTCATGCAGCAGCGTGAGCAGGAGCGAGCGGATTAATTCTGCCGAATAAATGAACGAATGAATGAATGAATATTGCTATTAAGGCTCGTCCCGTCTCAAGGACAAAAGCCGGGAGGGAATAAGGCCTTACTCGGTGTCGTCTCACCCAGACTCCTCGAGATGAAGTCGCATAATCATGGGCGTCCCTTTTCCCCATTCTGTATAACCGTGGTATTTAAATATTCATCCGCACGACTGTCAGGTGAAGGAGGAAATCCTGTGATGGTCGCACTCGCTCATCCTCAGCCCCTAGTTTTTTCTTTGTATGTTTTATTTATCTTGTGAAAAGTCTTGCACCTGAAGAGGTAAGATGCTAAATCGCCAGATGTGCGGCCATCTTGTGGCCTGCATGTTTTTTTTTTAATGTTTAGTTTTGATGAAGCACCCCGGCCACGTGGTGTTCCTGCACTTCACAAACGGCTCGTCGCAGGAAAGATGGTGCAGCGGTGCGGTAGGCTCGGCAGGGCAGCCGACTATAAATCACAGACGGGTAAAGGGTTTTTAATGCAGCACTCTGCGCTCGCAACCTCCATTTTCTGTCATGGCACAGTAAAAGATGAGAGCCCCCGGGGGAACGACAGCTCCTGACGCGGCTGCGATTTAAGCTCTGGGTCACGCCGTTCGCTCCTTAACGGATAAATGCAGAAATGCATGCAGGGATGCGACACAAACCCAAGCACAGACCTCCACGTGAGGACACGAGCATGGCACTCGTCAATAAACATAAGGGCACAAAATATGAGGTGTACAGTTCAACGCGGCTTGTGTGCCGGGAGCTAGAATACATTAAATGTGAATATATATATATATATATATATATATATATATATATCTGTATATTAATATTTTTTAATCTGTAAAAAAAAATATAAAGTACAAAGTAAATAAGGCTTTAATTTGTGAAAAAAATATGTCTAGTGTAGTACAATTAAATACAAAATAAACAAAATAGTAAGATTTTTTATTTATATACATATATTTGTATTTAATCATGCATACACAATGTTGATTAGTTCTCTCATTTTTTGTTAGATTTTTAAAAAGTTTTTTCTGTTTTGATTACATTTTTTTATTTTGCTTTATTCCCCTCTTCATTACTTTTATCTCTTCTCTCATAAGTGGCTTTATTCAATATTATTATTATTATTATTTTATTAACAATATATATTATATTATTATTAATAATAATAAAAATACAGTCTCTCATAAGATATAAATGAGAGATAGTGGAATTGGGTTTTTATTTAAAAAAAAAAGAAAGCAACATTCAATTATTTAACTAATTAGCAAGTGTAATGTGTAGCTTTGTGCTGCTTGCAGTTTTAACAGGAAACACAAGCTGTGATGATTAATGAGAAATAATACGATTAAAATTAATATAAGATAGTTAATATCAAATCTGCTGTCGTTCCAGAAGCAGGAAGTGGTGGAGGTGCGCGAGACGCAGCTGCGGCGCGGAAAGCAATCAGCCGGAGAATATGGAGGGCACTCAGGAGCGAGCGCGGTGTCGCCACGCGCTAAAGGACGAGCCTGCGCGCGGAGGATTAGAAGGCGTTCAGGTACAGCTTTCATGCAGGTGTGTTAGTAAACGCTGCAGAGCTCCGGTGATGTGCAGCGGTGTGATCGTCTCAGACAGCGGAGAGAGCTAATAACACAACGTCACACCTGATTTTACTTAACAACAACAACAGGAAATTTTATCATCTTAGCGATGCTGCACAATATACTAAATAAATAAATAAATAAAAAGGTGACGATGATCACGATTATATAAATAAGAACAGCGTTATTGTTGTCCCTGGTGAAGTTATAAAAAAGGAAAGAAAAAAATGGAACAAAAAAAGAATTATCAGTAAAGAAACAGTAATGTCTAATCTATTTAACTGTAATAATGGCGATTATTCTTACCATAAAGACACTACTACAAATACTAATAATAATAATTAACAAAAAAACCCAATAAAAATCTAAATCATCATAATAGCACATAATGGGAACAGTGCCATTAGTACTAATATTGAAAAAACAATAAAAAACTGTTATGATCATAATGATTATTACGTTTTCTCCTAACAACGTTACTACAGAAGACCCGCCCTTCTCCGTGTCTCTTGCACGTCTCTTTGTATTGTTCGTACACACGTCCTGCGTATCTCGCGCAATTCTCCGCGTATTTTACACTTCCTCATCTGCACATCTCTTCATCACCTACGCATCATCTCACAGTCTCCTTGCTTGTCCCTATGTTCCCAGCATGTCTCCTACACATCTCCTACACGTCTCCCTATCTTCTCCCACACGTCTCCTCTGGCTTTATGGTCCTAGCTGAGTTTTTCTGCTGACTTCATTCGATTCAGTTCAGCGTAATTGAAGGTGAAACGCATGATGTATGGAACATCACATGTGCAGGAGAGCCCCTGGCTCTCGGGTTCATCATTTACTCAAAGACCCACACACACACAGACACACACACACTCTTACACAAAATAAATAAATAAATGAATAAATAGCATCGCATGATTTCGGGGCAGGAGATTTATATATAAAAATCAGTTTTCCTTCCTGGTGCATGTTTTTGCAGGTTGAAAAATTTGCAAACAGAACAGTTTTTATTTATTTATTTTTTCCCCCCCTCGGTGTCTCGGGTTAATCTCGTGCAGACGCGTCGACTTCACCGCTTTCCAGCAGGGAGTTCACAAACAGGCACATTTCGCACTATGGTTTCTATGGAAACGGGGAAATGATTTCCTCAGAAAGCCGAAGATTCGGCGTTAAAACATCCAGCGGGATGTTGTCATTATGTTTCAGGTGAACTGCGGGTTAGGGATTTTTTTTCCCCTTCTTTTTTTTTCCTGGGGCTCACACTGAGCCAGCATCCTGCCACGACATAATATCATCAACCTCCACCGGGGCCGCGCTAATTCTCCGCGCTGTGTACGGACGCCTTGCGTGTTTTTTCTGTACTCCCAGTCATACATTTTTCACTAAAAACCAATGCTTAATGTAGGTTGATATTATTTAGGAGTGATGTTTAGGATGATAAAACACACATGTATATTCGAAACAAAATTTAGATAACAGTGGTTTGTTAATGTGTGTAACCAGGGACAAAAAAAAACAAACAAATATTAATTCTGCTAAGATTTGGAAAATATTAAAATGTTGAACTGTATGGTTTGTGTAAGATGGCATGACCGAGAGAGAAAAAGGCCACATTCCTCCACGCGCGAAGCTTCAATCGAATTCGGGAAAAGTTATCAAAACTTTCAAAGCACTCGGAATCGTCTTAAGTCGCAGGAAATTCAAGGGGACATCTGGAAGGATGTCGGCAGATTATTCGCAATTTTGTGTGCATTAGACATCAATGAGAGGGCAGCGCCGGCGCTGGCTGGAACCCGCCTCACCTCGGGCTCATTACAGCGCAGACGGACTCGTAAATCCCCCATAATTCCTGCCTGTGGTTTCCCTCCTCGCTGCTATACCATGAGCGCAGGAGACACTGTTCACTCAGGTATGCCATCTCACTTTTTTCCCCTAGACTGAAAAGAGAGGGAAAAAAACAACACACACACACTGGCGATGAGGATTAGTGCTGCACAATTCATCTTATAAAAACTCCAAGTAAATAAAAATGTTGTGCAATTATTTAATCGCAAAATGCTGCAATTTATTACAGGTAACGCGCATAATCATAACCATAAGAATCTATGTAGTAGTTAATCATTTATAATAAGATAATAAAAAAATAATAATTAGTTAATAAAATTATTTTGAGGTGATAAATAAATATTGGCAAATATCATCTTACAATGAAATCATTTGTATAAAATATTTGATAAATACATTTTAATATAAAATGGTTTTAGCTTGTAGTTAAACATAACTATGTTATATACCATAACTATATTTATATATTAATTATTTTAGATGATCTATTTTCTGATTTAAACTGTGAAAGTTATCGCAGTTTAAATTGAAATATGCGTCAAAATAATCTCAATGTGGATTTTTGACCAAAGCGTGCTGCAGCTCAAATCATGTGACACATTTAGTCAAATCTTTCAGGACGTGTTTATGTTGACGCTTTTATTCCGATTTGTAAACAATAACACATGCAATCGTTAAAGATGATGTTTAATGTTTTTTTTAAATCAATCCCCAGAGGTTTAAAGCTCTTTTCTATCGTTAAATACATCTTCACAGCATTTTGTTAATACAAGATTTTTGTTTTCTCGAAGTTTCCACGTTATTAACTATAACTATTCGGAACAGGAATCCCAAAGGGCTCAGCCGATCCGATATTATCACGATATCCAGCTGCCGATTCAATTTGTCTTGCGATTCTTTTAGTATCACTATTTTATAAATAGCAAAAATTTATATATTTTTTTTATTATTAAAAATCTCATACACAAACATTCAGTGTGATACACTGAAGTGAAATGCTTATATGACTGTCTGTGACCTAAAAAGAAGAAATGTTTCTCTACCAGTGAGAGTACATTTAAATTGAAATAGAATTTTCCAGTAAAAGTACTAGAGATTAAAAGAATAGGAAAAGAATAAGAATCGGTTTTTTTTTTGTTTATTATTGTAAAATTATAAAGAGTCTGGCTGAAAATTTTTACAATATTTACAGAAGTTACCAAATTAAATTAAATTAGAATTATTTGATTATATTTATGTATATTAGATTTGTTTAGAATGTTACAATTCTAAACAAACTTAGTAAATAATTTGCTCCTCCCATACCGGTCTGCTAATGTGAGAACAGTTTAGTGTTCAAACAAATCGCAGTAAATTCATCTATTTTAATCCCCCCCCCACGCCCAAATCTTTAATAACTATTTTTTAATAACAAATAAAAGGAATAATGTTTGAAGAAAAAAAAGAAATCACTGATTTTATGGGAATAACACACTTGAGGACATGCTGTTACGGGAAAATCAACAGCGTGTTAGTAACTGCGACTCTGCTTCAGCACTTCGCTCCATTTCTAATACTTTTCTTGTAACAGCACGAGATGACTTTTATTCCTCACTGTTTGGGTATTTTTGTGTATTTTGTCTGTAGACATATATATATATTTTTTGCTTTCTTTCAATCTGGTGTAAATAGTTTTTGGCATTCAGGAGGTGTAAGGTTTTGCCAAGGCGCTGTAGTGCTTCAGGGTTTGTGCTATGTGTAGAAACTCCAACACCGGAGAAAACGGTGAAGAAACAAGCAAGACATCAAACTTTCAGAGATCCTCACAGGGCATCTATATTTAGTGCAGGTAAAGTCAAAATTCAGTTCAGCTCGGCTACAAAAGCTAAATGCCATCGCTACCAGGACTGAAACGGATCCTCTTTACTTTTAGCCTCTGAAAGAAATCAGATGAAGAATGTAGGAAGGGATGAACACATTTATTTGTCAAGGTGGTGCTCTCATGGAAACCCATTGCTTTTTTTTTATTTATTATTTTATTCTAAGAGTTTTTGAATTTTATACTCACATTCGAACTTAACTTTTTTTTTTTTTATCGCTACCTGACATCCTCGTCTCATCAGCCCTGACAAACCGACGATCCTAAAAATATACAAGTTCTGTCTGAACCCATTCCCTCAATCACTCCGTCATTATGTCGTCTGTTCTGCAGCAGTTCCAGCGGCGCACGCATAGGAAGAGTGAGAACCTTCAACCACCGAAGGAACTCTTTAAGGAACAACATTAACTGTAGGTTCATTACCCGTTGTCTATTATGGGTAGTCCTGTTTTTGGGCACTGTGCTCAGTTTTCCATTTGATTCTTCAGCACTAATTTTGTCTCAAGCAGCTACACAGTATTTCTTAGAGATTTTGATTAGGATTAAAACCTACTCGAAATATTTAATAAACTCTGAAACGCTGTGTCACTTTTGCAACTGAACAGAATGTCGTGAGCCTTACAGAAAATATTTAAATCGGATGGTTGGTGTTGCGGGCGTGTCCGATCAACGCTCTACCCTTAGTACCCTTAGGGGTTCCTCGGTTTGGCCTCAGAACAAAAAAAACCCCATAAAAACAGGTGTTCAACATTTTTCACAGTAATTCGTACTGCATTTAATTGCTAAGGATTCTTCAGTATAAAATTAATTTATGAAAGAAACAATCAGATTTTTAATACTTGTGGAAAAAAAAACTCATTACATTCCAAGAGACATTAATAAAAGGTATAGGAGCAGTGGGGTTCATTAAAGATGTGTGTGTGTGGGGGGGGGGGGGCAATGTAGAATTAAAATTTATATAAAAAAAAAAAAAATATATATATATATATATATATATATAAATTTTTTTTTTGTGCAATCTCATGAAAAACTTGACCTTTGACCGGATTGGGGTGAGACTTTTATCCGGGTCAGTGTAAGACACGTCATCGCTAGACAGTTTCCTAAATAATGTAATATGAATTTTAGAAGCATTCTTTGTTTTTCTTACCTTTTTAATTAATTGTTTATTTTTTAAAGAAATTACTAAAAAATAACAATAAAAGAGCAGCAATTTGCTCACAAGTTTCAGTTAGGTTAGTTATACATATCTTTTTTTGTCTGACAATTTTCGTGTTATTTCGTATCGTGTTATAATTGGTTCTAAATATTTGTGAACTGGCTTTTTCTTTGGTGTGGGAAGGTTGAGATTTTCAACAGTGCCATAAACTTAGAAAGCTACTTTGAGAACCTAAAGGACCGACAAGAAACTTTTTCCCCCCCAACAGGGCATTAAATTTTGAAACAAAAATGTGCACGAATGAAAGCCGATCTGCACGGATTTATCCTGAGCTCCGACGCCTCCATGTCTTACTCACTTCTTCTCCCAGTCTCACCTGCAGGATCCTCACCCACACAACACACACTTACCCAACTTAAAAAGAGCTATCATTGTGTAATCAGGTATTATACAAGTATCCGAGAGAAAATAAAATGAAGAGAAGAAGAAAAAAAAAAGGAAGTCAAGCGGCATGTGTACATCCTGCACTGAAAAGAAAGGGAAATGTCAAAGACATTTGTGATTCATCATTATGAGTGTTGAATTACAGTAATCCTTTCACGTACGGGCTGCATAAATGCGCATTAACGTAATGTACGTGGCGGCGAGCGCGCGCTACAGTCGAACCTTTCCGCGTTTGTTAAAACATAGCCGCGTGCGCCGCTGAGACAAACCTGCTGTAAGAATATACTGTACATCTTCACTTTTTTTATTATTCTTATTTTTTATTTTAATTTTTTTATTCCCTATGAATTTTTCTTTTTTTTTTGGGGTGGATGTGTTTGGAAATTATAGGAGAAGACATTTCAGTGGAAATCTTTTAATCCTGAATGAAAACAAAGGCTGCAGTGTCGTGTTTGGCGTTCGCGCATTAGCATAACAAGCTCAAAGCAAGACTTCGGCACTCTCTTTGTCAAGGAACTTCAGGAGAATAATTTCAAAAGATGCACAAAACAGACCACGGGCTCCTTCCCGCCCGGAGTCGTGATTGATTGCCTCCGAAATCAGCAATTAAGGCCATGCGATCAAAACAAGGTGGGAGTTTCCAGCAGGCCTGAGCCCACTTGGGTGCATTTTGCTGGAGGCATGGCTCATTGGAGAAGGTTAACGCCAGAATAAATAACCGTCTTTGCTGTTATTATTGGGATTAGTGCATGGTATGGGTTAAAGGGGAAAAAAAAAAAAAAAGCTAGCACAGACCTACCAGGGTTGGTTACAGTTTACTGGCGTCTTAAGAAGGCCAAGGAGATTACGCCGTCAATCCATACACCCAAAAATACTCCCCCTTCCACACACACACACACACCCTGCATCCCACATCCCATCCCATCCCATCATGGCCTCTCCTTGATCTTGTGCAAATTTCACACTTCACCGGGGATGCAAACGTGCAGGCGCTCGAGCTGTTTTGATGTTTATTCATTTGCGCAGTCTGCGAACGCTGGAGAGGAAAAGTGGACCTCTGATACCCGAGTCCCCCATCAAACTTTAATGAGCAGGAATAAATTAGCCACCGAAATCGTTTTAATTTGAAACTAAGCATCATCGAGTTCGTCTCTCACATCGGCCTTTCCTTGCATATTTCATGCCGACAAAAAGGCACAAGCTGCTGTCTTTCATCAGCGGCGTCTCCGGGGATTCAAACACAAGTTCACGATATGGTTACCGTGGACGACGTGTTGTGAAGGAAAATAAACGTAATCAAATAAACAATCAACAAAAAAATATATAATAAATAATAATAATAATCATGTTTGCTGCATGGGTGCCATTTCTATTTGAAATTTGACCGGCTGTATGGCAGAGACCTCGGCGCCACATTTGGGACACGTGAAGAAGACGTCGGCGGCCGTATGGCTTTTGATGCAGTAGTAGCAGAAGACGTGGCTGCACCCGATGCGGTGCGGCATGATGGGCCACTCTGAGCAAATCCCGCACTCTGAGCGTTCGGCAGACTCCGCCTCCTGCCTCGAGCGATCGGAGGAGGAGAACAGCGCCGACACGCGGGTCTTTAGCTTCCACATGTTGATCAGCGGCAGCAGAAAGATGAGGAACTCCGCAAAGCCGTGCCACAGCAGCTCCCGGTTCATGTACTGGAAGTTGATTCCGCGGGCGCCCTGATCCCGGACGAACACCGGCCGCACTCCGAGCGTCCTCTCCGTGAGGGTGGGGAACGTTCCGCTTTGGAGAAAGACCATGAAGTTGAGCAGGCTAGCCAGTTTAACCGCGCTGCTAAGCAACGCTAGGGCTTGCCGTGCTTTCTGGACGACCGGCTGCGCGCCGTGGCTGAGGAACAAGCTGTGAGACCGTTCCTTCAACCACTTCTCGCCCACCGTGAGCAAAGCGAACCACAGTTTCTGCTTCCTGCTCAGGGGTCTGTATTTCTGTCCGGCGATGAGCGTGTTGTGGTAGCGGATGTTGAGGAGCGTCTGGCCCACGGTGGCGCTCCGGGAATACACGGTGAACCTCCATACGAGGAGCTGCAGCAGAGCTTTGAGCTCCGGCTCCACGAGGGTCAGCAGGCCCGGTTTGAAATGCTGGAAGCAGCGCGAGAACTGCGTCCAGACGAGCTGCTCCAGGGCGTCGTCCAGCTCGAACGCATCCAGCTGGCTGATTCTCAGGACGCGAGATGGCGCGGTCCCACTTCCGGCTTCGACTGCAAACAAACGAAGCAGACGAGTTCGGGTTATGTGCTTTCTGCAGTTCACTCGATATCGCTTTTTCATATGTTAAAGCAAAAAAAAAAAAAAGCCCGTCCTAAATTCATCTTAATACTGTCCCCTCTGGAGCTTCAAGCTGAGGACAAAATCACATCACAGGAGATTATCCCTACAGCGCACGGCTGGCACGGCGGTAAACAGGCGCCGTGTGGAACCGCTTCACTTTGACGGCTTTTCTATACGATCTAAGAACTTTTTAACGGAATATTGGAGCGAGTTTATCTCTCTTAAAAGAAGCGGAAGCACTTGGGCCGAGGCCCAAGGTGGCCACCTCTTCTCTTTGTGTGCATCGATGGATGGGATTAGGACAATCTCAGACATAAATGGGCTTATAGAAATCAGGGAAGCGACTAAATCTTTGAGGAGGAAAAAAAAAAGCTTTAACTGAAATGTTGATAAAGTCGTGCATTTACATATTCATGAGTATAGAGTGTGTATAGAAGTAGGGCAGGTGAAAACATGAATATGTGCATTATAACCCTGCATCACTGGTCACATTTCCATAATCCATACAGTATGAACATGCACAGGGAAAAAAAAAAATAATTTTAACACCTTATTATAATTAACTTGAAAAGCTCAGCTATGCTGTGTGATGTTATTTCTGGCTGTGTAGAACATTTATAACATGTAGCGTGTGTGTGTGTGAGTAGTTAATTACACAAGTAATGGCTTATACCATGTAATGTACAATGCATTATAAAGGTGTAAAGGTGTAGCAATTTGCATAAGTGAGCAAAACACTTGAATTGGATGTACGACACACAACATGGTGTCGTAAAGTCAGGTTACACAGATGCATTATAAAGCATACACAAGTCCTTGGACCTGTACAAGATCACATAACTTTTTTTTTTTTTTTTTTTACGTATAAAACTTTATAACGCCTGGCAAAGTGTTTCATTTCACATAAGACTTGACTAGATGTGTTATAAGCAGTGCAGCACTTATTTATCCAACACCGTTAGATAAAAGCGTTATAGCTACAGACATAACCCTGTAATGGAGTACGCTGATGTCATAATCAAGATATTTAAACATGCATTATAAGCGTTGCAGCACCTTATGGTATATTTGGACAATACGCATAAAATAAAATAACAGTAATTACACGTATTGAGTACACTGTGTGATGTCATGATAGGATCATCAGAAATGAGTAGATGTGTTATAAACACCATATAGCAGAGTTTTTTCCCCCTTTGTTATAACATCCTGTTTTTAATGTGGTTAAAAAAACAAAATACAGAATTTTATACAGAATAATATTTAAATAGATGGATTATAAGCACTGCTCCTACAGCATGAAGGGTAGGTGTAGTATTTATCACGCTCACTGCCTGGCAGCTATAGTACACTTTAATCCCTCCTTAACATATTGTGATTCTTTTGTTATTCTTTGTGGCTATTCATGCATCAGCACACTGACTCCAAAATCGATTAAAAACAAACAAAAAATTATTTATGCACTATGTTTACATTTAAAGCGCTAAAATGTCGCTCTATAGTGTGAATAGCTTAGAGCGCATCAACAGCAGGATTATAGAGGAACGATAGATATCTATTAATTTATTTCTTCAATTACTTTTTAAATACATGATTAGAGTTACTGAGCTGAAACATGAATTGCCACAAAAACAAACAAACAAATTAATTAATCAATCAGGATATGTAGGAGGTGGTGCGCTCTAAACTATTCACGCAGAACAGCATCCTGTGTGGTACGAGCAAATCATCTGCAAGTTTATAAAACAAAATCTCCAAAAAAAAAATATATATATATATATATATTATGGCATTGGAATACTATAAGATCATGATACTGAGCGAATGATATAAGTAAATTTATGTACTTTTCAAATGGAGATGCGCTAATTGAAACTTTCTCGGCTGGTTCATTCTTTTCTTTCTTTCTTTCAGAACTTTGTGTGTTCAAAACACACAAAATATTTCTATAATTTCTGAATATATTCAATCCAAAACTGAAAAAGTTAAAAACTTTTTTTTTTCCAAACAAATTTACATTTTAAAGTGCTCCCTGTTACTTTTTCCCTCCGAGACTCGTGGCATGACGTCGGCCCATCGCATCATTTTTATTTCTTTAAACTTCTACGAGGCGTCCTGCGACACTCTGAGGATGGCGGTAATGACGTGAGGGTGGAAGTACGCCACACCTCGCTCTGACAGGTCCGCCAATCTGCTCCCTAAAATCATCCGGGATTCGACCGCGCGACGGACGAACGCTTTCGCTTCCCGCGCATGTTAGTTTGACTTGGACGGACCCGAGTCCGACCAGCCGGTTATTAATAGAACCAGAAACCAGCAGACAGGTGCATCTTTACTCTGGCCATGTGGTAGAGCTGTAGTACAGTATGCTATGTCCACGGTATGAAATCTCTCCTTCATAGCCATTTTTAAAGTCTTTAGACAAATTATACAGTCAAGATATGATACAATCAGATAGGTAATGTGGTGTAGTGAATTCAATCAAGTCATGACATCATAACATTATTATACTTCATGCTTAGGTTTAGCTCTTCACCGCCAGTCCACTTCGAGAGCTCGGGTGTCCCCGTCAACGGCGTCCTCGCCTCCTTCTTCTCCTTCTCCCTTCTTCTTCCTTTCAAAGGCTTTTATTAAGCAGTTTACAAGTTATGAATGAATATGTTATATTTGAGAACATATTATTGACAGCGACCTATCAATAGTAATGTGACTATTGTCAAGGGCCTGTCAATATTAATGTAATTATGATTTAGAGGATCACGCAGACGTTAGCCGGGGCCAAGTACCATCTCCTACAGGCCCGTGCTATCAATACTGGGATTACTATTGACCTGTTCGCTCCGACTCAAAAGCGGTTGCCAAATATATAACAACTAGACACTTTTGTCAATGTGCGCTGCCTATAAAAATTAAGCAGTTGAATTTACAGGGCTTCAACTGGAGAGATGTAGAGAGAGAGAGAGAGAAGAAAAATCCATGTATCGTTATGTAATCATCAAAATTCACAATCGATCTAAGTGTTTACCTCTACTGTAATCAGACGACCTGACCTACATACGAGAGAGCTGGGATTCAAACACACGCGCTGACCACTGGGGGTGAAAAGGTACGATGGCGGAGAGAGAAAGAGAGAGAGCGAGAGAGAGAGAGAGAGGAACAGAAACGCTTGTTTAAGTGGTGTGAGAGTAAACGTGACTACAATTAGGCGTCACTTTAAAAAAACAAAAAAACAAACAAAAAAAAACCTCGCCCCATCTTGTTTCCTTCTGATGCGTGTACCGAGAAATAATTAGCTCAGATCTGACGGACACAAATCAGAATTGTAGGCAAACCCAGGCTTCAGGTGACAAAACTGATGAGGAGCACGTACTGTATACACGCGGTGCTATACATCAAGGGTGGCGTTAAATGAGACATGACTTGAGCCGCCACGTTTCGTTTTTTTATTATTAAATTGTATTTTTTTTGGTTCTGTTTAAGCTCCACTGTGATCCAAAACCCCAACGCTGTTTAAAACCCGCGGCTCTCTGTAGGACGGGACGTAAAATCGTCGATGGAGGAAGTGAAACTTGAATATATGGCGATTTTTTTGCGATATGACTCCAATTTATATAACGATGCGATATACGAGAGGCGTTATTACACCTTTCGTTTCGTACGCGTGCCGTTAATCAGCACGTTCGTGCCTTTTAATCTGCGATCTGCTCATTTTATTTCATCTTGGGCTTATGCATCTATGATGACTCCCACGGCAGCATATCAATTCCGTAATGATAAATAGGTCAATTTGAAACTTTTTAGCTGATGTCATCTCTGGTTGGTAAATTACTCCCCGCGTGTCCATACTAATTGTGCCATCATAAAATATGAATGTGTACAAATGTACCGAGGGGGTCCGAGGCGATGCGTCATGCTTTATCGAAGCGGCCCTATTTCCCTAATTCCTAATTGTACGAGCTCTCGCACAAGCAAAAGTTAATGTTTGAGAAACAGCCTTTAAAGTGAGTCTGACACAAAGATATGAGCTTTGCTTAATCTAGTTTGTGCGGGACATAAATAATTTAAGCGAATTAATTGATTTTGTGAGTACGAAGGTGGAAGATGCAAAGCCTACGTGAGTAATAAGTACAGAAGTTTGCAGGAAAACAACTTAAAATCTCATGAAAGATTTAAAGGCTGAGGCAGCAAGAATGACTGCGAAAGACGGTTAATAAAGGAGAAGACGGCGAGGCCGTGATTTTATGGAGTGAAGACTCTTTATGCTCTGCTGATGCGAAAAAATAAAAAGATGGACGCCTGAGGTTTGTAAGGCTGAATAAGACGCATTTATAACAATTATAATGCACAATGAAAAATTAATAGACAAAAATGGCATTGTTTCTTAAAGGGTGAGAAAAAAATAATCCACAATGAACCTCAACTTAACGGTCATATTAATCAAAGCATTGTTCTTATTGATAAATCCTCATATTTTCTCCCTAGAATTTAAAATGAAACCTTCTAAGTCACGTGACTTTAACAACTAAACTGAAAATCTGCAAATATGCTGGAACGCTATGCGAATGAATGTAACTCCATAGATGTGATAACCTGGTGATTCAGTACATTCAGGTGGTCAGCTGACTTCATTTTATTTCCACATAACGTTGCTGAG
>JAOVVA010000027.1:1714096-1732123 GCA_028565275.1 Leiocassis micropogon | reverse complement strand
GTGGACACTATGCATGATGGGAGCATCGCTTCATACGCTTCCCTTCTTACCCTGACACGCCCATCACTCTGGAATAGACGCAATCTGGACTCATCAGGTCACATGACCTTTTTCCATCGCTCCAAAATCCAATCTTTATGCTCTCTAGCAAACCGAAGCCTTTTTCTGATGAGTCTCAATAACAAGTGGTTTTCTTATGGACGCACAGCTGTTTATTCCTAATCCTGTTTGGAGTTCTCTTCACATTGTGTGTGTGTGTGTGTGTGTATATGAGAATGCTCATACTTTCAATATTAAACACAGCTCTGATTTCTACTGTTCTCATTTCTTTTAACCATGAAATTATTTCCACAAAGTTGACGATTCAGCACTATTCTTCCAGGTTTTGGTAATGTGTTGAAGGGTCCTTAACCAAGTTCCAGTCATTTAAAATCTCCTTAGTTGTTTTCTTTGCTTGATACAGCCTAATAATTTTTGTTGTTGTTGGCCAGGCAATGTATAATAAAGGGCAGGATGGCTGCATTTCTAAAAGTTAAGCATGTGATTACTAGATCATTTTTACTGACACACTATTTTAATTCCTATACCACTTTATCCTGTATACAGGGCCGCTGGGGCCTGGAGCCTATCTCAGGGGACTTGGGGCATGAGGCGCAAATTGCAGGGTGCATACACACCAACACACACACTATGGGCAATTTGGGAACGCCGATCAGGCCAATATTGTGAGAGGAAACCGGAGTACCCAGAGGAAACCCACCAAGCATGGGGAGAACATGCAAAGTCCACACACACACACACCGAGGCATCGAACCCGAACTGAGGAGGTGCAAGGCAACAGTGCTAACCACTACGCCACCTTGACGCCTAAATTTTTTTTTAATATTAGTTGTTTTAGAGGCTCGTGTGACCTTTATCACTAATTAACAAAAAAGCATAACTAAACAGGACATCTATGCTCCAGACCCTATTTTGGCAATCATAGCTATCCATAATTAGCTAAATTAACTAACTGCAAAAAAAAAAGAAAGAAATTATTAAACTTTAATTAATAATTAACCTTACTCTAATACTTCTGATTGAGAGCTTTATGAAGCTTTAGAACACAGACAGTGCGTTATAATCACAACCAGGACTAGAAAACAAGTTTGTTCATGAAATAAAAAGCTAAAAGCTAAAAGCCCAGCAGTGTAAATCTGTTTCTGACTCAGGGGAGGTAAATTAGCACCTGCAGCAAATTAGGATCTGATTAAGATACAAACGCTAAAATACTATAACACTCTGTTTAACAGAATTATATCGACAATTATAAAAATAAATATGTAAAGCATGCGGTGTAGTGTGTGTGTGTGTGTGTGTATGAGATTATTTACCCATTTTTAAACCCAAGGACTAAACTCGACACGCAGAAATGATACACCGTCTCCCACTTCCGGGTCACGTTCCCCCCCCCCGAAACCCCGCCTCGAATCTTAGCAACCAATCGTAGCGCACGCTTTATCCACGTGACCGTTTTTACGCAGCCAATCACGTGTCGCGCCGGAGTCCGCGAGGCAAAGACGAATTTACAGAACACTGATCAGCTTGCGCGTTGGGGGCGGAGCTGAGTTCTCAACCGAACGCGTCAGAGGGTTAGGTTAGTTTGTCAGATTGTGTCCAATCAGCGAGATGACTTTCATGTGTGATGCAAGCTCAGCCAATCATATTTTATCAGAGGCGGGGTTTGTTTTATAAGAGACCCGGAAAGACGCCGTTGGCAAGCCAACGACACATATTGACAGGATTGTAAACAAGCAGTGAAAAATGATTAAATGAAGATGGAGAAAAACACGGGTTCATCAGTAAAATCAGTGAAACGTTTGTTGAATGAGTTCCAGTGTGTGTACGGCGAGAAGCTCAGACGCCTTGAGTGTGAAAGTAATGGCCCCCAGGAGGAGATTTTGCGGGTAGGTGAAGATCCGAAACCAAAACAACAAAAAACAAAGTTTTTGTTTTTTTCTCGATTGTTTTTTGGATATAAAAGCTAATAAATTAACATCTTACACCTAATGTGTGTTAAAAAGTATTTTTTGTTTGTTTATTTGTGTGTTTAAAAAAAACTGTCATATTTCAAACGATTCTTTGAAGTGAGTCGACTCTTTGAGTTATTACGCTAAATGATTCGAATCTTTTGAGTCTCGGTTCGTTCAAATTGATTCGTTCATTTCAATTTAGAATAATTCTTTATTATAACTGGTTTGTCTTGTTTCATGTAAAAGTCAAACATTTTTAGCATTATTAAAACATGATGATATAAACATCATATATTGATATTGATTCAATCTTTTTTTTGAAAGTTTTTCCTTTAAATGTTTATTAAGATCTGTGTACGAAGAATTAAGATTATTTAGAATGTTTTATTAATCCTAGTTTCAATACATGAATAGCCAAAAAGTTATTTAAAAAGCAATTCAGTGCTTACTCAGTACTGCCTTTTCTTTCCTCATTTAAACAGATGCTTCCTATCAACTTGTAAATGTTTTAAAAATACTGACATCCTCGATCGCTGAGAACAGAGTATGGCAGGATAATTGATCAGGATATCAATGTTATATTACAGTGTCATATTGTGATAAAATGAAGTACTGAGTTTTTTCTATAGTTAATACATAAACATAATAAATATGTATTATGACACCCCATTATTCAAGGTAAATATGGTAATGTAATAAAAAACACTATGTGTTATGCTATATGCTTGTTGTGTATCATGGCGATAAATATGCATGTTTAAAAAATGAAGAACTGGACAGATTCATGAGGACTTTTACCCCCCAATATGGTTTACTCATGAAAATGTGAAGCATTGTTATAAAACTTCTAAGTTCTATAAAACCTAACACAAGTCCAACAACCACCAGTGTTTTAGGAATCGCATCTGTAATGGAAACTTCTATGAATTATGGAAAGTAATGGATGTGTAAAAATTCATGAGTATCTAGGAACTGGAGATATTTTTTATTCTGAAGAAACAGAAGATTTTGAGAAAAAATTCATTCAGGTTTGTAAAGGGAATAAACGTGTATATTCTAACAACATGTAAAAACAAGTTTTTCAGGCATATACAGTGCTGTGAAAAAGTATTTGCTCTCTTCCTGAACTAATTTTTTTGTTTATATTTGTCACACTTAAATGATTGAGATCAAACTAATTTTGATATCACACAAAGATAACCAGAGTAAATACAAAATGCAGTTTTTGTGCAGTTTGTCTATTTAAATGGCCTTAAACAGGTCGTTCATGCCAATTGGGCTGAATTAAAACAATTCTGCAAAGGAGAACGGGCCAAAATTTCTCCACAGCGATGTGAAGGACTCATTACCAGTTACTGCAATTGGCAGTTATTAGGTTTAGGGGCCAATTACTTTTTCACATTCACCATGATTTCTTTTTTTCTCCCCTTAAATAAATAAAATCAACATTTAAAAACTGCATGTTGTATTTACTCAGATTATCTTTGTGAAATGTATATATTTTTTAAATGATCTCAATCATTTAAGTTTAACAAATATGCAATAGGATGTGATTGGGTAGTGGGCGGAGTTTAAAGCATTCCAGTAGAAGTATCAAGTGATCAGATAATGAAGGGTCATGTCAGAGAACTGATAAATGAACAGAATTTCTGTGTTGTATTAAAATTTATGGTGTTCATCGATTCCTGTTTAAGCAGGTATAACTACAGCTCTGGTCTTTGTTGACGCAAACTCCAACCGTATATCATTTTTATTTATTCTGATTCCAATGCATGTTTCCTCCAAGTATTTTTCTAAACACGTACCACGGCCATGGCCTTACTTTTAAATGAAGGATCTTTGTGAAGAGATTTTATCCTTGAACTCTGTGTCCCGGTTGTTTGGCATGAATGAATCTTGGTATACAGGAGCGTCTCAGTTACATGTCTGTCTGTCTGTTTGTAGATGAAGGTCCGGATCCTGCACTCGTATGTAAACGACCTGAGCGACCAGAATCGCGTGTTAGTCCACACCGTGGAAGATCTGGAGAAAGAGGCGAACGAGAAGGTCGCCGACTTGAAAGCGAAACTGCAGACTTCGGAAGAAGGCATTAACGTGAGCCACGTGTTTCGCGTACGCCGTCGGGTCGCAGCTCTTTGTGTGAAAGCCGTGCCCTGAATCGTGCAGGCTTCAGGAATGAAAATAAAGCGTTTAAAAAAATATATAAAATAAAAAATTGCTGTAAAGATTGCATCCATATGTTAAGTGACACGGGCTGTTCATGGGCAGTGAAATAAAGGCTCGCATGGCCTTCTAGGTAGATTTAATCATACTGAGTGCTCTGTGCATTAATGATGTTTTTATTTTATTATTATTATTATTATTTTCCTTGTACGCAGATGTATGGACACTTTAACCCGTTACTTCGTCTTTCACCTTTTGTGTTTGTTTTACAAGGTTATAAAGAGCCGGTAGTCTTCTAGTATTTATTAAAGTCAGTCCACATCAATAGTCGGCTATGATCAAAAGCTCCAGATAAAATAACATAAATAGCTATTTCTCTGCTTTTGAACCAAAAGGATGAAGAAAAAAAAAAAAGATTTTTTGCTATAAAGTGAACTTTTTAAAATTTTTATTTCATCTTTTTTTTTTATTATTACTATTATTATTATTATTTTTTTAGTTGAAGAGTTGCAGATTGATTTCTTTATTCGGTGAACTCTTTCATAGAAAGCAGCGTTCACACTTTAATTACCAGCGTTATTTTAACCCCTCAGTCAGCACAGCGCTTAAACCTGACGGCCTGTCAGCACTGAATAATAATTAATATCGTCATGTGTACTTCATGGTGGTGTAGCTTTGGTGAGCTTTGCTTTCATATTTGCCTAAAAGTTTTACTTTAAAATCGAAACACACTGCCTGGCCAAAAAAAAAAAAAAAGTGTCAGACAGGTATTGAGTTAAGAGCTGTCCAAGACATTATGAAACCCTGGAAGGAAAATGTTGAAGCGTCGAGTTCACGGAAGAAACGTGGCCCGAAATATATCACAAATGGGGTGTGACTTAAATGCCTGGTGAAGTTGGTTAAAAAAATAAACAGTTAAAAACCAGAGCTGTGTTTAATAGTGAAAGTAAGAGTATTTCAATACCCACACACACATACACACACACACACACACACACACACACAATGTGATGAGAACTCACAGGATTGCATTCTTCTTAGTGAGACTCATCAGAAAAAGAAAAAAAAAACACTTTTATTTGTTAGGGAGTCCAGATTGAGTCCAGATTGAGCCTGATGAGTCCAGATTGAGCCTATTCCATAGGCAGTGTTATGATCTGGGTTATGATCTTCAGTCGCTCAGGTCTAGACTCAGCAAAGTTATGTGGCAATAAAATAAAGTCAGCTGACGACCTGAATGTACTGAATGAACAGAGGTTATGGAGGTCTATGGAGGTTATCTTTATTGGTGTAATTAAAGTTAAAGGCACTTGAAAGTACTCCTAGAGTGTGTACCAATTCTTTTTTTTTTATGTCCAGGCAGTCTGTTTTTACTTTATTTGTGATGATTATCAACACCTTAGCCTTCTTTAACCTTTAGCGCCGCCCCTCCCCAAAAAATGCACATAACGTTTTCTACTGGTGTCTGACTTTGGTTCATTAATTATTTGCACTTGAGCTACATGAGTGAAATTGCTCACCCAGCATTGTTTAAAAAAAGTCGATAGTTAAATATTAAATATTCGTTTACGGTGTCATGCTTCATAATGAAAATAGTAAATCAGAGATTTTTGGATTGTGCTTGCTGTTTCATTTTAAGACTTTTTGCTGAAGACTGAAAGGCAAGAGGCAGCTAGTTAAATCTGAGCATGCACAAAACGTCCTGAATGTTCATAATAAAAGCTCCCAACATCGATTCTTAAGATCTTCGCTGTATTGAGGCCAGATATTCTTTGTTCACTAACAGCGTTTTGATATAAGCTGACATTTATCCCTTGTAGGCCAGTTCTTGTTTTGAGAGACATGAGAACCTCCTGAGAAGAGGACAGCCATCCCCTTATTTGCTCAAAAACATTTATTTTAAATGCCCACTCTGAGGAAAGTGCTATCTGCCGCCTTGTGCATACAAGCTGACAAACCTTCACAAATTGGCTAGCACTACGAATAAAATTTATTAATATATTCTTTATAACAGAACACAAACAATATTTTATAGAAACTTAAAGTGAGATTTTCTTTTTTACAACAGCGTAAAGCCAAAAACATAATAAATGAAGAGCGCAATGTTTTAAAAATAAATCGGTGAATGACTAAATCACATTTCAGACTTTTGCTAGTTTCCTCCATTATCCTCGTAGCTCCAGCGCGACTCGAAGGAACCAAAACGTCACCCTCTCCACCATGTCTCGTGTTTATTAATAGCATGACATTCGAGCGCCGTCCGTACGTCCAGCGGTTTTAGCCGAAAGTAATCCCGTTCCATGGACTGTAAGATGATAAAGAACTCGGCAGTATTTGCGCTTCTGCGAGTTTATTAACTAAACGACTCCGTATCCACGCTCGTGCGGGTGGAATTTATTGTAGACGCTCGTGTTCGTATTGCTCGATGGGCTTTTCTGTTAATCGCTGGAATTAGATTGGAGGAAGAACTGCTGCTCTTCTGTCCCACGAGCACATTAGCCCGGTGTCCCTTGACTGTAGTAACCGTCACTGTAATGTACATAATTGCAAATTGAATAGATTCAGAGGATTAAATGCTGCTTATACGGCTCTCGAAATGTAAAGAAATGCATCGCGCAGTGTAACACGAGAAGCAAAAAAAAATGCAGCGATTGAATGCCGCCATTGATTCAATTTCAGATTTATTTGCGCATTTTGCGTGGTTAGGATGTAAAGCAGTGGGGTTTTCACCAGTCAGTGCTGTCATTTTGCATAGAAAATGTACCGAATAGATGCGCTCCTTTATAAACTTTATTTTAAAAAAAATTGGAGAAACCACAATGACTAAACTCCTCTGTCTTGAAGCACTCGCACTGGAGACGCCTTCTAAATGTTTAATGTCTCCTAACATACAGTATCTTCACCGTATCAAAAATTGTATATTTACACCTCATGTTACTATAGAAATAATACTGTATCAAAACTAGTTTTAAAAATAAGTTATCAACTTTTGACCAATCAGGTTCGAGAATCCAAAAGCATCAATTGTGATGGCGCCAAAGCTTAGGTTAGCCTGTTTGCTAGGCCGGATTTACAGCGGTGTGTAATGTATGAAGCAGAGGCGTTTCTTTTCCCTCCTGCAGGATCTGGACCATCAGAGGACACGCCTCCAGGATGACAACAAGCGCCTGAGAGCTGAGATTCAGCAGATGAAGGCTGACACTCGAACCCTTACGCGTGTAATCCAAGAGGCTCAGCGCGCACATGGCCTGGACGTGAGTCATACATTAATGTTTCTTCATCTGTTTTTAAAAAAAAAAAAATTTTAAGATCCTAAAGTTGTAGGGTGGCCCCTCATTTATTTTTTCAAACCTCATTTTCCTCCCTCGAGCTTAGGTTTCTTTAATTCCGTCCTCACCTTGGCCGGTCTCCTTTGGGCATGAGGGATCAACCGCGGTGAGGCTTTGATCCCTCGAGCCGTCATGGGGCCTCATTTCCAGCCCTGATGCCGCTCGCCGGGCTCCACTTGACCCCCGCGCTCCGGAGGGACCCTCCAGCCCTTATCCCCCCCCCTTCTCCTCTTTACTCCCTAAAGCCCATTTCTCCAGAACACCTCCAGAATCTCCTTCCAATCAGGATTCGCTCCAATTCCTCAGCTTTGCCTTTGATCTTTATAGGTCTGCTCCTGCACGCAATCAGGGCGGGGCGAAGACGGGATGTCAGTTTAGCATGCTATCTCCGAGTGCTGGAGGGAATAAGGATCGCTGCCGTCGTTTTAGAGGCTAGTGTCTTTCGTAGAAAGAAGTCTTGGAATAATTTGGAGTGTATGGCGGGTGTGCAGGTCAGTTCAGGATCGTTATTTGGTCAGCAATGCCAAATCATGTCTGATAAAGTTATGAGCGTGCTCAGAGGAGCAGAGGTGCTGTAACATGATTTGGGGCTGCAAAAGCCAACCTACATTTTTGTAAAGTTGGAGTCGGATGCATCAGTGCTGAGAACAACTAGAGCTGAATTACTAACCCTACATACTTTGGTATGAGCAATTCAATGTTGTTTGTGCTACAAATAAAGTCAGATGCTGTTGCATCACACAACCAGTCTAAAGCCATGGCTGCGTCTCCATGAGCGTAGGACCGCTGCAGGGGGAAAAAAAAGGTCAAGCCAGGTCACTCACTCGTGCTTCGCTAGCACTACCGCAAACGACTTTGAGTGATAATTGATCAGCTTCATTACCATATTAAGTCCTTAATGCAGAGTAGGGCAGCTTTAATTAATGCCGGGTTTGATTTCTGAAATAATGAACTAATTAGGCTAATTAAAATCAATAGAGGCGCCGATACAAGGTTAGGCACGGGCTCCTCGCCGGTCTCTATCAGCGCGCCGGCCGGAATCACCAGCTCAGTAGTAAAAGAACCTAGCGCTGATTTACAGCCACTCGATGGTCGTTAGTCGGAATAAATTGCTCGTAGGAGCCAAGACAGCATTATTCAAGCGCAGGATACTAAGTGCATTGTAAGGTCAGCAATAAGGGCAAACTTACATATGTAGTTGAATGCCCTTGTAAACCCTCGTTAATATATCAGGTCAGAGCGGTTGGGGACGACGTATTGTATCTCCGAATACACATTTCTCTAACCGAGCCACGGAAAGGAGGTCTAATATGCAGTAATAGCAGGATATTAGCGGCACTGGAAATTCATGCACGGCCCAGGAGCTGTTTTTAGGTGCAGGGAATTAATGAGAGCCTTCCATGGTATTGGAGGGGAAAAAACGCAGTAAAAACATGGACGTGTGTTTGGACTAAAACATTAAAAGGTTTCAGATGAATTGATAATTTAAATGAATCATAACTTTCTTTTTATTGAATTTCTTGCAATTTTTTTTGTAAATTCAGCAGCTGTGGTTATTGGGTTATTATTTTTTTTTACTGTGTGTTCTATAAGAAATGAAACACTACATGTTGTGCTTTTGTAGGAAAACCACGACGTTGTCAATAAAATTAGCTTGTTTTAATTAAATGACATGCACATTTTATCCGTATATAATTACATTAGATTCAAGATATAATTATATTATGTTGTTTGACATCCACAAACTTGTTAGTACCACCATGTGTATTTTTTTGTTTATATAAATAAGACAAAAAACTAGCAAGCAAACAAAAAAACTCCTCTGTCCTTAAGATCTTAGAAAACTAAAAGTTACCTCTGACTGTTACAACAACTGTTATAACAGTATAACTCCTGAAACTGGAGACTCCTTTTATACTTGCATATCAATCTTTTGACGTCTGTTCGCCATGGTCCCGCCCACTTCTGGAAGCCCGTGCAAAAGCGCACACACAAAACCAGTCACGGAAGCACTTTCAAGACATTATCTCATCTTAAACAACACTTTCTCTTCTAATGAATCGCTTCTGAACCTAACTAGCTTCTAACACAAGGCAGAATCCCAAATCTCTCTCTCTATAACCCCTGATCAAGGGCACTACTTGGTGTGTGGAACAAGGAGTTGTACACGCTAGCGCATTAACTTTCCATTTAAATCTATTTGGCATTCAACCCTGGAACTGTTAGTTAGCTATTAATTAGAAAGCTTGAAATGTCAGTATTAATGTTATGTGCACATCATTTTATGAAGCGTGAAGCTCAGCATGTTCGATAGCATCGTCTCATTTACAAGGCTTACTTACACTAGCGAACGCCACCGAATCCAGGAGGAGCCACATAATTTTACAGTGCCTGAGATCATCACGTCATGATAACAAATCAAGCTTGTGCATTTGTTGAATGACCATGCTTTCCATTTCCACACGCTTGTTTCTCTTTTGAATACGTTACGAAGTCCACCACGAAATACTGCATATGAAAACAATCAGCAGAACAGAAGCTTTCGATTACTCTTTTATCTATGTGACAAAGCGTCAGGTGACCTTCCTGTTAATATCTTGTCTCCGAAGTACACCTAGAACCTAATTATCAACGAAAATACTGTACATAGTCACATGACTGCAAAAGATCAATCAGGACTTAAATAAACATCTCCTTACAGAAAACTTCACCGCACCAGCGATTAAACACAGTTTTTAATCCATCTGCCGTACCAGTCCCCCATGAATGAGCTGTTGCTATGGAAACAGAATCAGAGCTGCTGTTACAGAAAATGAATCAAGCCGTCCCGACCAATCAGGACACAGAATTCACCAGCGCCGCGGTATTACAGAGAGTTATTACGAGGCCACCTCTGAGCTCGGTGCTTGTATTAATCTGACGTGTCAGTCAGCCTCGACGTGCCATTTTCATCCAGACGCCAGACGCTTTCCTGTCGCCTGCCGCTCTGGCCGGTGGCCTGAGCTCTGACGCCTTTTCCCGCTCCTCATTATATTCCCTCTCCGTGTTTCAGCCATATTAATGTTCAAAATGGCCCTGAAAAGTAATTTGCGTGATGCAACATCCATGTTTGGCCCTGTTATATATTAGCACACCCATACCCAGCTGTGTCGTTTTCTTTTTTTTTCCTTTCCCTCCTCTGTACGCCAGTTGACCATTACTTTAATAGTATTTTTTTTTCTCTCCCTCCTCTTCAGCTTTAATGATTGAGTACTGTTTGTGTGAGCTTTTGCCGTTCCTCTAACAAATTAGTTTACTGTGGTCATAACCTTCAAAAAGCTCATTACCATAAATTGCATGGCCTTTCATAAACCCGAGAACCGCATTGTGACGGATCACGAGCGGGACCTCGCTGCGGACACTGCTAGGAAATTAAAACCTCCGTTTCCTGTACGTTTATTAATCAGCTAATGTTTTTTATTTATTTATTTATTTTTTTTATTCGTCTTATTAATTTTCGCTCAATTACGGGAAGCGGCTAAATGGGCGAGGGTGTGCACAGGTTTGTGAGGCTTTTTACAGGCCCGTGGGTGTCGTAACTTTAGAGGTAACAGGAATACGCACGTACAGTATGAAATTGTCTTTAGTCATGCAGTAGTTAGAGTATACGAGCGCCTCGTCTGACTTTTCTGTTCTTGGAGACGTGACGGCTCCTGCATGTAATAGTATTTCAATAAATCCCGCTATTCAGGTTTTGCCATATTTGGTTAAAAAAAGAAATCGCTCAGTTTTATCAGCATCTTCAGAAAAAGCCTGCAGACTTCAGTTTTACAATTTTATACAGATTTTAATGATAAATTATCACTTTCATTATGACTTAAAAAAAAAGAAAAGAATTGACTACACTTCCACTCTGTCTCTCTCTCTTTCTCTCACACAGAGAAATTCCTCCTGATGTTTAAGATTTTCTATAGAACTGAATTCATGGTGTCCAGTGCTGTCTGAAAGGGCGCACTCAGAGCCACGGGTTGCAAATCACGCTTAGATCCCGCTTGGCCAAACATCTGTCCAATCTCCAAACTGGTTTTGTGCAAAACCTGGAAAAGGTTTGATTATCCTCCCAGACACACAAGCTTCTATCATGTACAGTCTCAGTTCCAGAATCAGTGATTCCTCCTAGGCCAAGCATTAAATCTAGAAGTGTAAATGCACAAGGGGCGTTCAGGTCAACCCGGGACTTGTGATGATGAACGAAGGTGTACATTTGGTGGTCTTGGGGTTTGAACCTGGGCCCTTCCGAACCAAAGTCCAATGCCTAAACCACTGAGCTACCCCTAACCCTGTAGATGTAGAACTGATTCACTTTAACAAAAGACTTCATTTCTTGCCACGTCCCCTGTACAGTCCTGACCTCTCTCCAAGGTATTTCCCATAGGTTTGGGTCATTAAGGGAGTTCCTGGGAGGCCGGTGTTTCAGATCATGGCTCCAGCGTACTGAGAAAACGTTCTACCTTGATGATGGTGTCCAAGCCCTAGGGAAACTCTGGGATGAGTGCATTAGTGTAGCAGGGGATTATATAGAGAAATAAAGATTGTTTTTACTGTTATTCTGCACAATCAAATGTCCCGGGTTGATCCCTTGTTGTTTAAATCCTATTTGTTTGTGTGTGTGTGTATGTGTGTGTTAATTGAATGACACAGTCTTTGCTATTTGTATGCTATTTTATTAGTGCCGTTAGACGCTTATTAAAAGCATCGAAGTCACAATTTGGCTTCGACTACGGAAACTATGGATGACCGGAGTTTAATAGCCGCGCAACTTCATATACACGCGTTTATATTTCCCTGCAACGTTTTCGGTGAAAGTGCGCGTGTTTATTGGATTAAAGGCGGGTTAAGTCAAATCATGGCGCATCGACGCCCCTCAGAAGTGCGTTATTTAAATGACGTTAAGCTTTTTAAGGAGATTCAGAAGGTAAACCACAGAAGCTGTTGGTTACGAGCTGCAGATCCACCAACAGGGTTATGGAATTTAATTTCAGTTATTGCCTCTCTGGAGCAGCCAGCTCGATTTTTATAATTTTTATTTTATTTTTTCCCTGGCCGTTTAATTCCCCTCGGTGCACGCCGCTCCGTCTACACCGGCTCACTCCTCCCGACACTAATAGCAATTGTGCACCTTCAGTGAACAAGCCTTCCTTCAGCTTAGGCATGCAGCTTAATTAGCCTACACACATACCACTCACACACACACACACACACACACATACACACATACACACACACACTACACCTGCAGTAGCTGTAATGCTGCATATTTATCAGCTCATATGAAACTGTGATAAGCGTCTCACTTTTGATCTGTCTCTGTTCATGCATCCTTCGTCTTTTTTGTTTTTTTTTATTTTGTCGACCCAGAAAGCAGACGACCGTTACAAGCCATAAAAGCAAAGTCTCCGAATCATGCATAAAATATATATCATAAAATGCGCAATGCTGCAACATCCGTGTGTGTGTGTGTGTGTGTGTGTGTGTGCGCGCGTGTGTGTGTAGCTGCTAAACGTTTTCGACTGACTGACCGAATCAAGAACGCGCTCCTGTCTGCCTGAGCCGGTCATGAAGGGGGGAAAAAAAATAGACCCGATGGCATGGGGACTTGACCTGCGAGTAATTAACATCCACATTGATTTCCTCCCCCCCCCCCAGAGTGACCTCTGTCACCGCACCCCCCGAACACACACTCACATGCCCATATTTCAAGTCCACACAGACACACACAGACACACACACACACACACACACAGAGCCCCATATTTCACTCCAGCACACGCTCCCAGCAGCCTCAAATCCCCAGCTCTCCAAAGACAACACCAGGCGAGGCAGCAGAAGACTAATTAGATGTAGTACGCCGCTGACCATGTGAGCCGTCCGTATGTTTTATTCACTGAATTTATTTATACAGTGAAGTCTCTAACATCCATCTTCCCGTGTTTGGTCAGCGACTTTGTTATTCCGACAGGAAGTCTTCACGCTCTCACGTGCCTCGGTTCTCTTCTCTTCTTAGAGGCGTGTGGCACACGGGCGTGTGGCGATACCCCGAAAAATCAACCGTACAGTATCACGATTGCGCAACACGTCTCTACTATTAAACGATACTTAACAAGCGGCAAAAAAATTCTTAACCCTGCTCCTTAACATAGTGTTTATTTTTCCCTTTCCTGTAATATACAGGTTGTTATAATGCGCTCGTAAATGTAAGGAGTCTCCAGTGTCAGAGGAAAATCTGTAACATTGTTGGATCTCTTCACGACAAAGGAATTTTACACTTCAAAAGAAAAAAAACTGCGTTCTAAGAGAAATAAAAGGCGGTGCATGTGTTTAATGTAAAATTAAGAACTCTTATGTTATAACATGGTATCACTGAATATTTTCCTACAGCAGCAGGTCACAGTGTTTTATTAATTACTTATTAATATACCAGAACAGGATACATAAATAAATTACTTTAGATATCTGGCTTTTACCATAAACAGCAGCTATTTTTTTCTTCTTCTTATAAGTGATCAAAGCAATTTATTATATAAAAAAAAATATATGTATAATATGAATAAACATGGTATTCCACAGAATTTTGTATTCAGGATAACAATCCCTGTTAAACTTTTACAGTTTATATAATATGTTAAATCACAAAATATATCCAAATTTACATCCTCACTGTTGATTTTAATAGGAATATTTTTGCACTTGCACATTAACTGTATGCTGTTATTCACTCAAGAAGGCGGCACAGAGGTGTAGTGGTTAGCGCTGTCGCCTCGCACTGCCAAGGTTGGAGTTCAACTCCCACCTCGGGTTTGTTTGCATGGTGTTTGGTGGGTTTCCTCCGGGTACTCCGGTTTCCTCCCACAGTCCAAAGCGTTAGGTTAATTGGCGTTCCCAAATTGCCCGTAGCGTGTAAATGACAATCGGGCGTCGAGCTGGAAACTGCCACAAAAACGACAGATATATACATTATCTCCAGGGTGGGGAGTATCGATGGTATGGATGGTACGTGGACGGACCAAAATACCAAAAATACAGTCCTGCAGATATTACAGTATCTTATCTCTGTGTCTTTAACCGTGCCATGGCTGCTTAAGTCTGATTTGGGCTGGTGTGAGTATTTAACAAACAGCTGAATTTGCACATTTCTTCTCTTTTTGCCAGTCTGCATTCTGTTTTTTTCTATGTAGCATCTAAAACACTGTATTCATTTATATAATGTACAGTTACATTCTGCTCATTTTGTCTCCTTAGTACTGTTTGTGTAACCTGCTGCTGCTGTAACACAATAATGTCCCTCCCGGGATCAATAACGTTTAAATTTACATTTAGGCATTTGGCAGACGCTCTTATCCAAAGCGACTTACAAAAGTGCGTAAGTTTTTGATAAAGTATATCTATCTATCTATCTATCTATCTATCTATCTATCTATCTATCTATCTATCTATCTATCTATCTATCTATCCATCCATCTATCTATCTATCTATCTATCTATCTATCTATCTATCTATCTATCTATCTATCTATCTATCTATCTATCTATCTATCACACACGGACAACATTCTGTAAAGACATACAGAAAAACAAAAATCATCCAGTGTGAGGAGGTTCTGCAAACTGAAACACATTATTCATAAGCGAGATCAGACAAGAAAGTAATTTGAGTAATCATGCTTTAGAACTCTGGTGAGCAGAAAAGCAACTCAAAGTGCACACTATATCAGATCTTGAGGTGGGTGGGGTACACCAGCCTGAAGAACACACCAGGCTCCTCTCCGTTCAGCCAAGAACAGGAATCTGAGGCCATCACTGGAACTATGGTGATTGAACTACCGGATTGTCTATTGGGCGAGCGTGTGTGTGTTTGTGTGTGTGTGTGTGTGTGTGTGTGTGTGTGTGTGTGTGTGTGATGGCCTGTAATAGATGGAGAGTGCATACAGTGTTTTTAAAAACCTTTGAGCCTAGCATGGTTAGAAATCAGGCGGTGAACTTGTCCATGGATGTAGATAAAGGGTCGAGGAGATCGACGAGGGTTTGGTTCATCAGCAGAGAGCACGGCCGTGTCAGTGTCTGAGTCAAAGTCTTGATTAAAACCGCGTTATGGAAATGAGACATAAGAGAATGCAATTATCTCAATTATATTTCATGAAATTGTCTCTTATTACTTATTACACATCTGCCTGGAGTTTCTCTCCCTCAGGTCTGCTTCATTTAAGTTTGCTGATCACGGGCTCTCGCTGACAGTCTCATGTTATGTGTGTGTGTGTGTGTGTGTGTGTGTGTGATGGGTATTACAGGTCACAGAGCTCACATTATGGACACAGACACTGGAGAGCACCACAGGCCGAGCAACTCACAGCAGTCAGCTCTCGTAAGTACCTGTGGTTTTGTTTTTGTTTCGGTTTAAATACACGCTTGAAAGTCTTGCAGAACGAATGAAACTCTCAGTGTGAGCTGCGGTTGGAAAACAATCAACGACTGGGACGTGCAAGGAAGCGGAAGTTACTGTTTCCATGGCAACAACACATCATTCTATGCTTTTTTTCCCCTTTTAAACTAAAACGGTACTAGCAGTTACACTACATACAGTACGAATGAGTTCCGTTGTGTGAGCTCGTTCATAAGTCTAATTTGTTTGTAAGTTCAACAAACATTGCCTCAGTACTAGGATACAAACACAATTGGCTATACACAGTATATTACAGTACAATGTTCTTTAGAATCCTGCCAGTGGTTGAAGGATGCATGCTAAAAGAACAAGCAATGTCTTTACACCTCACTCCATTCTCTTAATTATTTTCACTTTTGTCTCCATCGTTATTGGCTGGCGATTCTTAGCAGTTCCATCTGCTTCATCGCCGCTGCTTTTACGCCTGATTCTGGACATCTGATTCTGCCAAATGCCTAAATGTAAATCCTGGCATGCTCGCAATGAACTTCCGCGATTGCACATGAGAACGCATGTTCGTATTTTTGAAAGTTCGTAACTCGAATGTTCGTATGTAGGGGATCCAGAATTACTGTATTTTGTCTTTCAGTTAATGAAAAAATGTGCCATATGTTTGGTTGTTGCATTTCATCATGTGGAAAACAAGGCAGTTGGTGTGCTCAGGTACCGTATGTTATAGCAGCTGTAAACAGTCTTTAAAGACGGCTCATAATGTTATGGAGAAAATGCAAAAAGTAAAATCCCCAGAAAACTTAACCTTTGATTCTTTAAAAGATAATAATAATAAAATTTGTTCTAGCACAGGAGACATCTTTTGTAAACAATAAATAAAGAGATGAAAATCTCTTCACACTATAGCTCTTATTGTGTAATCATAATTGTTTAATAGCACAATTGGAGTTTATTTGTGGTTGTACTATCAGGTGTCACCCAAATGACGATGAGTTTTCTTTTGAGTCTGGTTCATTCGAGGTTTCTTCCTCATTGTTTCTCAAGAAGTTTCCCTTTACCACCTTTAATTTATTATAATTTTTTTAACGAACGTCTCCAAAAAAGAATTTTTTTCTATATTAACTTAAACTTATTTCCCCTTACAGTATGTACCTTATATTTTACGGTCGTGCTATCCGTTATCACCCAGATGAGGATGGGTTCCCTGCTGAGTCTGGTTCCTCTCAAGGTTTCTCCTTGTTGCCATCTCAGGGAGTTTTTCCCTCAGGACCGTCGCCCCTTGGCTCACTCATCAGAGTGTCAAAGTGATTCGTTATAGCTGATATGTTTTTCATACTTGTTCTAATTTAGTACTATATTTTTTTTAGTTCTGTAAATCTGCTTTGCGACAATGACTTTTGTTAAAAGCGCTTTACAAACACGATTGAATTGAGTCACCTCCAGCTTGCTCATTAGGCACAAACTAATGAATCTGTCTGTTTATAATCCATATCCACAATTTGAATTTCTGCGAAAGCCACTTTTTTTTGCAACAATGTCCTTTAATGTTAAATTGAATTGTTCCACAAACTTGCATTAGAATCGAGACTTTACAAAACCTCATAGCTTAAAACTAAACCCTGTTTTGTGTAATAACTATTTTTTTTTTTTTTTTGGGACTCTGATTATACAGAAATAATGCAACACCAGCACAGTGTTAGTCTATTTGAATAATAAAATTTGACTTTTGAGTAGTAGTGAAAAAGTTTTAAAAATATCGTGCAACACCAGCGTAAGAGCAGCTTCTTGTAAACTCGAGCGCTGCAGGATGAAAAAGAAATCCTTGCTACTGCATCGTATTATTATTATTATTATTATATAATTTATTTTACCTGCAGAAAGTAAAATTCTCCCTTTTCTCATTTTGTACAGTGTTTCAAGCTCTCCTCCTGTAACACCTCACCTTTAGTTCTCATTAACCTTTTTTTTTTCTTCTCCACAAAAAAGTTTTTCACCCCCAAAACTTCTCTCTCTCTCTCTCTCTCTCTCTCCTTCTCGACGAGCCACAGCATCGCTAAAGCACACGGATAAAAAGGCTTTCACTAACACCCCCGTC